>JADLZK010008231.1:0-458786 GCA_015847255.1 Hyparrhenia diplandra | reverse complement strand
ATCTGCACCCGTCGTTCCGTCCATCCTTGGTGCAGGTCGCTCGGTGTCATCACACTTTTGCATTGACTCCTTTTTCCATGACCAGCCTGTAGGGTCACATATGGAGTTATTTGTGAGGCACGTTCGATGCGATCTTGGGAGAAGGAAGAGGCAGGCGCGCATAGAAGGCAGAGAGAGAGAGGAGAGAGTTTGGCCAAGCTCCTGCATCTCCATTTGATATAGAGGTTTTTGCCAAATTTGTTTCGACACAATTACTAGTTGGTGAAATATTACATTTGTAGTACTTTTCGTTTTGTATTTGGTATTTATTGTCTTACCATAGAGTAATTAGGCTTAAGATTCATCTCGCTCTTTTAATTAAAGCGTAAATTAGTTTTTTTGTTTCTCTATATTTAAATACTCCATGCATGCGTTAAAAGATTTGATGTGCCACGTCTTTGTAGCACTTTTGGGTTGCATGGGAACTAAACACCCTCCATTTTGCACAAAGGCATCATCGATCTGCACACCTACTCCTACTATTCACTTGGACACCACCACAAAGATCTACTATTATCTTCAAATTTAACAAGAGCACCATAGATAGATGGATATGATCTTCTCTTTAATCCTTTTATAATTTCCTACCCACTAGTTCTTTGTGGTTGTGCGGGATCAACCCGAAAAAGATATTTAAGACAACACAATTTTTTGTACAAGTTAGATTGAGTCACATCTGATGTAGATTTGTAAGGCGACACAACAGACTGTTCTAAGCGTTTGCTAGATCCCGATCTTGGATCACGCCTCCAAAGGTCGTCCACATGGTTTGCATCCACAAAAGATCATGAGGTTGGTAAGACGGATGACAAAGGCCACCCTAGGTGTGGGCGGGGAGTGTTAGTATCGAGTTTTCATCTAGATTTTCGCCCTAAAAAGTACGAGGGGGGCTTGTAGTAGAGTAGCCAACAAGATATGACTACGAAAGGGAGGCTGCTTGGTAGAGTAGCCAACAAGATATGACTCTGACGGGGAGCTGCTAAACCATTGCTTCCTAGCGACTTCATTATACAATTAACGAGAAATGAAATTTAACCCATTATAAGGTGTGCCGCTAGAAATATGACCCCGAATTCGCATGCCTTATGAAATATGACCCATGTGCGGCGAGTTCTTATGAAATCTGGATTTTTTTGGGATTTTTGTATTTTCTATAAATTTAGAAAATTTCTTTAAGCTGTTTGAGAATGGGAAAGGACATTATTACCCTTTTCCTCAATTCCTCTTGAGCCCGTCGGCTCACGGAGAGTCGAGCCAGAGCACGACCTTCGTCTTGAGTCCACTTGAGTGCGGCGTGATAAGCGCCGTCGCCGCCCGAACCGCCGTCCGCTGCCCCAAGTCTACCGCAGCATACAGCTCTCCTTTGCTCCTCCAGCGCCTCATTTGCCCCCAAATCCATAGGGTGGCCAGCGTGGCAAAACTTAATTAACATATCGGCGGCGCGTTGGTAAGCGGCCACGATGCCCTAAACGGTGAAAAATGGCTCCATGTAATTATTGAAATCACGGAAAATTCGAAAAGTCTAGATTTCATAGCAAATCGCACAACATGGGTCATATTTAGTAAAAAGCAAAAAATACGTATCATATTTCTAGCAATAGGATTAAATTTCACAATTTCTCACAATTAAAAAGTAAAATAGCGGTCGTCTCCAAGAGTTTGCTAAACTAGTCTCTGGTACCATCCTTGGATTTTTGCAAAAAAGAAGAAAAAAAAAATTGACTCACGTTCCTCTATTTGCTTCCTTTAGAAGAGAATATTACGTCCTAGTCATCAAGATTCCCAGTTTCTCTGCATTCATCGTGTGGGCCCACTTGTAATTTTCTAAATCACGTATATCCATGTGACATCTTGTTTTGAAAAATTAATTGAAACAAATTTAATAGTGTAATCGAATTTAATTTAGATTTTGGTTTGTCGGTTAAAATATTTTTTAGGTATTTTTAAATTGTGGGGCCCTAGGCCATGCTCTCTCTCATCTATAATGTCAAGCGCTTACGACAAGGAACCAAAAAGTGTTCACGTTGGGACGGACCGACCGGCTGCCTCTGCCAGTAGCGAGTCCCGTAGTATTGTTGGAAAAGGGTTTGGGTCAAAACTTTTTTTGGGAATATAAAACTTCGTCGTTCCGTCCATCCTCGCGGTGTCATCTGCACCGGACCGCCCAGATGCAATAGAATCGTAATCATGATGATGACATGCACGAACAACGTAATACGATAGGTATCTTTGTAAATCGGGGGTCACGTATGGAGTCATTTCACATACTGTTCGATCAATCGAGAGAGAGAGAGAGAGGAGGTGAGTGTTCGATGCCAAATTTGTTTCAACACAAGGCCAAAATTTGCCTCTTTACGGAATAAATCAAGCTGAATTGTTTTGAGCCACAATGCACAAACTAACATCTGAGGTTCGTCTGGTCAGTAGGGAGCATCTATTTAGAAAGCGGCCTCCTCCTCTGTCCCGGACTTCGTGTAGAGACAACGGCACCGTCGAGGCAGCTTGCGGCCTTGGCGGGGATAATCTCAGGTAGAGGTCTCCCGGCCGACATGCGCCTGCCACATGCGCCCGGCCACCCGCGGTGTGGTGGCCACACATCTGGTGGCGGGCAAAGCGGCCGCCACACACTTCCCACTCGCCACACTAAGCGACGAGCAAAAATAGCAAAAATAAGCTTGTGAAGCATGCGGGGTGTGGCGACCCACCAGCGAAAAGCTGAACCAAACACTCGCCTTGGGTGCATTGGCATGCCTAAATCTTCTGGCGGCGGTTGGGGCGTGATCTTGACACCCCATTAAGCTCTAGCCATGCGCATGATCGTGAAGTGGAATCCACGTGAAGCAAGGCGAGGCCAGCCCGATAGCATGCAAGAAGAAGGTTGAGAGGGGAAAAGGATCTCCAAGCGAAGAAGATGTGCTTTTCTTGTGACATTTTCTTCGCCTCCTCTCCATCCTTTATAATCTCCCACGTAGGTCTTTGTGTTTGTACCTAGGAAGAATCGGGAAAAGGTATAAACTGACAAAATTATTGAGCAATGTTGTACAAGCTACTAGTAGATAGCTTGAGTCACACCTGAATCTTGTATGCAAGACAAAACAAAACCTTTTTATAGCCATTCAAAAAAACCCTTCAAAAAAAGGAAGGATGATGCACTTTACAATCTAGATTTCGGTGCTTACCCAAAGAAGATGTGCTTCAGCGGCGGACCCCAGATCTGCAACCACCAAAAAAGAAAAAGAAGATGTGCTTCGCGATGGACCCCGGATCTGCAACCACCAAAAAAGGAAAAAAACTTTTGTATTAGGCGCTTCAAAAACCACATGAAAAACCATATCTAGCTGCATGGATGTGATAAAGAGCACCACACGCCCGATGGAGACGAAGCGAAGGCGGCGATCCCATGTCGGACAGCTACGTACTACTCGGGTTTGGTTGAGATAATTTGGAAAGTCGGGACGGAGAAAGAGGTGAGAAGAGTACTAGTACAGTAGGTGTAGTATGGGAGAAGGAAGAGGCGAGAGGGCTTTGAGAGAAAGCGTCCATAGTAGCACTATAAAGGAATCGAGGTGGCAAGCGTAGAGTGTTCGATCACGCGAACACCATGGTCCCACGGGTTAATGTAAAAAGAGGCGATTGTAACTTGTGTGCTATTTCAAAATTTCAAACATTATTTGGAGTAATAGGACTAGGGAGAATTAGAATTGTACACGAAAAAGTTTGTCCCTACTCTATCCCAACTACCATCGTGTGGGCCCCTTGTTAATTTTATCTAAATACTATATCCATGTGATGTCTTGTTGGAGGGCGCGGCGTGGGAGAAACAGCCGTCAAGCCTCGATTCGGCGGAGCGGAACGACGAGGGGATCTTGTGAGCGGACGGGCGGGCGGCGTAGGGGGCGACGAGCGGCGACATTGGAGTTGGTGGTGCGCTCCGTCGGCGAATCGGTGCTCTTTATTTGGTGGGGAACAAGAATGGCCTTGGTGTTCAAATGGCTTGCCAAAATTTTGCTCAGAGCCACTCACCTATATATATAGGCAAAGGCTTTTGGTTTGGCCTTGGTGGGGGAGCGAAATGGCGGGGAGGTTCGGATAGATTTGGAAAATTTCACCCCAATCCTATTATTTTGCTTAGGTTATTACACATAGCCGGCGGTGAAATAAAAAATCTTGCCACTTCATGGATGATCATGTACCTTTGTGAAGGATGTGTAATCCTCCATGGTGGAAATAGCTTGAATTTTTTTTTCAGTCATGTAGACCCAAATATGACCCCACACAAGTTCTTAGGTTTTTCGATAAATATTTTAATTACTATGATTTTCTTCTACCTAAGCGGCGACAAGAAGGCTAATTAAACCATGGAAACACAAGAATTTTTTCTTGGACCTCCACGGTGATTTGGCTCCTAGGGCACATGAGACCACAATGGAAAAGTCTAGCGGCATTAAGGCTCTTTTTAGGTAGATGCGCTCATTTCAAACTATAATTACAAGGTGGCGTCGCGCGAGAAATTCAAATAAAGCGGGAAAAGTACCAAACCAACTCAGAAAAAAATCTCAAACTTCATGGGTGCTTCCCAATTTGCATGTGAAAGGCTCGAGAAAAAAGTTTGAGACCACTACAACAGGCAAACATATGAACCACATGGAGCACAAGAACTACCTTTGTATAGTCTGGTTCGATGGTAGGGATCATGTGCCTCTGTGAAGGATGTGTAATCCTCCTTGGTGGAAATGGCTTGAATTTTTTTTTCCCAGCCATGTACACCCAAAATATGACCCCACACAAGTTCTTAGGTTTTTCGATAAATATTTTAATTACTATGATTTTCTTCTACCTAAGCGGCGACAAAGGCTAATTAAACCATGGAAACACAAAATTTTTCTTGGACCTCCACGGTGATTTGCCTCCTAGGGCATGAGACCACGTGGAAAAGTCTAGCGACATTCGGCTCTTTTTAGTAAGATGCGGCTCGGTTCAAACTATAATTACAAGGTGGCGTCACGCGAGAAATTCAAATAAAGCGGAAAAAGTACCAAACCAACTCAGAAAAATCTCAAACTTAGTGGGTGCTTCCCCATTTGCATGTGAAAGGCTCGAGAAAAAGTTTGAGACCACATGGGCCACAAGAACATTACAAATTAATTAGGAAGTAACCATACAACCTTACAAATAATTAACATAGTAAACACACTAATCATCATCGTAAATTAAAATCGGGATCAATATTGGGTCGACTTGTGATCCATGCACCACGAATGTAGGATTGTAGAAATATCGGGTAATTGATGTCAGGATTAAGTATCGGCGAGTCGATGAAGGTCAATGCCCTTATGATTGCACTCTCTCGTCCCTCGCAAGGGCGTAAAAATGCTTTCGACCATAGATATAACCTCTTGAGCGACCGGTTGCCTAAGTTAGTAAACCTTATGCGGTATTGTAAGCCCTTCCGTAGTTCTTTGGCCAAGGTGTGCCTGAAGTCCCAATCGTGCCCGAGTCGGTCTGCGTAGCTTGGTGTAGAAGCGGCCCCATAAGCCACATGCGGCATAAAGTAAGATCGTGGGCAAAATGCGCAAGTGGGAGAATCAAAATGAATGAGGATGATATGAATCTATCTAATATGCATTGCCAAAATGATGAATTTAATTTATTACCACATCATCATGGTTGTAACTCCCAACATATTAAGCTAGCTATATTGCCATGGGGGGATATTATCGGCCAGATAAGGCAAATATCTTGAAGTCGCGAGAAATCAAGCACAATGTAGCAAACATGTCGAAGAGAATCTAAGCACATGGAAGCGGCATGGTACTTTCGGCGTTTTGCACGGTCGTTCTCTCGTTTCCCCTCTCGTGGATTAGGTGGGTACATTTGTGTCTGGAATCCTCGAAGGGATGTAAAACTTATTATGACCGGTGGCGATGCTCTAGATGTCGTGGTCTCCACAAAACCGAGAGATAGAGAACCAAGCTAAGTCTTTGTTTCTAGCCATTGTATTGGGGATAAAGTCTATGAAACATATAAATGCAACAAAATGACGTTAAGTTAAACTAATTGTCCATGTATTATTTGTTATAGTAAAATAAGAAATAAAAATGTTAGAAAAAATTACATCGATGACTAAATAAGGGAATGGCCTTGTGTCCACACCGAGGGCGAATGGCTCATCGCCGGCGTGGAAACACAGTTCTTGTGGTGGCGGCAAAGGTGGAGGACCGTTCATACCACCGGTGGCGATAAAAAGGAAAAAAAAAAAAGGACAAAGCTCATAAATATATATAGTATATATATGTATTGTTTATATGCATATATATAGGAATTCTCTAGACAAGAAAAAATATCCTTACCAATGTAATATCCACGGAGCCATGAACAAATCTCCTAGAAAGGGAGAGAGAGAGAAAAAAGAGGCGAGTGGATTTCATGCGGGGTGTGACCGGGCTTCGTGGAGTGCGTGCTTGGGTATGTGTGTGGATGCGGTAGGGGCGCCTTGATTTATAGCGATTGATCGGTCGGGTACATCACTTTGCGGGTATTAAGATATACGGTAGTGATAACAACTTTATGACTACTAGGTTATTTGAATGGAGCCCGGCCGTGAATACAATATGACTACCGGATGTTTGTATGTATCTGCGGTGAATTCACGATGTTGTCACTTCACTTTCGGTTGCATGCATGCATTGTTGCGATCTTCTTTGCATATGTCTGATAGATGCTTCCATAAATTTGGGGGTTTTGGTTATCTGTTCTTAAGGGGATATGGATGCAAATAAAATTCATTATACGTTCTTTGTTTTTGTTACATATATAACTTTATTTCATTCACATTAGATTTGGATATATCATTTGAATTTTCCTCACAATATGCGGCATATTTCATTGGCCTTAACCGTCTTTATTGCAACCGTCTTTATTATGTTCGATGAAGGATAAAAAATGGGAACTCAAAGGTATCGAAGAGACAATCAAGATTCATATCAAGCGAAATACAACGGATATAAGAAATTTGATTGCATATATTTCCATAACAAAGACCTTACATTACATATATTTCCATAGCAAAGACCTTACATAGAACTAAATATATGGTAACAAAGACCAATTCACGAGATAGGTCAATGCTACAATCAAAGTGTACAAACACATTAAAATTTAACCACCTCGATAAGTCTCTTGTAGCATCTCCTCGGATCGAAGAAGTGGCGAGGCTGCTACATGCACTCATTGAGGAGGTTGGAGGATGAATTCAGGGAGCTTCATCTTCAGCCCAAACTTGACCATTGGACCGGGATGCAATCCGCGGTAACCGGGTCCAATGGTCATTGTTTCCATGGATGCACCATATGATTTAGATACTATATGCCCATGTGCAGGGATATTGGGCGAACACTAGCACCCCAAAGCACAAGGACTCAGGACTCTTAATATGAGTCGGAGTTCGATCTTGAATCATGGCACCCACGGAAGGCTGCATGCCCGGAGACTCTCCTTCATCGATAAGACTCTTCTAGCACCTTTTACGTAAACCATTTTTTTCTTGGACTAGGCATATACGTATGTGGAGGGCTTTCTCCCAAAGAAAGGTCATATGTATGTGGAGCGGAAAATCTTGCTAGCAAAAAGAAGATCGAGGGCGAAGAACAAGGAAAATAAGGAGAAAAAAGATTTCCTAGATCCAAAACCCATGACACTAAAATTCAAAACTAAGCCCTCTGTATTTTTAGGAGAGGGTTAGGAACTCTTGGACGAACCAAGAATGCAAAAACGAGAGAGGAGCGGGTGCAAAACACGGTGTCCCCCTTGCCGTTTAAATAGGCGAGATAGGCGTGGTTGAGTCATTGCCGTTGTGCGGGAGGACATGGGCAGCGATCTTGCCCGACATTGGTGCGATGGTCGGCCGGTCGAGTTGAAAGCTGTCTTGGCCGTTGAATTTTTTCGAAATCCTTTGCCCGGGTTTAAGTTTTTCACCAGCGGTGATGTCGAATACCAGCGAAAAAGATCTGCACGCACCCGCGATGATCTATACATCACTACCCGGTGTGAAACTACACCGTGATATTTTAGCGACATTGATTTAACGCGTCGGCCGTGGCGGTGCCCGCGAGCTTTCTCATCGATTCGAGGAGACCTTTGTCGGTTTCCTAACCGGCGTGAATGCTCAACAGCAGGTTCTCAAGCGGCGGCATGCATGCAGCCGCAGGCCCACTTGTGAACACGCTAAGTGAGCGTGACCGCTCTGATATTGTGGTAAAAAAAAAAAAGATGATGGCTATCAGTTTGGGCGGTACAAAGTTTGATTCTTTAAATAGCCCGGCGGTGTAGTGGGCGTGCTCTGACTTGTTGAGTGTGTCATTTTAGATTGCTCCGGCCCGGCGAAGTCTCTCGTCTCCCTCCCTCCCTCCCTCCTACTCCCTCACCCGTCGGCATCGATGGTGCGTGTGGTTGATCTTGTAGCAATGGTAAACAATGTGAAGCATGCATTCCTTGTTTCAAAATAACAATGCTAAACTCGATCATCATTCTTGAAAAAATGGTCAAAAGCGGCTTGTTGGGGATCGAGCCAGGGGATTTCGGGATTGGGTGTTGGGAAGCGCCGTGCCCGGCCGAGGAAGCGGCCATTGGAAGCGCGCAAAGCGCGTGGCCGGTCGACCCTTTCGTGGGGAGAGCGGGCGATCGCGGCGGCCATTGGATGAGCGGTCGTCTTGGCTGTTGGCCCATTTTTCATGGCGCCGTGTCTTGGGAATGACAATGGGCTGCATGCATTCCATGGCTTGCTACTATAGAACAACGCTCGATTTGGTACCATCTCCATCGCTAATTAGCCTCTCTCTTTCCATAAACCCCAGGCGACTAGCTTCTTCTTCGCCGCTAATTTTTGCGGCAAGCATATCCGCCTCCTTCACGGTATGCATGCCTTTTTGTGTTTTTTGGCTAGGGCTCTATCTTCGCCCCAACTTTGGTTTGCCACCATTTTATCAATCGGGGCCGTTGCGATCGATGGTGGCGATAGAAATGCGCCACGGCCGGCGGCGTCGAGGTGCCCTTTGATATGGCCGTGAGACCATTGTAGAAGTTACGGAGCACCGGCCAATTCTCCATCCCGTGGTGCGGGCATGCTAGAATGTATTCTATGACCTCTCCCACGCCTCGGGAATGGGTTCCATTGATGTCTGGCGGAAATTGGCGATCCTTCCTCCTCGAGAGGGGAATATCACGCCACCCGACTGCTCTCCAAAGGATAGGAAATTCATCGTCCATACTGTTTGTTCGAGGAGCTCGGAGTCGATTCGGGGCGTGTCTTTGGAACACACGGTCCTGAGTAGGAGATATGCTTGCATCTCCCGATCTCCACGGATGTCGAGGCCGGCGCGTCGGCTTCGTCGGTTGTCGGGGGAGCTTGAGCTTCTTCCTCCCCGGCGACCGTGCGGCGTCTTCTTGCATGGGGAGTCTTCAAGATCGTTGAAATTGAGGGCGAGCTTGTGCTTGTTTGTCGTGAGCTATGTCTTGGCGACCGCCTCAACCCGAAGATCTTCCCAGCTTTCTTCATGGCTTGCAAAAACGATTGAGCAAGACCTCGGGTGTGCAAGGGTTAGATGAAAGTATGAACTTTCACACCCGTGTTCTTGCTTTCGGCACAATGTTTTTGGTGGAGAAAATGGAGTGTAGAACAAGTGGGAGAGTGTGAGAGTGAGAGAGAGTGAAAATGAGAGGTGGGTGCTCTCACATCGGTGCTCGGGCTATTTATAGCCGAGCCAACGGCCGAGTCGGTCCACACAGCGGCTAGGAGCCGTTGGCAAAAGCGGGACCCGGCGGCACCCGGCAGGGTGCGGGCGCACCTTGGGGTCTTGTGGCGCACCTACCCAGGACCTCTATTTGTCGTGCTTTGGCGGGGCGTGCTCAACGGTCCGCGAAAAGTTAAGTGGCCGTTGTTTTACTTCCCTTATTTGGTTGACCCGTTTTCTCCCCTTTTTGAATTTCTCCAAAAATTTTCAAATATAAACTTATTTTTAAATAGAAAAATTATTTTAAAAATATTTTTTATATATACTTTTTATGTAGGAAATATTTTTTTTACGTATTTTTCATAAAAAGAATTCATTTTATTTATAAAGACTTTTTATTTTAGTTTTTGAAAGTATTTTCTTATAGATTTTATGTAATAAATATTTTTGTTGATAATAAAATACAATTTTTTTAAATATACCCCTTTTTTTTTTTGAGGAGCGGGTTATTTATAGTCGGCTGTCGACTCTCCCACCTCGGCGGCAAGCAAGCACACACTTTCAGGGTCTCGAGTCGGATCCTTCAACACTCCACACCGGCCGATGATGATGATATCTGGTGTGTTGTTGTTTTGTACCCGATGAGTGGGCACTTTACCGCCTTACTCTCAACATGGAAGACTATGAAGCCTTTCCCCATACGGATATCGGCCTTGGCCGTATAGAAACGGCCTCCCGGGAGGAGAGACGTATCCTCACGATGGGCCCATATCCGGGATCACAAAATCTGCGGGGATGTACTGTCGATCCGTATTTTTGACTAGCACGTCTTCGAGTATTCCCTCGGCCGCCTTGTTGATTGATCTGCCATTTGGAGGATGAAGTTGGCGGGGAGTAAGTGTTCCTCCATGGATTTTTGTTGAAGGTGGCCTTGGACATCACATTGATCACGGCCCCGGTCACGGGAATGCATTGGCGAAGGTGTGGGGGCCAATTTGGCCCGGTGATAAGTGGGCGTCGAGGGTCGCCCTTCTTAGCAATGAATGGCGAGCTCACGGGGATCTTCTTTAGCTCATTTGGGTTGACTAAGCCTCGGAGATATCATGTTAAGCCCGACTCGTGCGGGGCCTCGGGTTGCCACGGGATCTGCCCGAGTCATTAACCGTACTGGAGCACAATCCGGGCCAGGTTGTGTTTCTATCATTTTGTTGAAGCTTAGGCGATTCTTCCACGGTGATGTCAACCCCTCGAGCTTATTATTCACTCCTTCAAGGATCTTGTCTTGATGGCTCATCTCTTTGGTGAGATTTTAGTTAATTTTGGCTTGGCCCGATGTCGAGGTCCTTCAATGACGTGACCGGGGTTGTAATTGGAGTTGTACCCCTGGTTTACCTTAGAATGGTGACACGGGGTAGTTATTCGGCCTTCTTTGAGGTTGGCGATACCGTTCTTTATTGTTGATGAAGGCGGCTTCTTCCGCGGGTCTCAGGCGATTATCCCACGGTGGCCTACTTCACCACCGTCTCTCACGGTCATGTGGCGTCGTGGCGTAAAGCCCGGGCGCCGCCTTTGTGTAGTGGAATCTGTCTTTGCGCTCCTCCGGCTTCATAGCGATAGATCCATTTTGCGGCAAGCATATCCGCCTCCTTCTTCGGTATGCATGCCTTTTTGTGTTTTGCTAGGGCTCTGTCTTCGCCCGGCTTTGGTTTGCCACCATTTTATCAATCGGGGCTGTTGCTTGATCGATGGTGGCGATAGAAATGCGCCACCGGCCGGCGGCGTCGAGGTGCCCTTTGATATGGCCGTGAGACCATTGTAGAAGTTCTAGAGCACCAGCCAATTCTCCATCCGTGGTGCGGGCATGCTAGAATGTATTCTGCGGCCTCTCCCACGCCTCGGGAATGGGTTCCATTGATGTCTGGCTGGAAATTGGCGATCCTTCCCCTCGGGGCATTGGTTTTGCCCATGGGGAAGAACTTAGCCCGGAACGCCCGCGGAGCACTTGGCCCACGTCTTGGCGACTTCCTTGTCCTTGTAGAACCACTTGTTTACGCCTTCCCCACGAGGGAGAAAGGAAACATGCGGACCCGATAGCGTCGGGTTCGGCGTCCTTGATGGCGATGGTGTCGTACAGCTCAAGGAAGTGTTGGAGATGGCGTTGGCGTCCTCGCTAGGCGAGTCCACCAGAATGGGCTGGCCGGCACCATATTGATCAACCCGGTCTTGCGGCTCAAAGTTTTTGTCGCCACATTCACCACCGGCCCGGTGGGCACGTTGGTGACAATGGGAGAGAAAATCGTCACGGCGACAAGGCCATGGCTTGAGTTGCGGTTGGTGCGGGGATGTCGGTCTCGGCCGTCGGGGTTCGGCCGAAGAAGAAGCGGCCGCGAGACCTGTTCTTCCTTAGGAGTGCCTCTGGATCGAGAGATGAAGTTTTTCCGGCGTGGAAGCGACATACACTATCTGTTTTCATCCACAATAGGAGAAAACATAAAAGATTAACTGTATGAGCAACTAGTAGCCACGCCGCAGTTCATATTCATAGCCAGCTATTTATTATTATTTTTTTCACAATGCCTTCCCCGGCAACGGCGCGAAAAATGCTTGTTGACATTTCTTACACAATCAAAGGAAAGCGGTATAAAACCCATTCCCAATAACGGCGCCCGAAATGCGCCCGGCCCGACATTCCCAAGTAAAACCACCATATCGGTGATCCGAAAGGGATTGTCAGCGGGATAGATCTTGCCATCTTAGATATTTCATCCGTAAGCGCGGATCTATCATTGTAGCATTTCACCCGAAGTATTCGGGGTATCGTTATTTACATTTTCCCAAAGGAAGGCATGTGATTAATAAGCTAGCATGGCATCTGAATAGAGGAACATGTGTTTGCTTAGACCAAATTGTTCATAACGAGGGGGTAAGCAATAATGGTTTATGGATAGTGTGACACACACTTAAGAATCCACCGACAAAAAGGATAAAGAAAATAGATAAAGAATAAATGAATAATCTAATGGAGTAATTCTAATGTATCTAGTCATGGCCATACAAATGAATAGTTAGGATCATATGCAAAAGCGATCTAAGCATGGTTAGGTCTAGGATACCGGGGAGACTCCGGGATACCATACGGCCCGATGGGAAAGCATTTACGAACTCCTACAAACACCTGAGCGTGGGGGATTTCAAGGGGCGGTCAAGGCTTGTCACGACCAAGCCGCCTACCCCCAACCGTGGCATGCACTCATATCCGCGGTGTCGTAATACCGGGACACCATGCCCGCATATCGAGCACTACTCTTGTCCCCCGGGATCCCCACTCGTTGAATGGACGGACTAGAACAAGAGCAAACCCAAAGGAACAACGAACCGATATCCCACCTCTAATCAAGTTAGGCATATGATGATCGATGAAGAACTGAGATGAACATGTCAAGATTATGATATGTAAACTATATGCTACTTCATATACCAACACTAGAACATGAACAAGACTATACTCTAGTTCATAAGTTAGGCCAAGAACATAGATATAAGACTTGCAAATAGAAGAATGCTCCATTGAGAAGATATATTACCAAGGCACTTTCTTCTAGGAGACAAGCCCTCCTTGTAGCTCTTCTACTCCAAGTGCTAACCAAGAACTAAGAAGAAGAAGAAAGAAGAAGAAGAAGAAGAGAGAGAGAGGTAGAGGTGGTAGAGAGAGGAAGATTGCTGGTTTCTTTGGACTCCAAGTGGTGTGTGTTGAGAGAGGGAGAGAGGGGGCCTACTTATACACTTGGAGGAGGGGCCTAAGTGCTAAATTACACCAAAACCGACTGTAAACCTTCCTATTCGAGCGAACCGACCATCCAACGGCGGGAATCCCCATTTGGCGGTGCACGAACCGCCTCCCGAGGCTGGGCGAAACCGCCTCGGGGGAGGGTGTGGCCGCACCAGGTGGTGCGCGCGCACCCCAGGCTCGGCTGGCCGGGCCTCGGTGGGGTGTCTTCCCTTGTCTTGAAAAGTTGTGGGCCGGGCTTGGCTCGGCCATTTTTGATGTTTTGGGTCGATTTGCTCCCGGGCTTATGTTTTGCAATAATGCGCTTTCCCGGATGGCGTACTTTTGGTCGATTTTCCACTTGCTTTTTATTATAAATCTGCAAAATAAAATAATAGACACTACAAGTGGAATTTTATTAGTGATAAATGCATATGAGTATAAAAGGTATAGTTTTACTCCCTTTATGGTAGTAAGTTGACGGGAAAAATATGTCGTTGGTGACCGTCAACAGGTCCCAGACTAGGACTCTTTGTCCCTTACAGCGCTATGACTTCTTTTGCCACCCACTCTGTCATCTCATTTGGTACCCGATGAACTACGAGCACTTTCGTCCCTTGTCCTCTGGGCCCAAATATTGTGATGTGCAAGTGGATTTTCAAACACAAATTCCACTCGGACGTTTCCCATGCCCACCACAAGGCATGTTGGGTTTTTTTTGCGGCTTCTCCCAGCACCACAGTGTCAACTACGACAAAACGTTCAGCCCCATCGTGAAGCCTTCCACAATCCACGTCGTCCTTAGCCTTGCGGCGTCACGCTCATGGCCCATAAACTGCTCGAAGTGAAGAATGCCAACCTTCTGGCTTCATCGACACTACTCGCCCTGACAATATTTATCATCAGTAGTGCTCACTCTAAGGCCAGAAACATGCCCCTCAGCCATGGTACCAGTTGTTCACGGCTTACCTTCGACTACTCGCGGCTTCATCGCCTCCGTCTTCGGCACATCCCTCTTTGTGCTCAAAGAAGGTGACACCACTTCCTACTTGGTCCTGTACGTCGACGACATCATACTCACAACATTCACAATATAGGTCTCCTACAATGGATCATGGCACACCTCCACTTTGAGTTTGCCATGACGGCTCACGACCCGCACCACTTCCTCGACATCTCTGTCATGCACTCGTCGGAGGGCCTGTTCCTCTCCCAGCGCCAGTACTTCGTCCGCCATTGACCTCCTCCAACAGGCGGGCATGGTTCAGTGTCACCCCACCGCCAAACTGGTTAACACTTGGGCCGCTCTCTGCCACTGATGACACCCCAATCGCCGACCCTTCATAGTATCGGAGTCTCGCCGGTGCCTTGTGAAAGGTCATTGTTGTTTTTGGTAATTGAGTGACAACATTAGGTGGACTAATAATGTGTGATTGAGATAATACACTGGATATTAGTTCACATGTGATGATTGTTGACGGTCACCAACGACATATTTTTCCCGTCAACTTACTACCATAAAGGGAGTAAAACTATACCTTTTTATACTCATATACATTTATTACTAACATATTTCCACTTGTAGTGTTCGAATTGTATTTTGTAGTATTTATACTAAATACAGGTGGAAATACGACCAAAAGACGCGACCCTGGAAAGCATATTTCAGAAGATCACAAGCCCGGGGTGGAAATGGACCGAAACGCCAAAGACGGGCCCAGCCAACATCACCCACAGACTTTTCAGGCCCATCCACGACACCACAACCAAACTTCATGGAAAGCGCACTTTGGAAAACACGTTTATCAAATAAGTGCAACACAAGAGGCCCAAGTCAGGAACGAGATGGACCAAAGCACCCCTAAACTACGGATCCAGGCCGGCCCAGGCCCACAGGGCGAAGGTCGCGAGAGGGGCCACCCCGGTCCGGCCGGGTGGAAGTGGGTCCGCCGGACCTGATGCCGCCTCTCGAGCCGACCTTTCACAGGCGGTTGCATGCCGCCATGCACATTAGGATTCCACGGGTGCTTTGTTCAAATATTATATTGAAACCGCCACGGAGAGGTCGGTTTGCACCTTCCATGTGGGGATGGCCATCTTCCAAAGAGCCCCCTCCTCTACCTATAAAAGGAGGCTCTCTCCCCTCATTCAACACACACCATTCCAAGGAAGAGTCTCTCCCTCTCCTCTAAGAGAGCTCTCCCTCTACTCCACTCCTTCACTCCAATGGGCTTAGGCCCTCATTAGTAGTAGAGAGATCGGCGGAGGAGAGATGTGAAGAGCCGAGGGTGGGGCGCCGGACTTGTCGGTGTCTCCCCCAACCTTGTACCTCGGTGGATTCGAGACTTGGCTCCTTTACGGGATCTTGGCTAAGTAAGCTTCCACGGTTCGATAATCTTTATTGTCTTTTGTTTATCCACGATTTATCTACTTGTTTGCGGGATCGGTAGCTGTACCTTCGGTCGGGACTCTAGTGGTGGAACCCTTTGATCGGGGGAACCTCGGCAAACACTAGAGTGTTAATCACTAGCGCGTGACGTGGTGTTTGGGCTAGCGGTTTTCTACCTTTGCGAAGCATCCCACGGTTGAGGGGGTAGGCGGCTGGGTCGTGACAAGCCTTGACCGTCCCTTGAAATCCCCCACGTTCGGTTTGTGGCGTAGAGCTAATTGCCTGGAAGCTTCCCGGTTGGGCGTTGGCGGTGCCCGAAGTGAACAAGTAGCTGCGGAGACGGCTAACCATGGACCCTAAAGGTGTAGGGACCCTTCTCGATAATCCTCCCCATCTTTGGCCTTGTGTGTCCTTGGGCGAACTAGTTTGGAGAGAGTACCTCCGTTCCCTGTGGAAAATACGATACCCTCGAATATTTCCGGGTGAAAGCTACAATAACAATTACATGCGCTTGCGGATTCTTCTGCGACGTTAAGAAACCTCAACAAGCTTTAAAGGCGCCGTTGCTGTCGGGAACGGTTGCTATTATCTTCGAACCTAGTGAGTCCTCGTATCTATCTATTTAAAAATCAAAATAGTTATTTATTTTCTTTTTTTCCAAAATGAAGCCAACCAATCCTTTTGAAAATCCTTCGCTTCAATGGAGGAGTTCACAAAGCCACAATCTTTTTTCAAAACCAAAACTTTCATCTAGCTATGAACTCCATCCATATTTAAAATCCATTGTTCGGGCAGACCCTTCTCTGGCTACCACACCGAAAAACCCATGTAGCCACCTACAAGTTTTCGAGGAGATATGTGCATGCCTAAGCATTCCCGGCATGACACAACAAACTCTAAAGTGGATGTTGTTTCCGTTCTCACTCAAAGGGAGAGCAGAACAATGGTACACGAATGTCGTAGGAAGTTTGAATGGGGATTGGGAAGAACTCAAAGACAATTTTTGTCTAGCATTTTTCCCCATCAACACCCTACCAAGGACAATCCTCGATTTCGGCGGGGATGAGAAGGAGTCCATAGGTGCAGGCTGGGCTAGGTTTGCAATGTTAATACATGATAGCCCGGACTTGTCATTACCCGATAGTGTGCTTTTGCATATCTTTTGTTCGGTCTTGACAAAGACGCTGTCCTATGCCTTGACATGACCGTCGGAGGGTCGTTTTCAAGCAAACCTACAACGGAACAGAGGAAAATCCTTGATCACATCCTAGAGAAGCATGCTTCTCCCGTTGTAGAACCGACTCCCCTCCACAACAAGGGCATGTCAAGCTTTGAGGAGCCCTCATCAGTCGAACCATTCCATGTATTATCATTCGAACCAACTGTTGAGCCCTCACCCGAACCACGAACACCGAAGGAAGGGATGTTTTATCCTTCGGAGTTCCCGATCAAATTCGAGGATCATGGGAGAACCTTGAACCTTCTAAGGCACGAATGGAGCAAATGGAGCACAACTCCTCCTAAGGAATCTTCCTCTAACATGAAACCTTCAAAAGAATGGTTAATGGAGGTGAAACGTTCTTCCGAAAGCAATTGATTCTTTCACCTTCCACGACCATACCTTGTTCATTACGAGGAAATTCCTTAGATGCCCTACAAACCCCACAATAGAGGCGAATATCATGTCACAATATCTTGCGGAAACCCTTTTGGGTAATATACCACTAGCCTCGACTGATAGACTCTTCAAGGGTCAATTCGGCCTCATCTTTGCATGTTGTGGGATTGCTAGGGCCGTGCCAATAAAAATTCATGAAACCAATGTTCACTTAGACTTCTATATCTATCCCATCCTCGACTTTGATCTTCTCATAGGCTACCCTCTTGAAAAGATTTTTCATGAAAAACCTAAAGAGGAGAGCCATGATGAGAAGTTGGGAAAGAATGCTTGTGCCTCTCACCTAGAAATCCCAAAGGTGAAGCATCTTCCAACCAAAACTCGTTCGAGGAGGCAACGTTCATAACTCCATTCGATTCACCTAAGTTGCCCTCGCATCTTGGTGTAACGAAGCACCCGTCGCCCTCACTCGAACACAAGACATGTCCCTCTGGCCAACAAAACATTGTTCTTGACAAAAGTTGAGATTCAATGTTAGTTCTTCATGACACATATTTTGAGGATAAAAACTCATGTGCCATGGACATGCACGAAGCAACAACTCTTGAGACCAAGCATGAACCTTCTATTGAGCATGTCGAGTTTTCATTCAAACTTCTCATGATACATGCTCACCTTTTGGATCTCTAGAGTTGTCTTGCTTCTCACCACGTGCCCCTACGAGGACCCCAACCTTCTCTTAATCCTCGTTCACAAACTTTTCAAGAGGATGGTTGTGGATGTCTTCGTCTATCACAAGTTTTGTCGATATCGTAGTGGCACGATGACACTAACCTTGCAGCTTAAAGCGTAACGCTAACTTCTTAGTGGTGAGGCTGGGAACTTCACCACCTTTCATAGCTGCAAGATGAATTCCCGGGTCAAGCTTACGACCATAAAGAAAGCAATGCCGGAGATAACCCTGACCGATAAAAAAAGATGAATGAATAAATCTCTCTTGTTCTAAAAAAAGTTTTTCCCTTTGTTCTTATTAATAAAAGCAAGAATATGTTATGAAGTTCGTATGCACCTTCGGGTATTCTTGTCGCTAACCATTTCACGTGGAGATCGATTAAGAAGATCAAAAGAGGCATGCGATGCTCGAAAACATGGGGCCGACATCATCAAAAAAAGAAAGAAAGAAAGAAAAACTTTGATGCTCATGGATGGTGGAACACACTCAAAAAGGAGACCGGACTTTGCACACTTGACTTTTTGCATAAAAGTCCAAGTGTGGGGAAAGATGGTGAAAACCTCAAGATCCATACACCAAGGCGTCATACAAAAAAATGATGGTGAATAAAAGACGATGTCACCCTACCTTGCTGAAAAAAAAGGAGAGAAAAGAAAAATAAAAGAAAGAAAAAAACAATAGTGAAAAAAAGAAGAAAGAAAAAAAAAAGAGAAAAAAAAAAAAAAGAAAAAAAAAACAATAGTGAAAAAAAAAAGAGAGTGTTGTTGAAAAGAAAAAAATATATATATAATAGAATAGAAAAAAAAATCAATAAGAGAAGAGAGGAGTAGGTTGGCCCCGCATGGTCAAGGTACATACCAAAGTGCTGCCTGACTCCACCCTTCAATGCTCCAACAAGCAAGAAGGACTCTTCTCTCATCCTTTGCTACTACCATCAAGGCCCAATATGGCCCGTACACACATGTGTGTGGCCTAGCCTTGAGGTGCACCTGGGCAGAGCCACGATGCAAACTGCAGCAACAACCTCAATGCTACATCCAAAATTGTTGCCGGTAAAAATATTCAAGTATGCAAAGGTAATGTTCACCAAATCATTCACTCATTTTTGTCTCCATAGAACCAAAACTTTATGCTTCCCGTGTTTTTGATTTATGCTCTAGTTTGGATGAGCTCGTATACAGCACATCCATAGGTCTTTTTTAAATTGAGCATGGTGCTTAGGTTAAAAAGACCTCCTTTAATCAAAATTCGACATGGCGTTGGATCTTGGTTAATGATCTTAGAGTATTATTGTCATGATCAATGGAAGTATCTTATGTTGGAGATAAATCAAGGCTGTGCTTACACTTTGCTTCTTTATGATTAGCCTTGCTTGAGTGATGATGTTGTGAACAAATAAAATAAAATAAAATAAAATAAAATAAAATAAAATAAATAATCTCAATAAAGGCTCCACGGTGTTCATGCCAGTAGAGCCATGTGTTTTTCTTCTTTTGTTTTTGTTTTCTTGTTTTGAATAAAAACCGTGTACAAGACCAAGTGTGGGGAAAAACTCTCAAACACAATGAACAAACTTCTAAGACCTCCCCAACACAATGCACAATCACCGAACAATTCATGATGGAGAAGGACGAGGCGAACAACTACCATTAACTCCTTCCTCTTCAAACGGTGGTTTGTGCAAAACTCTCGCTCTCACATTTCATAATAATAATAAAAGAAAGGGGAGAAGAATGAGGAGAAATGAGAGAGAAGAGGAGGTAAATCTTTCAACCCCAAGTTCTTTGTCCTGTTTTTTGTGATGATATCAAAAGACAAGCTTGGGGAGCCTCCAAAACTCAAATCATTGCGCGCACAAGCTAGCACAACCATGAAAGGTAAGTAAAGAGCTAGCTTGGGGAGGACTCCAAGAAAGGTAACGTGTATCTCACATTTTGATTATATTCTCTATCTTATGAAATGATGAGTTAAACTAAAAAAAAGGGGGAGACAAAATTCCACTCCTATACATATGAGCTATGAAAATGTTTAGTTTTAGTCCCTCGTTGAAATGATGAATAGTTGCTCTGTCTTATGTTTCGCCCCGTGCCTAGTTTATAATTTGAATTTCTCTAAAGTTTGGGTTTAGTGGCTAAGTCTAAAAACTCATCCCTGAAAAAAACCTGATTCATGTGGGTTGCATAGGCTCTATCTAGTCTAAGTTGTTGCCAAGTATGATATGGTACAAATAGATTTACTATGATTTCGTTCCAAAGAGAGACTTGACATCCGGGAATCTACTTTGAAAGAAAAGAGAAATGATATGGGCTATGCTAAAAAAAGAGAGAAAAAATGAGATGAAAAATGGACATGTGTCCGAGGGCGAGTAGAGCCCACATCTCTAAAAAAAAAAAGAAAGAAAGAGAGGAAATAAAAGACAAAAAGTCTAGGGCGAGAAGAGCCCACCTCCAAAAAAAAAAAAAAAAAATATAGCAATCAAGCCCATACTTTCTCGAAAAAGACAAATATAATCTAAATAAATAAATCCCGGATGAGAAAGTTGATCAAAAGGATGAATGAAAAGTATTTCTTTTATAACCGTTCTATCGGCAACCGCCAAGACATTGAGAAAAGCTAAAAAGCCCCGCTACGATGAAAGGTAATAAAGGGTGAGAAAAAGATGTGCCATTTTATTCAAACTCTAGTAGAAAATCTTATTATAACCCCGGCACTTGCGAAATGTAATCGGCATAGTAGCAACTCCCGATCAACAACCAAGTAATTATCTTTTGCTCGAGGGCGTGCAAAGGGTAAGCTTGGGGAGTTTGTTGACGGTCACCAACGACATATTTTTCCGTCAAACTTACTACCATAAAGGGAGTAAAACTATACCTTTTATACTCATATACATTTATTACTAACATATTTCCACTTGTAGTGTTCGAATTGTATTTTGTAGTATTTATACTAAATACAGTGGAAATACGACCAAAAGACGCGACCACGAAAGCATATTTCGTAAGATCACAAGCCCAGGGTGGAAATGGACCGAAACGCCAAAGACGGGCCCAACCAACATCACCCACAGACTTTTCGTGGCCCATCCACGACACCACAACCAAACTTCATGGAAAGCGCACTTTGGAAAACATGTTTATCAAATAAGTGCAACACAAGAGGCCCAAGTCGAGAACGAGATGGACCAAAGCACCCCTAAACTACGGATCCAGGCGGCCCAGAGCCCACAGCGAAAGGCGGTCGCGAGAGGGGCCACCCCGGTCCGGCGGAGTGGAAGTGGGTCCGCCGGACCTACGCGCCGCCTCTCGAGCCGACCTTTCACAAAGGTTGCATGCCGCCATGCACATTAGGATTCCACGGGTGCTTTGTTCAAATATTATATTGAAACCGCCCCGGAGAGGTCGGTTTGCACCTTCCATGTGGGATGGCCATCTTCCAAAGAGCCCCCTCTCCTCTACCTATAAAAGGAGGCTCTCTCCCCTCATTCAACACACACCATTCCAAGGAAGAGTCTCTCCCTCTCCTCTAAGAGAGCTCTCCCCTCTACTCCACTCCTTCACTCCAATGGGCTTAGGCCCTCATTAGTAGTAGAGAGATCGGCGGAGGAGAGATGTGAAGAGCCGAGGGCGAGGGAGCGCCCGGACTTGTCGGTGTCTCCCCAACCTTGTACCTCGGTGGATTCGAGACTTGGCTCCTTTACGGGATCTTGGCTAAGTAAGCTTCCACGGTTCTGATAATCTTTATTGTCTTTTTGTTTATCCACGATTTATCTACTTGTTTGCGGGATCGGTAGCTGTACCTTCGGTCGGGACTCTAGTGGTGGAACCCTTTGACCGGGAACCCGGCAAACACTAGAGTGTTAATCACTAGCGTAGACGTGGTGTTTGGGCTAGCGGTTTTCTACCTTTTTGCGAAGCATCCCACGGTTGAGGGGGTAGGCGGTTGGGTCGTGACAAGCCTTGACCGTCCCCTTGAAATCCCCCACGTTCGGGTGTGACGTGGGAGCTAATTGCCTAAGCTTCCCGGTTTAGGCGTTGGCGGTGCCCGGTGAACAAGTAGCTCGAGACCGGCTAACCATAGACCCTAAAGGTGTAGGGACCCTTCTCGATAATCCTCCCCATCTTTGGCCTTGTGTGTCCTTGGGCGAACTAGTTAGGAGAGAGTACCTCCGTTCCTCGTGGAAAATACGATACCCTCGAATATTTTCGGTGAAAGCTACAACGATAATTCAGACGCTTGCGGATTCTTCCTGCGGCGTTAAGAAATGTCAACAATGATGCAATGAAGGAGCTTATTGCATATAAAACATGACACTGAGTCACGTGACCAAGGTGGAGAAGATCAAGACGAGGTTTGGCTTGATGTACCAGCTTGCAAGTGTGAAGGGCTAGTCGAGGCTTTGAAGTCATGGACCACGAGGCGGTGAAGCTTGAGCAAGACTTGGCGCCCGACAGACCGCCACAACGCCAAGAGCAAGTGAGGTCAAGATTGATGGACCAATAAAGTCATGTGATGATATGAAGCGGATCATATTATTCTTGATCATGTTGATGCATGCGTTGCATTGACACTTGGAGGAGATGGAGCGGAATGGAAATGCGCAAGGCAAAGGTATAACCTATAGGGCATTTCATTTCGCCGGTCAGAGGTGAGTAGAGAAGGTTATGACTGAATTTAGGTTTAATAACCGTACTATGAAGAGGGGAAAACTTCAATCGCTTTACCCATCTAGTGCCACTAAGTTGAATTTCATATTGCATATGCATTGGGACTTAGTGACTTGATGAGGTGGTCGAGAAAATTCATGAGAATATCTTGGAAAAGCAATTATCTCAAGTGCTAAGGTTTCCTTGATTATTTGGATGAGATAGCACATGTTGGATTGAGTTTTATTGAGATTTTGGAAGAAAAAAAAAGATAACAAATGGGTCCACGTGTTGCTTGCCTTGGTGGGCTGGCTCATCGACCATTTGCAAGAGAACATGCTGGAGTAGAGGTGGCCGCCGATCACTTGTTGTTGCATGCGAAAGAAAATGTGAAAGGAGGCCTTCGATGCTTTGCCTCTGCTATTTTTGGCAGGCATGCACCGGCGCTGCCTCTGGGACTTCGCCATCCGCTGCTGCTGCTGCTGTGCGCAGGCAAGCGCTGCTGGGCCAGCCCGTCGCGCTGAGCTGCTGCTCTGGCTGTTGGCGCGTAGCTGGGCTGCCGCTGCTGCTGACTGATAGCTGGTGCCGCTGGCCCGCTCGCCTTGCCGCTCGGGCCGCGCCGACTGCTGCTGGTGCTGCTACGATGCCAAGGCTGACTGGTCTGTTCCCATCGGTTGAGAGAGCGACCGGTCCGTTTCTTCTGTAAGAAAATCAGGTGCCGCCGCCGCTTGTTGTTTCGACCGAGCAGAGGAACGAAGGGGCGCCCGTGGAGGGTGTAGCCGACCGTTGGCCGAGAGCGGCTGCCCGTTTGGAGCTTGACCAGCAACGATAAGGTTCAGAGCACCTCCCTCTCCTGTGTGAAGCTATTGCCTAACTCGAAAATATAGTGAGTCTCTTCTTTCCCCTTTGCTCTTGGTGAACTAGGGTTTCATCCCTTCCTCTCTTCTCCTATGATTTGAGTTGAGATTAAAGAAGAGAGTGAGAGCCCTTTGTGGGTGTGGATAAGAGGTTGAAGATCCACCTATTTTCCATTCGATTTCACTCAAGATTAGAGCTAATTTGAGAGGGGATTGGGATACCTAGTGCATTGCATTTTAGGATTCATATTTGTAACACTAGGTGATGATTGCGATTGTGGATTTCCTATTACTCTTGGTGATTACCATCACCTAGACGGTTTGGAGATTGTGACTCCGTTGAAGCATGCAAGGAGATATTGTGCGGTGCTCCGGAGAAGGATTTTCGAGGGGGTTTGTGCTCACCCTAGGGGATCGCGAAGGGCAACATTAGTGGAGCGTGTCATTAAGTTACCACCCTTGTGAGTGTCGTCTTGGAGAGCCTCGAGGGGCCAACTAGCGGAGTGCCGCATAGTCCAAGAACCATCGAGGTGTTGGTCGACACAAGGAGGAGTAGGAGGAAGTTGGCAAGCTTTCCGATACCTCGGTAAAAATCACCGGTGTCATCTTGTGTCCACACTTCGCGGTGGTTTACATTCTCTTGACCGCAAGCCTTGTATTTACTTTCAAATATATATATATATATATATATATATATATATAAGCTTACATTCTCCAACGAAGACTCTCTAATTTGACCATCCCAGCTATCTATATTGTTGAGCTCACGGACTATGTCCAATATGAATGATCTCTGGGTTTATTTCCTGGCAGCTTGCCGCCAACTCAAGGCACATTTTCACTTGTAGGTACCACAGTGGTGTATGCCTGGATGATTTATTCCATCTGTGCCTCCATCTTCGAAATACCTACCATTTCAACCAAGGAATCTTGATTGTCTGGCACTGAAATATTCAGTGCAGAAGCAGGGGATTGCAAGTTTTATGAGGTGGAGTGTTGGACCTCTACTCGAGAGTAACATTAGATTGAGAACCCAAATCATATAGAGGAAATAATCTAGAGGTGTCAATGTGGGATAAGTCAGCTCTTACTTTGGTTGTATTTGGTATCTTCTTACTTCCTGTCACCAACTCTATGATTATGACACCTAAACTATAAATATCCGACTTGCATGACCTTTCGCCATTATGAACGTACTCTGGAGCGCAATATCCTCTGCACGAAGACACCATGAAAAGACATTGTATCACAAATAAAAAGAATATAGGGAGTAAATGTCAGAAAAGGAAAATATTGTATCTTCATTAATGTGTAGCTTACTGTGAATATTTACGCGGCGCACTCGTAATTTGTGTTTTCCCATCAATTCTCGATAATCTAAAATCTGTAATTTTTGGTACCATTTGGTTACCTAATAGTATATTGGCAGGTTTTAGGTCCATGTGTAGAATACTCTTTTCCTTGTGATGATGAAGATAAAGCAAGCCGTCACAAATTCCCTTGATTATTTGATAGCGTGTGTGCCATTCAAGTCCCTTTAATTCGTCTGCAAGAGAAAAGAAAGAGAGAAATAACCATGATTTGGAACCTAAAATATTCTTTAATAATTTCTGCTTGCTTAATTGCCCATATCGCAAGGGCCATCTTTATTGTTTAATGTGGCGTTTATATTTGTTGCCTATATCCTCTAAGGCCGTTTGGATAATTTTTTTATAGAGAAATTGGAATCTACTTAATGGACTAGGCTATTTGACTTTGAGCTTAACATTCCTTCACTTTCCAAAGTTCAAACGTAAGTCTATCTTATAAATTCATATGGTGTGAGCTAGAAATTGATTTTATAGATCACTATGCTATGTTTTTACTTAGCAACTTATTCTTTGGTTCACTGCTTTACAATAGAAATACATCAGGTCAATAATAGTATGCAAATATATTCTGCATATAACCATATTATTAGCTGAATTGATTTGTGGCCCAATTATGATTAAAATGGATTTCAATTCCAAGGATCCAAACTAGACCTGGGTAAATGTGGAAGTGGAAGTATGAAAGATGAAAAAATATAAACAAAAAACTGGTCGAATCATATATATGGAGATGCAAACACAATTTTGAAATTGAAAGTTTGGCCTTGTCATACCAGTGAGATGCTTGTCGAGGCTTCCTTTGCTTATATACTGGAAACAAAGCAACTTTTCCCGTTCCTCCGCCATAACAATTTTTCCGTCGTCCATTTGAACTGCCTTTTCTTTTATTTCAGAACAGTAACCTAAAAACGTACTATATTTTGATGATCTGCCTTGATCATGCTATCAACCTCACGAAGAAACATCTTTTCATCAACTATATTTTGGTAATCTTTTTTTAAGCTTCTTCACAGCAATAACCTTCCCATTTGGCAGGACACCTGTTTGAATTGAAAATTCATGAACATTAGATCAAGCTCATGACTCTGCTGACAGGAACTCGATCCAAGGAGCAGTGGAAAAGGCAGAAGAGAAAAGCAACTATTTCACCTTGTAAACCTCTCCACACCCACCCTCACTGATCCTTCTATCATGAGAGAAATTTCCTGTGAGTCGTCGTAAAAGTTGAAAGTGAAGACTATCGGGCTTCTTTTGACCATAAATTATACGCTTTAAAGCTTCAAGTTCCACTTGTAGGCCATCCAAACTAAGTGAACAACTGATTTTCATAAGAGAAATGAAAGTTAATTTCACCGTGAATAAAGCACAGTGGATTTCATGAAACTTAGGACGAATGGAATTGGACTGTTTTTTCTTGTAAAGCACCATAATTGTATAAAAGTGTCAAATACATGAGACGAGCATATTCCAGTTTGTATTTGTACCTACTGGTGGCGGCGGATGCAGGAAAGGAGTGCAGGGAGGACTGAGGTCCTTCTCCTTCCTCTCGCACCTCTCCATTTTCCTTCTTCCTCGTCTCCATTGATGCACTAGTAGTGCGTGGCCTGGATCCCTCCCAGACCCTGCGCTAAGACCTGCACCTGCGCTTTTGAGACTTAGCCCTCCAGTTAGGTGATCTATAAACTGGCTAGCACTAACTCGATCGAATCAGGGACACTGGTTGCATAAATAGGTAGCACTAACATATGTTATCAGGTCCAAGACCAACATGCAGAACAAGTACATCAGTCAGATTAAGGGCAAGGGCAGGCAGAGAGTTAGTAATTAAAAACAATCAACCAAGCGCAGAAACGCTAATCAGCAGGGACCTGGCTTTGCAGAAGAGATGTCTAAGAACAAAGATAGAAACAACGATCAGTGGAGATTTAGAGATTTCAATAGACTGGTGACTGGAGCAGACCAATAATCAAAGTGACTTCGAACTAAAACATTTAAGCTCCTAGTGAAAAGATGTACATACACATGAACGCACCTGGTTATGGAACGAGCTGGGGTGCAGGGTATGGATTTGAACTAGATATACTCCATATGATTGGAGCTATATACACAAGATCTCAAGCCTTTGTTTCTTTGTTTCAAGAGTCAACGCCTGTGGCCTCATACAGCACACGCACACGGCATATCATGCATATATATTCTCAGTTCACTTCATTAGTCATATGCAAGAGCAAGACGAGGTCTTACGATGGGAAAAGAAACATAACAAAATGAAGGGGGCCAAAATGCAAGACTGGCACATAATTTTTTGACCGACGAGTCTGGCGGTCTTGCCCTTCGTCACATGATTGCAAATGTTTTACACCTATCATCTCTTGATTGATGCTGATTTTTTATTAACCATGATATATATGAAAAACAAACACAAGGTGGCCTCGTTAGGTGGGGCGTGTCCAACGGCTTGGCGAAATCGCATCGAAATTTATCCGAGCTGACGGAGAGAGAGTGACACCACCTCAGCGGACGCGCTGACCCGCTCCGATTCCACTGGCCTGACCCTACTGCCGCGGCGTTCCTCGTTCGACGCGGGCCGGCGGCTGAAGCAGCTCATCGCCGGTGAGATATCTGGCTCTCTCACGCTCCTCCCCTCCCTCTATTTCTCCTCCAAAAACGGAGCATAATTTCTCTCGTATCCCTACCCTAGATCCTGTTCTTTCTCCAGTCCAAGATCCTTGCACGGAGGAGAAGGGGAAGAAAGCAGGATGACGTGAGGGGGAGCAGCGAGCTACTTCACTGCCGGCGGCTGTTGCACTTTCTTGTCCCAGGTATGATGTCGTGGTTATCTTCCCTGCTCTCCCATCTCTCTCAAATCGCCATCTCTCCCTACTTCTGTTGCAGATAGACGTGCATCACTCTAGAGATCCATGACTAGATCTGGTAGTTGAGATGAGTATTGCATTTTGTATAGGTCAGCAGTAAATAGGTGTATTAATCAGTTGTTTAGATCTGGTAGTTGAAATCAATAGGAGGCCAGTGGAGCACCTATGTCCATGTCCTGGCCGGGAAGAGCGCTGTTGCAGCTATTGCTGGGGTGCTTGTGATCTGCTAATTTGGAGGGCGGGAATGGAATCACCTCCTTGTCTTAATCAGCTCGTTTTCACTAATACTACTCTGGTTACCTAATCGTGACAAAAGATTTTCAGAGGATGGGAATGGAATCACCTCCTTGTCTTCTGCGAATCCCCTTTGTAGAAGCAGATCCTACCTGTCCTGTTTTTATATTTTCTGTCCATACATACATCTCAATAAGGGGTCAGTCCCTCTCTGTGGAATTGCTTGCTCTTGCATTTTTTTTTTATGGTTGCTCACTTGCTCTGTTTTTACTTATGAATTTATTTAGATGATATTGCAGATTGGTTTGCTATGCACCCAATGAGCATGTAACAAGCAAACAAGGAAAACAGAGAGAGTGTGTGAGCACTCCACCGAGCGGGTTTAGCTGAGCATGGAGCTCGCCTTGGGGGCCATGGCCGGCCTGGCCCCCAAGCTGGGCGACCTGCTCATGGCAGAGTACGTCGTGCAGAAGGGCCTCAAGCCCGACATCGAGTCCCTCTCCAGGGAGCTTGTGCTGATGAAAGCTGGTCTGGAGGACTTGTCTCATGTTCCACCGGACCAGATCACTGAGGTCCAAAAGCTTTGGGCACGGCACATCCAGGAGCTGTCGTATGACATGGAGGATGCTGTTGATGACTTTGTTCTGCGTGTGGCCGGCGGAGAGTGTGCAGCTGATGCCAACGATGCCAACGTTTTCAAGAAGGTCCTTGGCAAGGCCACCGCTGTGGTGAAGAAGTTCAAGGACCAACGCCGGATCTTCAACAAGGCCCAAGACATCAAGAAACTCTCCAACGAGTTGGCTGAGCTTCGTGCCGAGTACACAGTTAGAGGCGTTGGAGCTGATCTTGCAGCGAGCACCGGCATCGACCCCCGAATCCTCAATCTGTACAAGAAAGAGTCGGATCTCATTGGCATTGAGGAGTCAAGAGACAAAGTCATCAGGATGCTGTCTGTAGGGACTAAATATGATGCTTATGTGTCTGATCAGGACCTAAAGATAGTCTCTATAGTCGGGGTTGGAGGATTGGGCAAGACTACTCTAGCTAAAACGGTGCATGATATGGTTAAGAAACAATTTGGCTGTTCTGCTTTTATTTCTGTTGGTAGGACTCTAATTTGACTAGGACATTTGAGAAGATGTTAGTGGAACTCGATAAGAAGTATGAGCAAGTCGACATGGCTGGATGGGATGAAGAACGATTCTCGAACGAACTACATCGATTCTTAGAGCACAAGAGGTATGTCCATGCCATTTTCCTTTCAGATTAGTTCAATGTCAATGTCTTTTTTTTCTCACTGTGAAAGCATGAGCAGTTTATACATTCCTATTGTACTCCAAGCCCTAGGCCCAAACATTTGGTTCATTCGTTGAAATCGTTTATGAGAGATTCCAATTTTGTTGCAATGTACATCAAATTTACTGCCAAACATCTAGAAAAATCTATGGAATTTCCAAATTTATATAGATTGGATCTTTAAGTTGTAGCACAAATTAAATTGATTAACAAATACTCCTCTCCCTAGGAGTCACGGGTTGCAGTTTTTCCTTGTTAGAACCATGTTGATGTTATCTTGTGTCTGGTTTATTTGGATACTCTATACAGATTTGCCAAATTATTCATAGCTCTACATTCTTGTGTCAATCATAGGTACTTCATCGTTGTTGATGACATATGGGATGTTGGATCGTGGGAAGTGATCAAATATGCCTTGAGAAGAAACAATTGTGGAAGTAGAATCATCATGACTACTCGTAATTTTGAGGTTATCACAAAGGTAGAAGAGGTTTACAGACTAAAACCTCTTTCTAATGGAAACTCTAAGAAATTATTCAACAAAAGATTAAAACCTCTTTCTGATGGAAACTCTAAGAAATTATTCAACAAAAGATTACAGAGTCAGGAAGGTGCAAGTCTTGATGATGTATCAGGTGATTTGTCTAGTAAAATTATAGATAAATGTGGGGGCATACCATTGGCTATCATTGCATTAGCTAGTTTATTGGTTGAAAGACCATGGCAACACTGGTCAGAGGCGTATGACTCAATTGGTTTTGGGAACGGAGATACTATAACGAAGATAATGTCGTATAGCTACTATGATCTACCTTCTTATCTAAAGCCATGCATATTGTATCTAAGCAGATTTCGGAAGATTCTAACCTTGATACAAAGAGTGTGATTTGGATGTGGATAGGTGAAGGTTTTGTCCATCTTGACAGAGAGGATAGCCTATTTCTGGTTGGGGAAAGATACTTCAATGAGCTTGCCAATAGAAGCTTGATTCAACCAATGGATGACACATATAATCAGCTCACACAATATTTTCGTATTCATGATATTGTGTTTGATCTCATCCGTAAGTTGTCGGGCGTTGAAAACTTTATTACTATTTTGGACAGAAGAGAGCAACATGCTTCTCCAGACAGTTTAAGAAATAAGAAGAAAACAGGCATCTACAGCAAGGTACGCCGGCTTGCTGTCCAAAATCATCATGTGCAGTGCTTCCCTGAACACATCATGGACATGCCAGAGGTGCTGAGGTCACTTAGCATTGAAGGTAGTAAGATTGAGAATATGGCCCCACTTCATAGTTTTAGAGTTTGTCGTGTGCTTCAGTTACAAAACTGCCACGTCCCAATCAGCTTAAAGCATCTAGGGAGGTTGTTGCATCTTAAGTATTTAGATATATCTTACACAACTTTTGATGAGCTTCCTGAGGAACTTGGGCATCTAAAGTCTCTTTTGACACTGGTATTAATCGATATTGGGCTTGATGAGCTACCACCGGCTGTGTGTTCACTTACACAGCTGATGTGCCTGGTAGCTCAGGGGTTCAAAAGGTTCCCAGCTGACAGGATGGGGAACCTAACATCCCTAGAGGAGCTACGGTTGCAGACTGTAGTTGGCCGGAGTGCCACTGCGGACCTTGTCGTAGAGCTTGAAAGCTGACGAGGCTGAGGGTGGTCACCCTCACCTTCTCCAAGGAACTAGATGAGTGGTTGCAAAAAGCATTGGTGCAAGCTCTGTGCAATCTGAGGGAAGTCCAGGAACTAGCACTTCTTTCTAAATTGCACCATCCAGGAGCAACTATATGGGAAGACTGGGAGCCACCAAGGCAGCTCCGGCGCCTGCTTATACATGGCATCACCTTCTTGCGGCTGCCTGGGTGGATCAACTGCTCCTGTCTGCCACGCCTCTGCTTCTTATCTCTGGATGGGTACGTTGTTGAAGTGCAAGACCTTGATAACCTAGCAAGATTGCCAGAGCTAAGGTACCTACATCTAGACAGTTTCCGCTGGCCTCCAGGGTATGCTGTTGGTACAAACGAATTCAGGAATATGAGGTTCTGCCATGTGGGAACAGCGCTCAAGTTTCATATGGGCGCTGTGCCAAGGCTTGAAGAGCTACAGTTTGGAGTTTATGCAGGGTATTGGTGTTGGGAAAAAAATGGTGTGCCGTTGGAGGAGTTCCCAACAAAGGATGTAATCGAAGATCTTGACTTGGGCCTGGATAACCTCCTTTCACTTGAGCGAGTCAGCGTCATAGTCGACTGCTCGGGTGCTACTGCCACAGAAGTGCAGGAGGTGGAGATCATGGTCATGCGTGCAGTGGAAAATCATCCCAACCGTCCAACCATACTAAAGGATCGAGTATGTGAAGAAAATATCTTACCTGATGACGCAGAACGGAGAAACTGGTGAGGCACTGTCTGTATCTCTTTCAGTCTGTTAAAAAGTTTATTTGACATCTATTGTCAAAAAATACTGATGTGTATGTTGCATTCTTCTCCTTGCAATTTTCAGCTTCAGCACCACACTAAAATACATTTCGATGTGCTCGGGTGGAAGGATGTACCTGATGCTCTCTTCATCTGCTACATGCGGTTGTACCGATATCTTCAGAAAGCTGTTATTTCCATCGACTGTGCAGGTGCCAGTACGTGTGAGGTGGAGAAAGTGGAAGCAGCTGTTAGGCATGCAGCCAAGGTTCATCCTAACCATCCTAGTATCCAACTGATCATAACAAACACCGACGAAATGATCTGCTCATCTGACCATCCCGATACAGAGGTAGCTGCCTGGATTGAATTTTTTTCGGTAGTATTTGACTATATAACTAATTACCACCACCGCTTATTTTTCCATCCCAAACTCCAGCTGGACGCCGATAATGGTGATTCACCAAATAATTGGCTTTACAAACTCCAGCTCAGGAATTGATAATTCCAATAATTCCAAGCCAGCAGGTACGTGCATGCCAATCTGCACGTATATACAATTCAAATTTTATTGCTCTATCCAGTTATCACGTGCGATTCACTGCCTGTATACATGTCAGTATGTATAAAGGATGTATTTCTACATGTGCATGTGCAAATTAAAGGTAGTGGGTTCCAAATACTAGATTGAGTGATTACATAATGCTGCATATAGACAATCTCAATGCCAGAGAAAAATGGGTATCCAACAATAATCTTATACAGTGAGTGATCTATTTGACCGCTTATTTTTATGCTCTTAAGAAAGTTGATTTGTAAATTTAGGTGCTGCTTATTGTAGAAGATGATAGCAGACAGTACAAGGGCCCCTCGGCGTTTATTTGTCGTTGATCATCTTTGTGGGCCGGGGTGGTTCTTTTTACTTATTGTGTTCTTTTTTTTTCCTTGTGTTTGTTGTATCTTAAACTGATGATTCACCTTAATGAAACAATGCCTTCAAGTTCTTCAAAACAAAATTTTAGGCACCACCATTCTGGAGCATAATCAGCAATATAATTGGATTTTGGTAGACTCCATGAGTTTTCGGTACACAGTTTCCTTCCCTTTTTTTCTTTTTGAAACAAAGTTTACAAATACTTTTCTCTTCCTTTTTTTTTCTTTCTTTTGAAACGAAGTTTACAAATACTTTTCAAGCTACTTTGGTTGTTCTGATTTCAGTTAGTAGACATCAAAGGTTGGTACAAAAGCTCACTCATAGATTAGTTGTTGTGAATAACTAACCAATCAAAACGCACCACCTTTTCTAATCAAACCCGATTTCCTTGTGGAAACCCTGATAAAAAGAGTGCTTATATCTGGAAAATATTTTTTAGCAGGTTAATTGGTCAGATAGACCCTAAGATTTTAATTTAAATGAACAAATCAACGAAGATCTTGTAAAAGAGCTTTTGCTAAATTGAATTGTTTTGGATTAGGTATGTTCCTTGGCAAAACCGCCTTATCTCATGATGCCCTACTTGAAGAAATTCTGCGTGTCCATTTTCATTTACATGGTTGTTCCATCCTTTGAATTTCAACTTATTTACTATATATGCAAATCAATATTTCAGGTACATGTGAGTTGTTTGAGTACTGAGGAGACAAGTCCCATTCAGCAAGATGATTACAAGCATTCGCAGCAGAGCTTGTTAGATTTGTGGTTCTTAGTCTAAAATCACATTGAGTTTATATGTGAACTATATTTTTTCATTTTTTTTTTGAGATGGGTTGTGTATTTGCTTGAAAGACAAGAATGCTATAATTTTCCTTGAAAAATAATCATGAGGCATTCTTTTTGACCGAATTTAGCTGTGAAAACCCAACCTATTTTTTAATTTTTATTCTAGACCTGTTTAAATTTGCTCAACGGGAGTCGAACCCAAGCCTGGTGGATGCTATAGTCTAACCACTAGGCTAGAGGTCCTTTCGCATAATCATGAGGCATTTGAACTCTAATTTCTTAAATAAAGTGATCATCCTCTATGTATTATTTGAACCCTGAATTCTCAACACAATGTGTGGGTTGGTGCAAGCTCCTCTATATAGTTGTTCATATTATAACACAAGACTCATTATTAGGTACTTTCTTATCAATATCTGGTTGTCATATATTTTAATTACCAGTTGCTCTATATAGTTTATAACTTGTCCACTTTGCATCGCACCTTAATCTGTGTTCACATATGTTTTATTGAAATCTGTGTTCACATATGTTTTATTGAAACTATCTCTCGTTTGTTCATATTCTTTCAATCATTGTTCATGGGTTTTCCTATTTGCTTCACACATCCATGTATGTTTGATTTATGTTCAATTAATACTCTTTTCATGTGTCTGCATTTTAATAGCATACTTGTATAAGGTAGCAACATGTCGTTAACTTAAACTTTTGTGTTGGAAAGTTCTTCTATTTCTCGCCTTCCAAATATTCCACAAAAAAAGATTAATATATACAAAACTTGATTCTTGTCAAACTTTCTCCCACATTTCCACCAGTATTTATGTAGTGAGCCTGTTGAATCTACCGAGTTAAGCGCCACTAGTCCGAACCATCGCGATAAAGTCCCATGTCTGCTTACAATTACAAATGGACAATCTTTGCACGGTATAATAGTGTTTCCGGGATGCTTCCACATAATTTGCAGTCTAGGTCATTTGGCCATCCTCGCTTCATTAGGTTATTAGCTAGCTGTCAAAATCTTCTTGTGCAGGATATAAAAAATGTTGAAACTGTTTTCCTTATTAACAGTGAGCCCGTTAATTTAATTAGATCAGATGGTTACGATTACATGATAGGTGTACCGTTGCATCGCCCTACAAATAATACTTTGTCTAGCTATTGCCTTACATTATCCATTTTATTTATGGTAATAAAAGTTCGGTGATGAAATTAAAAGAAAACAAACTTGGTAATGAAACAAGAAGCACAAGCTAAACCTGCAAGCAGGCTCTGCGTACTAGCTACAGTATGAAGTGTACGTGCCCCTTATGTCGCAAAGTAGACGGAACACATATAGAAAATCTCTTAGGGCATGTTTGGATTCCTTCATTTTACAGGAATTGGAATACTTAATTGATTAGACTATTTAGCATGGAATTTGAGATTTCAGAACTTTTCAAAGTTCACATACAAGCCTATCTCAAACTCATATGGTGAGAGAAGGAAATAGACTCTATAGATCACTATGCTATGTTTATACTCTCAAACTTAATTAAAATTTATAGAAAATATATGTCATATCTCAAATATGTGCCTAAACTATAACTTATTACAACGAATTCAATTTCAAGCATCCAAACGAGGGCTTATTTGAAATAGAGTTCCCACTCTTGCACAGATAATAAATGTGCTCCGCCAGATGCCTTTGCACGCAAGGGGTTTTCCTTCCGGTAATTACTGCGTCCCCAAAATGACCGTAACACTCACCTTATCAACGACTTTACCCTCCTTTTCAATGAACATGTCTTGGCTTATATCCGCGGCTGTGACGTCGCCGTCCACACTAGTACTCCGCACAGTGAACTCATCCTGGTGTGTAATTCCAGTTCCAGGTTCCTCCGGCGCCTCAAACGTTACGGTGACACTACACATGGATCGTGGTGCAACAACTCCTTTGCCTGGTTGCACGCTGCAGGTGAATGGGCCCCACAACATGAAGGCAATGTAATGATCCGTATCGTTGGTCAACTGAATTGAGCGTGACTGTTGCTGTGTGTTAAGCTCAACAACTGGGAAATAAATCTCGAGCGGCTCGATCCCAAGCATGTCATCCAATAAAGAGTTTGTCTGCACCAACAACAGAGGAAACCGGATTACCGTGACGTCATGTTCCATGCCTATTTATTACTTGAACCATAGTTTTGTAGGTTTGCATTGTACTGTATATAGGTAGAAGGCGTAAGAGCAAGTGTAATATGTTGAGGTGGAGGAGAAAAGAGAGAAGTGAGCTGTAAAGCTTATAGCTATCTTAGAGATAAAAAAACCATATGTAATTTGGCTATGTATTAATAGTAAAGAGCTAATTACTATATGGGTGGACTGAGAGATAGGTTGCAAAGATTGTTGCAGCCAACAGCAAGCTATATTATTAGCCTTGCTCTAGAGGCGTCTTGATCAATGTCGACGGGAGGACACATATGCTTACCAGCTGGTCAGCGGATTCACTTGTTGCACGAGTATCAGATTCGTGTAGCTCATGGATTATATCCCATATATGTGGCCTTTGTGTCGGATCCTTGTCCATGCACCTCAATGCCAGCTCGAGGCATTTAATGACTTGTTGGTGCCAAAGTGGTGTGTAGTTCGCCGATTTCTTCCACCTGTGACTCCATCTTCTAAGCACCTGTCATTTTGATACATATGAAATAGGACGATGCCCAATATAAGGCGATGAATGCTAGCAAGAAGTGAACCTAGCTTAATTGGTTAGGTTAGAGATGTGTTTTGCACCCCCACCACATATGTGGTGTTGGAGTAGAACTTAAGTTACACCTTAATTTACTCAAAGACATGGGGATTGAACACATGGACATCCAAATAAACCCTAAGTTTGAGTCATCTCAGACTCGAATTTGGATTTGCATATCTATTTTCTTCTTAATGAAAAATCTGGTTATTCACATTTTTACGACAGTGCAAATGCTGAAATGCACAGCTGACAGATTCAATCTAAATTACAATTACAATTCTGGGAAAACAAGTAGGGGGCTCCATTTTCGGATCTTGCACTAGTGAAAACGAACTTGACACATGCACTCGGTGGACAACTAGATATATTAGACTAATAGAAAGAACCAAATATATTACATCCTCATTAATATCTTGGTTTTCAGTCTGTACTATTCCACTTATCCCGTATAATAGTGTCGCGGGGGCGGAACTGCTGCAAGCATGCATGTTGTTCGAGTTGGTGTTTGCGTGCCTCCAGCGGCTCAGGTGGACTCTCAAGAACACAAGAGTCACATAGAGAGGACGCAACAATTTATCCTGGTTTGGACCGATGATGCTCTACGTCCAGCTGATGATGATTCTTATACTCAAGAGCACCTAAAATCGGGGGGTTACAACAGAGTGTAGGAAGAGATTTGGTAGGGGGTTAGCTCGGTGCTAATCCTAGGTTGCCTCGTATCCGGTGGAGTCTTCCCCACACCGGAGAGGAGGAAGACGATGGGAGTTGAGGAGCTCCGCCCTCGGTGCTGATCGAGAGTGGAGCGGTGGTGGTACGATCGTATGGGATCACTCTCTAGTGGAGTGGGTGACCAATGATCCTTCAATCGTTCTCTGATCGTCCTCTTCCCTCTATAGGATCTGACCTCCCCTTATATTCCAAGGTAGGTCGGGTACATGATGGTTTGGGGGATTGAGTCTACGATCTACATGCATCGGAGTCCAGGAGTGTCTTGCAGCGGCATCTTGTGGACCGCGGAGAAGTCTTGGCACCGATGAAGCTTTGGGCATCGTTTGTCGCTCTGTTCGACACTATGTGTGTCGCATTGTTGGCTTGGACCAGCCTCCCCGGTTTGGAGTGGGGTTTTGCCCCTCTCTATAAATAGAGGGGTGGCCGGCCATGCTCCCTCTCTCTGCTCATTTGAATTCATTTGCATCCTTGGAGCTTGGCCAACACCTTTCCCTCTCTCCCACTTGCTTGGTTGCATATTCTTGAGAGATTTGGGAGGATCTTGAGTGCATTTGCTTGTTGTTGCATCTAGAGGCACTTGAAGATTGCGGTAGCTGGTGGATTTCTTATTACTCTTGGAGACCACCACTCCTAGCCAGCTCGGTGATTGTTGGAGGCGTTGGGAAGAAAAGGTGATTGTTCTTGCCCCACCTACCGGTGATTTGTGAGGGGTTTGTGATTTTCCCCTGCGGAGCGCCAAATTGATACTGTAGTGGATTGCGCGTGTCATTGAGTTACCCCTCTTGTGTGTGGTGTCAAGCGGCCTAGTGAGGTACGGCGAGGATCGCCACCTTGAACCACCGAACAGACGGTCGACATAACTAGAGTCTAGCTTGAGGGTACTCAAGTGAACTCCGAGTGAACAAATCAAGTGTCATCTCTTGTGTTGATTGTTTCTCGGTGATTGGCTTCATATTGTTCATCATCTCCCGGTGATTGGTTCATCTCCTCGACGCGGCGGTATAGCAAGCTCACACCTGTCTTGCAATTACATTCATATATTGTGCTTGTGTAGCTTGTGTAGATTGTGTAGCTTTGTTAGTTGTGTAGAATTGTTTAGAGTAATCTAGCTTGCTCATCTAGTTGGTAAAGTAGTGACATAGCAATTGTGTGAATTAGTGACTTTAGCAACTAGAATTATCATTAGGTAGCTTGCCGACAAGTAGAGCTAGAACAACCGTTTTTACGCCATTTGTTGGTCTAACAAATTGCTCTAGTGATTTTGTAGAAATTTTAATATGTTATTCACCCCCTCTAGCCATTTAGGACCTTTCACCCGGGCGCACCTTCTCGAGTCTTCTTGGTGGCGAGAGAAGCTGGCTCGAGGGGCTGCGTGGGCCCGGAAGCCCCTGAGACCCTATCGTGGGCATGGCCAACAAAGACACGCCGAAAGGGCAAGCTCCTAGGAGCCCCTGATCCTCGATGGCTCGGGGTGTCGTCTTCTTGCGCTCGGGCCTTGGTTGGCGCGGAAGGATGGGAAGGAGCCAAGGGTCATGTCCAGGCTCTCATCGGTCGGGAGCCTGGGATTGGAGTGAGCCCTCGAGCTCTGAGCAGAGGCACGAGCGTGCTCGGATTGGGTCTTGTCGCTAGCCGGTGGGTGCGCACGAGGGTCCCTCTCGGTCAGGAACCCTTGACCCTGAGGCTTAACATGACCATATGTTAGGATCTCGTCAAGTAGCATTCAAAGTTCAACTCATGGTATGTGGAAAAGTGCAGTGTGCAACTCCTGAACCAGCTAGCTAATGAAGAAGCTACCTATGGAAAGCTTCCATGTTCTGTTCACTATTTTACCCCCTTTTTTGTTACTGACACAAGCATAGAGAAGAAAGGTCCACTAAGAACTTGATGGTGTCCATATAACTGAAAAGCAAGATAACTCGTGACACAGGATGGATTTATTTCCATACTTACAAAAAAGGATCTTGTCTATGCAGTGGTAACTACGTAACTGGTAAGACAAATCACATGCATAGTTTATATTGGGCCACCTCTTACTTGCTTTCACTAGCTCTATGATTATGAGTTCTTAGGCCTGCATACAAGCATGGGTGTTTAGGTCACTGTTGTGGATGCGGTGTCCAACATTCCCACAGATCGTTTATTAGATTTTATGGTTGTGTGGGTTATATAGTCGACCATTGATCTGTTAGGGGGTTATGTAGACTTTTTAAGTATGCCACGTCAATGAAACCAACTTCAAAAATCGCCTTCTAGTGTTATTTGGACAAATTTCAACAGTGTACGGGGTAGATTACCTGTTTTATAGGTGAGGCGGGTAAAGTAGACAACCACCAATGGTTTTAGTGGTTACTTAGTCTTTTTTTTCTTTAATAGTCCACATATATAAATACTTTTTATGACGTGGCAATATTTGTGTATGAAGAGAGAAAAGATGTGAGTTTCGTGTAGACGAAACTCTCTTAGCTTGTTTTCAACTCTAGATGAGTCATAAATTAGATGTCTATAAAATAAAAGAATAGAATTACATATTAAGGGCGATTGTTTCATTCATGTTCAGAAAAAAGGCCATGAAAGTTTACCTTGAGAAATAGCATTACATGGTGCCCATGTGAAAGCCCTAGTTTGGTTTTGGGTAATTGATGAAACCATTTGGACGAATCATGTCCTCTAAGTAAATGACATGAGATAGGATGATCCAACTCAAGTGGTGGAGCAAGGTGGCTAGGAGGAGAAGGCCACAAGATGATGAACTTGGATTTGGTGGAGATGCACATGATGATCAGGCTCCAAACGAAAAGAAGAAAGAGAAAAACAAAAAGCCAAGTGATTGATCAAGGCAAATGTATCAAATAGGGTTTTTTGGTTTGCACTCAAGACACCAAGTGTGTGTGAGTGGTTTAGGATAGATAGTTGACTACCAAGAGGGAAATTCTCGGTGAATTCAAGATTTAAGTGTCACTAGGTCTAATCTTCATGAGCATAGGCATTAGGGTCTAGTGGACTAACATCTAACCTTTGCAAATGCTTCAAAAATATGATAACACACGTGCACAATGGTGAGACACTTTGTGGTTGAGAAAGAAGGAGAAAAGAGGTCACTGGAAGTGACCGGGCGTGTCCGTCGGGGGTGTGGCCGGACGCTGCGTCCCGGTCATTTATTAGTGGCCAGGCCGAGCAACAACAATTTTTGGGCACGCGATCGGACTGCACCATGTCCAATCTACCGCTGGCGGCGTGACTGATCACGTGGTGCTCGCATGCGGCTGAAGGCAGAGGAGGAACAGATGTGGCGGTGCATCCGGTCATGCATGATTCGACGCGTTCGGTCATGATTTTTCCTCTCTCGACCTCTCTGTCATGTGGGGCGCACGTACACCAGCGCCGCGCGGGCTGACATACGCCGCGCGCCGCGAGCGACGCGCGCACGCGAGGAAGCTACCTTGAGTGGCTAAGTTAGGAAAGATAGATTAGTTTCCTATTTCTTGTCCCTTAAGTTTAGGAGAGTTTGGTTTAGGAGAGTTTGGTTGAGGCCTCAGGCCATATATTCATGTACCGCACGCTGGATTCAGCAAGCAAGAATTATCCATCTAATCTCCTTCCTCTACTCTCCAACAAAGCCTACGACAGAGGGGTAAAACCTCGCTGGAGAAGATGGATCGTGGCTACGAATTATGTAGCCAAGGTCCCGCTACCCGAGGGTTCGACGCCCTTGGCAACCTGGTATCACGGTCCGGGCGATCCTCGCTGCTCGCTCCACTTCACCACCCGGCGGCCGCACCACCATCCCCGCCTCCGCATCCTCCAGCACCGTCGCCATGGGTGATCAATCCGACCTCAAGACCACCATGGAGGCACTGGCCAAGGTCGTTCAGACCCTGCAGGCCACCGCTGAGGCCAACGCCAAGGCCATCCAGGCCCTGACTTTCGATCGGTCATCCACCTCAGGTAGCAAGCGGGCCACCGGTGAGCACCACAATGACCGTCCCCCTCGGTTCCAAAGATGGATTTCCGCGATACGATGGCAAGTCCGACCCACATCTTTATCAATCGATGCGAGTCGTATTTCCATCAGCAGCGGATCATGGAAGGGGAAGAAGGTTTGTATGGCGTCCTACAATATGCAAGAGGAAGTCCAGATGTGGTACATCCAAGTCCAGCAGGACGAGGGTACTCCATCCTGGCGCCGCTTCACTGACCTCCTCAACCTGCGCTATGGACCGATCGCTGCGTCTGCACCCCTGTTCGAGCTCGCCCGATTGCCGGCCCATGAGCACGGTCGCCAAGAAATGCGATACCAGACTGCTTCCAAGCGCTTCTAGCTCGCGCAGGCCCTCTAGAGGAGTCACAAGGTGCAGCTCTTCACCGGAGGTCTCCTTCCGCCGCTCAGCCTCGATGTGCGGGTCCATAACCCTCCGTCGCTAGCAGCCGCCATGAGCTTGCTGCGGCAACCGGAGCTGCGGGAGCAGTACTACACGGTGCCAGCCAAACCCGCGCCTCGCGGTCCGCTGCTCGCTCCACCTCCATGCCTCGCTGCCCGGCTCCCGGCCGACGTGGCCGCCACACCCATGGTCACGGTGGATAGCCGCTCGGTGAAGCGCCTGTCTCAGGCGGAACAAGAGGAACGCCGCCGCCTCGGGCTCTGCTACAACTGCAACCGAGAAGTACTCATGTGGGCATAACTGCATCTACCGGCTGCTCTTCTATATCGGCAACGTGGAGATCACCGACTCGATGACACCACAAAGAAAGAGGAACAGGACACGGAGTCACTGGTCTTCTCCCTGCGTGCGGTCACCAGCATGCCGATCTGCGACACGATGCAGGTCCACGTGTCCGTGGGCGCTACTACTCGTCGCGCTCCTCGACACCGGGTTGACCCACAACTTCATCACCGAAATTTTCGCTGCTCGCCCGTCTTCGGCTGCCTATCCAACCCCGGCCGCCCTCACGGTTACCATGGCCAACGGGGAGAAGATCACGTGCCCGGGCATCCATTGGCAAGCACCGATATCCATCGCCGATGACGAGTTCTATGTCGATCTTTTTGTCATGCCACTTGCAGGGTACGATTTGGTCCTCGGGATGCAGTGGATGGTCACCCTTGGATGGATCGTTTGGGACTTCACCGCGCGCGCACCATGTCGTTCAACCAACACGGCCGCGAGGTCCGCTGGTCGGACGTGGCCACAACTAGAGCACGGGTCCTCTCCGCTACAAAGAACCAGGCGACTCCTCCTCGATGAGCTCCGGGCCTCCTTTGAGAGCGTCTTCACGGAGCCCGAAGGGGCTGCCACCCAAGCGTGCCTGCGACCACAGCATCGTCCTCAAGTCGGGTGCGCCGCCGGTGGCCGTCCGCCTGTATCGGTACCCGGTGGCCCACAAAGATGAACTGGAGCCGCGGTCTTGCCGCCATGATTGAGCGGGGAATCATCCATCACGGGGACTCGGCATTCTCTTCTCACGGTCATCCTCGTCAAGAAACTGGATGGCTCGTGGAGGTTCTGCATCGACTATCGCGCCCTGAACGCGCTCACAGTCAAGGATACGTTCCCCATCCCCGTCGTCGATGAAGTCCTTGACGAGCTCCATGGCGCGTGATTCTTCACGGCTTGGACTTGCGGTTGGGGTACCATGAGGTGCGGATGTGGCGGTAGATGTACACAAGATCGCATTCCGCACCCACGACGGCCACCCGATTGCCTTCTTGATGGGCGGTCGCACCCGCATCGCGCCCTCGTCGCTACGAGGAGCGAAGCTCATCGGCCTCGCCCATGCCATCCAACACTACGTGTGGGGATGCCACTTCCTCGTCAAGGTAGATCATTACAGACCTCAAGTACTTGTTGGACCCGTGGCATGTGACAATCCCCCAACATCATTGGGTGGGGAAGCTCCTGGGCTTTGATTTCTACGTCGAGTACAAGCCTAGACCGGCAAACGCGGTGGCAGACACTCTCTCGGCGTGACACGCCGGACGATGGGGCCATCCTGGTCCTCTTAGCTCCCGCCGACTTCATCATGCATCTCCGCCAAAGCCGCCTCTCCGGCCCGCACTCATCGCCATCCATGATGAAGTGCGCCGCGGGCTCCGGGACCACGGTGGGCGATCGTCGACAACGTGGTGCAGTTCGGTGGGTGCTGTACATCCCGCCAGATCTCCCTCATGCGAGGAGATCATGGCGGCCATCCACGAGGGCGGGCATGAAGGGGTCCAGCACACGTTGCCGTCTCACGGCGTGACTTTCACTTCCCTAACATGAAACAACTTGTGCGGGACTTTGTGCGTCCGTGCGCCACTTGTCGACACTACAAGTCGGAGCACTTGCACCGGCGGGTCTCCTCCTCCCGCTACCCGTCTTGGAAGTAGGGTGTGCGGACGGACATCGCCTCGTGACTTCATCGAGGCTTTGCCACACGTCCGCAAGTCGGTCATACTCACGGTGGTGGACAGGTTCAGCAAGTACGCCATTTCATCCCATTGGCACATTTGTACTTAGCTTAGACCATCGCTCAAGTGTTCTTCACCGACATCGTCCGTCTACATGGCATCCCACGGTCCATGGTGTCGACCACCATGCGGTCTTCACTCAAAGTTCTAGCGCGAGCTCATGCGCTTAGTGGGCACCAAGTTGCACATGACCCTTTGCTTTCCACCCCGGTCGGATAGATAATCGGAGGCTGCCAACTTCGTCATCATCATGTATCCGCAGCCGCCTCACGGAGATCGGTCGCGGCGGTGGGCTGCGCGGTGGGCTGCCATGGCGGAGTCGTCTTCAACACGCCTACCGGACCGTTTGTGGGACACGCCATTCTCGTGTCGTCTACGGGCATGATCCTCCATCCATCGATCTTATGAACCGGGGGACACGAGGGTGGCTACAATCGCCAAAAGAATGGAGGAATGTGAAGAGTTCCTCGACACATCCGCCATCGGGCCGAACAGGCTTTGGCTGTCCAGAAGCTTCACTATGACAAGGCCTATCGCCAAGTCACATATCAGGTGGACGACTGGGTGCTCCTCCACCTCGGCAGCACAATCGCGTTGTCCCTACCCCGGCCGTCTCCGACAAGCTCAAGCCTTGGTTCTCTACGAGGCCATACCGCATCATTGAGTTGATCAACGATGTTCTTTATGCCGCCTTGCCCTGCGTCCCCGGGCTCGTGCGCACGATGTCTTCCAAGTCGGCCTCCTCAAAGAAGTTCCGGGGGCTACCTCCGGATGCTCTGCCGCCTCTGCCTCCTATTCATCATGGAGCCATTACCCCAGAGCCAGAACGGGTAGTATGGACACGCCTAGCTCGGGGGTGTGCGCCGGTCTTGATCCAGTGGAAAGGGAAGTTTGCTGCTTTGGCGACATGGGAAGACATCGAGCCGTTCATCGCCAAGTATCCGGTGTTTCAGCTTCGAGGATAAGTTGCCTCTCGAGGAGGGGTGAGATGTCATGTGGGGGCACACGCATACCGGGGCCACACCGGGCCCGTGGCGTCGCCGCGCCCGCGAACGCGCGCCGCACGTGAGGAAGCCACCACAAGTGGCTAAGTTAGGAAAGATAGATTAGTTTCCTATTTCTTGTCCCTTAAGTTTAGGAGAGTTTGGTTGAGGCCTCAGGCCATATATTCGTGTACCGCACGCTGGATTAAGCAAGCAAGAATTATCCATCTAATCTCCTTCCTCTACTCTCCAACAAAGACTATGGCAGAGGGGTAAAACCTCACTGGAGATGACGGATCGCGGCGACCAATTATATAGCCAAGGTCCTCGCTGCACCCGGGGTTTGAGGCCCTTGACAACCTCTCTAGAACACGATCGGACTCATGGTGGCATGCATCCGATGATGTCTTCGTTGCGTTCGATGGCATGGCTCTGTCGACCGTTGCAGCTACGATCGGACGCCAGGTGGCCGCATCCGTTGTGTCGTTGGCGCGCCCGGTTGGTTCCGTTTCAGCGCATACCGGTTCATGGCTGTTGAATATTGAGCGGCTTTCATTTAAACAACTAATATGTGGCAGAGATTAGGGGACCAGACGCATTCATTCAGGCTGGACCAGCGCGCCCGGTCACCTCGCAGTAAGCAGGCTAAAGGGGGCAACGACTCTTTGAGCCAAGGCACCCCTATATATTTGTGTTGGCCGGCTTGGGAAGCCCCCTCTTGGCACTATGATCATTCTAACATCTCTTTGAGCTTGAGATACTCCCCTCCACTCATCTCCTTCCTTGATTGTGCATCCTAAGTGAGATTGAGTGAGATTCAAGTACATTTGCTTGTGAGTTGCATCTAGTGGCACTTGTTCTTCGCATTGGCTGTAGATTTTTAGTTACTCTTGGAGGTTTGACTACCTCCTAGATGGCTTGAGCAAAGGGCAATTTTGACCCCAAGTTGGTGCTTGTTCGAGGCCACACCGGTGGTGATTTGTGAGGGGTTCTTGAGCCTTCCTCACGGGATATCACAATTGGCTACTCTAGTGCATTGTTTGTGGCTTGTGGATCCCCATATTGTGTTGGTTGTGTGGCACCCGACAAAGGGTTTGGCGTGTGATGCCAGTTAGCGCGTGAACCTCTAAGTGGGTGAATCGCCACAATGAGGACTAGCTTGCCGATAAGCAAATGAACCTCGATAAAAAAATATTGTCTCATCTCTTGTCGAGGATTCTCTTTGTGATTGTGATTGTGACCTCGATTGATTGGTCTACATCTTTTTTCTCTACACCGGCGGTATAAAAATCACATCCCCTCTCTAGTATTTATTTTGCCATATCTTGTGTAGTAGTTGCCTTAGTTGTGTAGCTTGCTAGTTGTGTAGCTCTTGGTCTTAGTTCTTGTTAGCTAGCTCATCAAGGAGTAGAGTAAGAGTAGTGACTTAGGCCTCTTGGTGTGTTTCTAGAGATCATAACCTATAATTGGGTAGGTTGCTTGCAACACAATTCCAGCTAAGCGCAAAATTCATTTCGCCGTCTTAATTACTAACTGGCTGTCCTAAGTGTGATTTTGTAGAAATTTTTATTGGCAATTCATCCCCTCTAGCCATTAGAACCTTTCACCAGGGTATATCACCTCCTTATCTAGAGCATTGTATGTGATTGACATCAACCATCTAAATGGAAGTTAGGGCATGTGTGGTTAGGTACTTTGCGTGGGGAGCAAAGCCACAGGTAGAGGAAAATGGATTCCTGGGATCAATTGCGCTAATTGAAGGGACCGTTTGGTTCCTTAGCCAGTGCTGGCCTCACCTAGCCCATCAAACCAGTGGGCGCTTGGTTAGCTAGCCAATAGCTCTCATTTTCTGCACTGCCAGGCCAACATGAGTGAGCCAAAATTTCTCTTCAACATCGGTGAGGCGAGGCGAGGGAGGTGAGGCTTGTTGAATATGTTCCAAATTCAGGCCCATTGTGGAAGGTTGGCTTCTGCCGAAGTGAAGCGGAGGCCCGTGTAAAGCCGAACGCTAGGGCCGGAGCGAAGCCAGCACCGTGCTCTCATCCAGATTTATCATATGCTATGAGTTTGGTTAGTAGATATATGTCTAATCCTGGTAAAGAACATTGGAGGCGGTTCGGTGGATTTTCGGGTATCTCGGAGGCACGACAGATTCTTGTTTGCAGTTTGGGAGAATTGAAAAGGGACTTATTGGCTATATGGATTCTGATTATGCTGCTGATCTGGATAGGCAAAGGTCACTCACTGGTTATGTGTTCACTGTTGGCAGTTGTGCTGTGAGTTGGAGGGCTACTTTACAGTTTGTTGTTGCTTTGTCTACCACTGAAGCAGAATATATGGCTGTTGCTAAAGCATGCAAGAAATTAATTTGGCTGAAAGCTTTGTACGCTGAGCTGTGTGGAGTTGATTCTTGCATTAATTTGTTCTGTGACAGTCAAAGTGCCATTTACCTTACTAAAGATCAGATGTTCCATGAGAGAACTAAGCACATTGATATCAAGTATCATTTTGTCCATGATGTGATCGATGATGGTAAGTTAAAGGTATGCAAGATCAGTACTCATGATAATCCTCCTAATATGATAACAAAGCCTATTCCTGTTGCTAAGTTTGAGCTTTCCTCAAGCTTAGTTGGTTTAATTGACTAGCCCAAGAGGCTATGTGGCGCCAGAAGTTTTTCTTTGTTATGTTCAGGATGAAGGTGTTGATTTATGCAACAAGAGGAATTTGTCTCAAGGTGCAGTTTGTTGAATATGTTCCAAATTCAGGCCCATTATGGAAGGCCGGCTTCTGCCGGAGCAAAGCGGATGGTGGTGCAGCACCGCATTAGCATCTGCTGGTGTAGGTGGTTGGCAGTGGTGGGATGAGGCTGTGCGGAGCTGCTGCGGGATGGCCCTTTCCATCGTGGAACATTTCATGGTGGCCACTGTTTGGCCATGCTGTCAGTGGTCCTCGGGGACCGGCACTACAGTGGGTAGTGCTGCCTCTATAGTGCTATTTTGGTGTGGCAACAACAGATGGTCTGTGGCAACTTCTCGAAGTTATGTTCATGGTAACTGGTCCTGCTTAGCATGCTCAATTTGGTGTGGCCACGGTGACTCCTTCTATTGGTGAGGCTAAGAGGTTACGTTGGTGGCGACAGGGCGACTACTACCATTCTTGGAGCTTGATGGGTGGTGCTCGGTGGCGGTTTCTGTTGCAAGTAGGCAGTGATCGTGGTGGGTCTCCGCCTCCTAGGCGATCTTCTTTGGGTTAGTGACGGTGGGTGTCCGTGTGTCATGCTGATGGAGGCCACCCTTGTGGACCACCGTGGTGCCGATAAGTCACACATGCTTGTGACCTCATCGGTGCCTCAATGATCTCCTACTGGTGGCGGTTTACTATGTTTTGGCATGGTTGCGAGATTCCTTGTCATGGCAGGATTTGGGTCTATGGTGTTTGAGAATTTCGGGGAAAAGCCCTGCCTAGGCTTTGGCTGTGGCCAGCAATGGTGGCACCTTTGGCGTCATTCCCCTCATTAGAGGCATTACAGTGAAGCCTCTACCCCTTGAGGAGTTTGGGTTGAAAACCCCTGGTTCTCCGAATGGCGTTTGCGGCACCTGTGGGTGTCGTTTTCCTCCTTGGAAGACATGCTGTGGAAACCTCCTCCCTCATTTTCCTTCTACGAAGCTTGTTTCTTGTGGCTTCTCAGGGTGGTTTTGGCGGCTATTGCTTTGGTGGTTTTGTCGGTGTTATTTTATTTTGGTGGTGATCTTGTTGTCTCCTTTGTGAGTGTAGAGGTTTTCTTTTCTTTTCTTTGCATTGTACTTGGCTCCTTCTCTATCAATACATGCCCGACATGCATGCTCTTGTTGATGGTTTGCCAATAAATAAAATGCTTGGCAGGCAAATTCTCACACCACGAAGTAAACATCCTCTTAAATCTTAATATGTTATATTGTCCTCTATAACACCGTTGATGTATGATGGTTTTTTCTGTAATCCCATTTTTTATGTGTTCCAGAACTTATATATGTTGTATACATAGTGTCCTAAAAGGTGTTGTTCATGGTTCCATAGAATAGCATGAACTCCAGGCTAGACAGTTTATATAATCAGCAACCGTTGAACAGACAAAAAAAAGAGGAATCGATAGCTTCTACGAAACTAAGAAATTATGCTACAATAGCATGGACTATAATATGCTAATATAAAGAAATCATCCACCAATTTGATATTGCTCAAGAAAGCAGGCCTCTTCAACCTCATGAATTATGGCTGCATAATAATCACAAGAAGCATTCATTAGCGCTATCTTCTCTGCTGAGAACAATGGCAAGACTCAGATCCAGGTTAAATTGGTTAAAGAATGGAGATGCCAACACTAGGTTGTTCCATCATTATGCTAGATACAGGGAAAAAGAAGAACTTCATCCCCAAATTGCACGCTGGGGGATCAGGTTTTCACAAAGCATGAGGATAAGGCTGTTGCTGTACTAGACTTTTTATGATAGTCTTATCGGGACTAATTACGCTAGGGAGAGATCTATCAATCTAGACGCCCTTGGCGACCCGGTTTTTGATCTTGAAGCATTGGAACTGCCTTTTTCAGAAGAGGAAATTTGGAATACTATTAAGGAGTTGCCACCTGATAAGGCTCCTGGACCAGACGGATTCACGAGCAGATTTTATAAAAGCTATTGGACGGTTATCAAGAATGATGTGATGGCAGCAGTGCACTTTCTTTGGGGCGGTAATTTCAGAAATCTTCACAAACTCAATTCTGCATATATCACTTTGATTCCAAAAAAGGCTAATGTTGTTCAAGTCGAGGATTTTAGGCCAATTAGTTTGGTTCACAGTTTCACCAAACTTGTGACCAAAAATCTTGGCTAATAGGCTTGCAGGCCAGCTAGATGAGATGGTGTCCTCAATCGAGTGCCTTCATCAAGAAAAGGTTCATTCAGGATAACTTCATGATGGTCACTACAAGATTTTCGGTCTAATTCAACGCCTCAATTGCAACGCCGAAACTTTGGTTGCTAGAGATGGTTGTACTGCAACCATTCTAAAAAAAATCGTAGCGATACTTGCCTCTAATACAACGGTTTTCAAGGTGTTGCGAAGCTTTGTTGCATTTGGTTGACGATATTGCAATGGTGAAAAATGGTTGTAGTAGAATTGATTTTGGTTGCAATTGCATGGTAGTACTGCAACTACATTTGCGTTAGTTGCATTTGGTTGTGACTATTGCTATGCTTTTTTTTGTGTTGCATAAAATTTCACAAGCGTTGCAAATGCTTTGGATGCTTAATGCAACGAGAACTCTTGGAGGCGAAGCAAAAGTGGGTTTCAATTGCAACCTTTTTTTGGCAATTGCAATATATTTTGATATTGTTGCAAGTGCTGAATTTTATTGCAACAAGATCTCTGGGGTCGGCTTAAAATTGTGTTCAAGTGCAACGCTTATTTTTGGTTGCAATATACTTTGAGAATTGCAACGAGAACTAGGAGGCGAGGCTGATTTGGATTGGGCCTTATCACAGGCCATACACGCAATGAGCAGGAGTCGCGATCTAATCAGGGGGCTGCTGCACACGGAAAGAACTTGTGTGAACCGTGGGCTGATGCGACCCGGGTGTGCCCCCACGCAAGATTACGCCCACGTGCCCCTCCTACGTATCAGACGGACTCCAGCGCAAACTCAACACTGCGTCGCTTCTCGGTCATTTCATCGGCTCCCGTGCGGCTTGTTATTTTTCCCTCGCGTGCGGTAAACTAGTAATGTAGCGGTAACCATGCGCAGTCCATTTTTTGTACTTGGCCCAAAAGAAATAAATTTCTAAGTTACTGCTTGTGCTACAACCCTTCCACTATGTCATCGTAGTCACTACAAATATGTCCATAATGTGAATTTTTTTATTATTTTCCAAATGCAGTTCTCCTTGGCTAGATTCATTTTACTGTAAACACTAGAAAACAGCGCGGCAAACATTGAATTTGGGCTAGTGTTTGGCCAGCTTCAGATGGAATGTGCAAACATGTTGTGCACTGGTTAATTTAATTGAACATGTAATGAATATTAGAGTGTCAAATGCAAATGTTGAAAGTTGGAACATATCATGCATAGATAAAACAGATCACTTTCATAGATACAGTTCTAATCTGTCATCCCTAACCAACATGTCATAAATTTGTGGTCATCATCATGAGATTAGTAAAATCAGTTACAATTTGGTTTTTATTGGCGCGATGGTTTCTTATTGGTGACAGAGAATTGATTATGAAAGACATATATTTAAAGCTGGAAATATACAGGACCTGGAACTGCACAGCTAGACAGAAAAAGTATCTTAGATGAACCACAATTCGCATGTATCATAAGCCTGACACGTAGGGTAAAGATGATTGTCAGCTATTTTCTTTGTATCAGTCAAACATAGAAACGTATAACAAAAACGGATGCCTTTGTGCCTAGGTCAACGAGGTTACATGTATCGAGGAAGTCCTGGTTCAAAATTCAAACTAAGTCATTTTTAAATAATTAGAGTAATTTATGTCAATGCCATACATCATTTTTTATTAGTATAATCAGTAGTGGAGCTTGGACATTAATGCAGCAGGGGCCACTAATTAAATACTAAGTGTAATCTTCAATTTTTATCAAGCCAAATGGCTACAACTAATGTTGTTTACATAAGTTCCAGGGTGGCCATGGCCCCTATTGGTCTGTGAGAAGCTTGGCCACTGAGCAAAATAAATAAAGCTAAGGTGTGTTGGAGCTTTCCCCGTGTCTCATCCTCCCTGACATATCTGCTAAACCATAATGCTCTGTTAGTAGTAGTAGTATCAGTATCTTCCTACATTAAGGTCACACCTGATATATGCAGGTTACAAATAGCTAAAAGTGTTTTGTTAATCTTGGTACATACAAACTGTACGGTCCAGTGACATGATCTTTTGGAAATGAATCCCTAGGAGGCAAGGTAATTACAAAAGTCCTGAAACTAAGATACTCATGCCAGGATATAGTTAAATAAATTTGCAGTGGAAATCGCCTGTATATGTGAGCTCAGTCACTATTTTTATAGCTGATATGCATTATCCGTAATTTGCTTTGTATTCTCGGAACTCAGTATATGCTACTCAAAATCATGAATAAAATTTATGCAGTAAAACAACATCCTTTCCTTAATGACCTGCAGCAACCACTGTCCATTGTTTTCCTTCCCAATGGCACTTGATTGGATGGCAGCATATTCAGTTATTCACCCAAAGCTTATTGCTGAAAAAAAGAAATAGGGCAAAGCAGATAATGTTTAACACAGTACTTTAGTGCTATCAACAATTAATTGGACATAATGCAGGAACCAGGCAGATTACCTAACAGTGTTTGAGAGAAATCAGAGTTGTCAGAAACATCAAACAGGGATCCAACACCAAGTGCATACGACAGAGCACCATTAGGTCAAGTACAAAAACACCTTAGAGGGCAACTAGTGCTAAAAGCTGCCTCTGGAAAAACTCCTCGTCTTCATACAAACTCTCACTGCATGCAGCAGGAAACAAAATGTGAGAAATACAAGCACAAAGCAAAGCACCCGAGCTTACAAGGATTGTCAAAACTTTTTACAACCAATGGCCAGAATAAAGAGAATATTTTGGCCCATGCACATCAAACGACAATAGCCATTAATAATCTTGGTATTCATATGGATCCTTCTAAAATATGGATCCTTCTAAAATGAATTTAAATCCTAGGAAATAAACACCAATTTTCATAAGTTAACAAGCTCTAATGTGATATGTGAACTATGTGATCAAATGTGGAACAGGAAAGCTGGGTGATGGCTGTTGCTTGACGTGAAAATGGGGAAATCTGCAAGCTGTGTTTGAACTGAACCTATCTCAAGCAAGGTGCTACTGCTGCTGAACAAAAGCCGTTACTAATTCTGCTGTAGACATGAAGTTGCTGTTGTACCATGAATAATCAAACCCTCCAGTCCATCAGTATCTACACTACTTTTGTCGACCTGCTCTAAACTGAACTACATGCCACGACACTTTTTTGAAAAAAAAAAAAAAAAACTACGCACAACTAAAGAACAGGGCAGCAACAGAGAAAAACAGTATCGTGAACTCCACAAAGCTTTACCAAAATCAACCAAATCAAGTCCTATTGGTCTCAAATTTTAACCACAATTTCATCATATCATGAGTAGTTCACAAAATCACAAGATAGTCACAAGACATTCAGTTTCGCACTCACACAAGACAGTTTCACAAGACATTCAGTTTCACTCAGATAAAGTACTATGGGTGTCTCCAAATACAGATCATGTAAAGTGCAGGTTTATGTGTCTCCAAATACATATAAAGTGTTGGTTCAAATCACAGATTAGATACAGATAAAAAAGCTCTTGTGCCTCCATCATGACCAGAAACAAGATCATGCCTAGAAATCTACACACAGGCAAGAATAGCACTATAAAACAGTTGTAATTTCAGACTAAATCAAATGCTAAAAACCTAAAGCTCTACCAAGATGAGCCGTGAACAAAATTGGGGATACTTATAGGCATCTCTACAAATCCAGTTCATTTCACAGACTATTTGCAGGCATCTGTACACGCTGAATCAATTACTTACCATGGAAGTCGGCAGTTTTGGAAGGAAGTTGGCAGCGGCGCGGTGATAGTGGCTAGAAGCTGGAGGCGGCAGTGGCGAGGACATCAGCATCTTGCGTCTACGCTGCTTGCCCCCGTGTCCTTTTCCTCCTCTGCCGGCTCCGGCGAATGCGTGGATCTGGAATGAAAGATCTTGAATCCAGCGAGTTCCTCTGCAAAATCAACTAAGGTATTAAACATCTCATCAAAATCGAGCTGAATATGCTCCATCTACAAAGAGAGGAAGAGAGGGCAGATCTGGAATGAAAGAAAGTTTGGCAAGAGAAGTAACCCAACCATTGAATCTTTCCAGCCTTTCTCATCTTCGTGGCTTCATTTACTCCTTTCTGCAAGCATGAAAAATACAAGAAAATAAGCTGTGTTGAAACCCTAGCACACAGAAGCAAAGTGACACAAGACGCAATAAATAAGCTAAAATTATTAGGTACGCAGGTAAAAAAGAAAATGATTACTTCACTGCTGCAAAATGATGTCTGGCTCCAATCCCTAGTCAAGCACCAATTGCAAAAGCAATTGTTTGCTCGCTGCTGCTACACACATTTAGGAGCTCGCTGCATTCAGTTGATGGCAAGGGACTTGCCGCGTCCTGTACACCTCCTCGTCCATGGTTCTTCTTCACCTGAGCCATCTGACCACCACCATGAGAGACCACAAATCATCACCACAAGTACAACAAAAAACAAAAATCAGCACAGGGAGGGGCCAGATCTAGCATCGCTATGACCAAATGTATCAAAGACTAAGCCCGTGTTTATCCCAAATTAGAACCTTAGCAACAATAATTCCGCAAAATCTGAGCAATCCCTAATCTTAATTGAATTTGGGAAAGAAAAGATGGAGCACCTTACGGAGGTGGATGGGGTTGCTGCCCTTCAGGTCGTCATGAGGCACCGTTGTTGGCTGTTGTTGAGAGATGGCCGGCGGCGCCGTAGTCGATTCAGAAGACACCGTGGTGGCCGACGGCGCTCTGGTGCCTGGCGGCGCCGCTCCGATGGATGGAGGCTGGTGAGGGGGCTGGAGGCGGGGTGGAGTGGATAGGGATGGAAGATGGGGATAGAAATGGGGCCAAGGGCGCAGGGACAAAATAATTCGCTGGACTACAGCGCGCGAAAGCTTGGGTGTGCATTTGAGCTGTGCATTTGAGCGCGCTCAATACGAAAAGGAATTAGTGCGCAACGCGGGAGCAATTGGCGCGTAATTTGACTTCCTATTTTTAAAAATAAAGAATAGAAACACTTGGCTAACTAAAGAATTGTATTTAATAATTTTTTATTAAATTTAATATAATACTTAAATTCTAGAATCAGTGGAAACTTTTCGTCAACATTATATACTAAAAGGAAAAATAAATGGAAAAATATTATTAATTAGATAGTTCATGACCAAAATAGCACCGCTAAAAATAGCTCACTGCAATCGGCAAACAATTAATTAGTACATTAACATTTCTTAAAAAAAATGTGGATTGAAGCCCTTAAATGTTTGGAAGCCCCTAAAAAACATAGACTGAAGCCCCTAAATGTTATGTGCATTTGAGCAATTTTAGACCAGGTTTACCTATTTCTATGATTATCCCGTAGCATGCTCGCCGGTCGTCGTAGAGTCGGATAGGGGCGGCTCCGTATTCGGATAGGGTCGTCGTAGAGTCGGATAGTGGCGCCGCCTGGTCTTAATTGCTCGTACTTGATGTCGCAGGAAAACATGTGGACAGGAGAGCTCGGCGGAAGTCGTCGAGGTCGTCTTTTGTCTGGTAGTGTTTGTCCGCAACGCTCGTCGTGGTATGGCGTGGCCTGACCGATCATACCGTGCGTGCGATCGGAGATCTCGTCTTTCTGACGATATCTTGCCGTAGGCTGCGGCGCCCGACAGGTAGCCGCGGCGCTTGCTACTCGGCGTTGTGTTCTGAGCCGCCCGTTGTGTGAGCATGGAATATTTTAGTTCCATTGACACCCTAAAAATTTGAGATGATCTAGAGAAAGTGGTACTACACATCTCACACTAGCATGAGCATCTCTCACCTAGTGACTAGAACATGTGTGAGTGATGTAGGCCATTGTGAGGGATGTGTAGCAACACTTCCTATGAATCGACTCAAATTTTTTGTCAACATGCTACACCAAGGTGGACTATATGAGCCAAGTATATTTTTTTTTTGTGTGAGAGATGTAGGCCATTGTGGTACTATATATTTGTCACAACCATGGACTAAGAACATTATAACCAATATGATATGACTTACCATTGAGCTATAGCAATGCTGGTGTTATTGAAAGAATTTTTAAAAACAAATGACCATTTACGTTCATATGTGAGTTTATTATTGTAATTGCTAATAAAGTAAAAAATGAATATATAGCGTATGGTGGAACAGCAAATATACATTATGTTAATTATAAAATAACAAGTAGTATTTATTTTATTATTTTATAATTGCTAATAAAGTAACGTCAATTATTAAAAACAAAAAAAGAGGAAAAAAAAGGACAAGATAGAGTTTGAACTCAAAGCTCTTACCTCCAACCATGCAGCCTAACCACTTGAACACATGCTCTTTTGTGTACACTACTCGCAACAATAGTACTTGTTGTATTTTAATCGCGCCATAAGAGAAGAAAAAAAATAAAATTTGAACTTTTGGATTTCCCACCTCAGCACCTTGATCTGTGGCATCGAGCGGGGAAATCTAAAACTTACTCAACCCATGAATTTCTATTCGAAGTTGTCAAAATTTGAATTTCAAAATTTAAGTCATTACAATCTTCCAATCCTTTTTGCCAAATAAAAAAAGCTTCATGGAGCTTTGAACCCACGACAAGCTACAAGACAGTTAGGAGCCTTACCACCAGAGCACTCAAGCTTTTTGTATAAGATATAAGATGTCTAAGTTTTAACCTTTATTACTTTGAAATTCAAATCTAATAGTTACAGTAATAAATAAACTTAGCCATAAAATTTCATAGAGTCACATAATAACATATTTTGTCTCCATAACCATATCCTAAAAAGTTTAAAATGATTTTTACAAATTATATTGTACATCCTTCATTAAAGGAACATGTCGCACTTAGTCATATAGGACTATGTGAGCCATGTATGCATTCCCGATGGATGTGCAACAACACTTTCAAAATCATTTGATTTTTTATGATGTTTGTACACTAAAAATCATGTGGCTATGCAAGTTTTTAGAATTTTTAGCCACTTTACAATATTTTAACATTTATTCACTAGTAATTTAATAAATAATTGTAGTAATAGCTAAACTTGGTCAGAAAATTCCATAGAGTCACACAACAACATATTTTGGCTCTATAACCATACCATAAAAGATTCAAATGATTTCGACAAAGTATACTATACATCCTTCACAACGAGGAATATCTCTCAATTAGTCATATAAGACTTTGTGAGCCATGTATGTCTTTACGATAGATGTGTAACAACACTTTGTCGAAATCACTTAAGTTTTTATGTGATGTTTGTATGCCAAAATCATGTGGCTATGCAAGTTTTTAGAATTTTTAGTCACTATATGATATTTTAACATTCATTCCTTAGCAATTCAATATATATTTGTAATAATAGCTAAACTTGGTCGAAAAAATTTCACAGATCAACAAACTAGCATATTTTGGCTCCATAACTATCCCATAAAAGTTTTAAATGATTTCGACAAAAAGTGACACTATACATCCATCACAACTAGAAACGTCTTTCACTTAGTCATATATGCCTATGTGAGCCATGTAGTAATTCAACAAATAATTAAAGTAATAGTTAAACTTGGTCAGAAAATTTCACAAAGTTACAAAACAAGATATTTTTTTTTGATCAAATGATATTTTGGGTTTAGTGTCTTTTCCATTAGAAATAATTTACTCACCCAAATTTATGTTCAAAGATGTCAAATTCAAAATTTAAAATTTTAATCATTCAAACAAACTTCGATAAATAATTGACCAAAAAAAATTTATAGATTTTGATGAGCTCTAATTTTGAAATTGTCTTCTATCTCAAAGTTCTATCGCGCCTAAAATTGCCACCAGTAAAGCGAAAATTCAAAACATTGGCGTGGCCTTGAACGCCAAAGCAAAAGAAAAGGCCCGCGCAGCACCGGACCAGCCCATGAGTCACGCCATCTCCTCGCCGCCGCTCCAGACCTCGGTCTTCTCTTCTGCACTGCCTGAATACGCGCCCCTCTCCTCACCCGTCGTACGCCATCACTCCCCCCGCGCCGCGCGTAGGCTGCCCCTTCCCTGCGCCGCGCGGCCGTGCTTCGTCAGGGAAATCTCGGGTGGTCAGCCTCCCGCAGCGCTGCAGTCCATCCGCCCGGCCTCATGTACATCGTCGTGGAGGAGGTGACCCGCGATCCAGGGTTGCAGTCCATCCGCCGGGCCTCACGCCGCCGACTGCCGCCTCAGACCTCGCAGCACCCAACGCCGCCGCCCGCTAAACACGCAACCAGCCACCAGACCCGTCAGCCCACCCCTGGATCCCCTGCCTCGCCGCCCTCAAACCCTAGCGCGGACGCCCCATCCACCAGCGCCACCGCCCCACGTCTCCCCATGCGCTGCACCGCCGCCTCCAAAATCTCTTCTTGTACACATCCAGCCACCAATTCTCATGTTCCACTCTCAGGTACCACCAATTCTGTTTTTATGCTGAAAGTGGAATTTTTAACTGAAAAAAAAATCATTTTGTCTGTATGTGTTCAGCTATGAAGGCGCTTCAACCTCACAGATCTGGAGCAAATTGGTGCTTAAACCCAGGTACCACCAATCTTTGTTTTTAGGCCTGAAGCAAAAATTCTGTTGTGTATGTACAGAAGTGAGAGGGGTGAATCATTGCCTGAGAGAGATTTTTCTTAAGCATCCATTGACGACCTGGGATTTGTGCTGGTGATTGTCCAGTGAAGATCTAGTTGGCTAGTTCTCCCTCTCAGATTTTTGTTCTGTACTATGTGACAACTTCAATTCATCAAGTTTAGATTGCACACAGCATGCAACATCATATTATTAATCTGACTATCTGAAAGTGCAACTTGTGCAAAAGGTGGGAGAGGGGAAGTACTGTCCTCTCCTAACTCATTTATTTGGCCACCAGATGGTTGCGCGAGGCACTCATGGGCCCCCTGCTGCCGCTATCCCCGGCCATGGCATGGAGCTCCTGGACCTACTGTTGTTCGCCGGTGACGATGCCCCTAGGCACGGCCTCCTTCTGCTGCTCCGGGTCTTTCATGGGCTCGAGGACATCCTAGGTGCTGGTGCTCAAGGAGTACAAAGAAAAGACAAGCGCTAGCTGTCAGATTGATTCTTCACCTTCGGTGGTATGTTTGTATTGATTCATTTGTGTCCACTATCATGCTAACTTTATTATTCCTCCTTTCCATGGAATTCAATTTAAAGCAATCATTTTGTATCTCATTAGTTATGGTTATGTTCGTTCCAGCTTTGATCCTTATTATTTAAAGTACAGAGCTTTATTTCAATTTAAACTATGATTTGATACTTGTTTAATTGTTTCATCTAACCGTTCACATTGGGAAAGCATCCATGTTAATTATTTGAGATCCAAATAAATTGTTTAGTCAAGGCTATATAAGTGTCATAGAGATAAAATGATCACTGATGCAGATTTTTTTAGTAGTACTACAACACTTCTATGGTCTATCTTAGGTGTTTTAGTCCTCATCTTTGATTTTTTTTTATTTCTAACTGCTATGGTGATCCATACAGTTCCTTTACAGGTTAACAAATTTTGCCAGGTGTACATATATATATATATATTCTATTTAAAAGCATTCTCTGTTCCGTGTTACACTATCAGGGAACATGTTTTATAGGCACGCCATATGCCTGATGAAAATCAAGACAATAGAACCCTGCATTAAATAGTCAGAATCCCTGAATAGGTAAAACTTTCATTACTTAGTTGCTTTACAACTCTTTAAGTTATTTATTACTATGTGCAGTTTTTTTTTTTTTCTGATGAGAACTATGTGCAGGTTTGCTTTACAACTCTTTAAGTTATTTATTTACTATGTGCAGGTTAAATAGCTGCAGGGATTCTTCACTGCTTGAGGATTAATTAAAGGATGGTGATGGTTTCTCTTCCTCCACATGGTCCTTCAATTTTTATTCTTCCCAGGCTGAAGGTTTCAGGTTGAGCTTCCTATCCCTACCTGAAATACAGATATCTGTTCCTGTTGTTAACTGTGGTATGTTACCCATCTATAGTTTACTTTCAGCTATGCTTGTAGATAACCTAAGTTAACAAGGCAACTGCCTCCTTTTTTGATTATTAGAGCATGACCCTTCTCAAATATTTTTGAGCTTCAACATGCACATGATATGCTTGAGATATATCTAGAGCTACCTTTCTTGAGAATACCACTGAATTGTGGGTTCACATCATTTTTTTTGTGTGTCCTCAGATTTGAATTTATGAAGGTTAAACATAGCTCCATTGATTTCTTCTATTTGTTTCCTATGCACTACCCTTTCCATGATGGGAAAGCTGATTCATAAGTGGATTGGATTCTGGCTAATCTGATGGATGACGAAATTGAATCATTAGTATGTTTGGTGAAGTTTTATCCTATGAACCCCTTGCATAGAGAGTTCTACCATGTTACAGGCTTACAATTCAGTTTGCTCACTACTGAAGCTTACCTTTTTCCTGTAAAACCAATAGAAAAGTCATCTGTGTACCTCTGATAATTACAGTAGACTAGTTTTGCCAGAAATTTAGTTCTTGCTGTGCTGTGTTGAAAAACTGAATGTAGTCATTCTGTGGATTCTTAGTACATATGTGAAAACGCCCGCCAGCTCCTGGGGCTAGGTGAGCTGTCTGCCCTCATCCTGTTTGCTCTGTCTAATGCAAGTGTAAAAGGATATCTGACAGACATCTCGTCAACTCTCCTAGGGGCTACATTGGCACGAGCTCTCCCGGATTAGATCAATGCTGCAAGTGACGTTTGCCAGGCAAGTTGCTTGTCATCTCCTGATAGATTGGTGTTGTTTGGTAACTACTGCTAAACCTGAGTTTGTTATCTTAGTTCAAGTATAAGTTTACTTGCATTATGTTCGTGGGACATGTAATAAGAAATTGCTAAGTGATTTGTATATAATTAGCAAGTGAATGGTGGGATGATGCATGTCAATGATTTTTTTTTTTTTTTTTCAGAAAGCTTGAGTTTGAGAAGGAGTATGCGAATGGTGGAACGATGGTGAACATACATATCAAGGCAACCTTCGTTGCTGCAGTAGACATAGATCATATAATTTGAATGAGCTCAAACAAGTGTGTGCTGGATACATTATGAGTTTAACCAATGCTGTTGTGCATGTTCTCCTTTAGTTTGACATTGGGTGTGTTAAAAGTACGGCTGTGTATGAAAAAAAATATATTTCCTTTTAATGGATGTCGATGCTTCATTCATTATATATTTATCGTTGCACAATTATTGAGTTCATTCATTATATATTTATCGTTGCACGATTATTGACTTCATTCATTATATATTTATCGTTGCACGATTATTGATTTAAGCAACCAAACGAAGCGTTGCAATATGAATTATTATCATATTTATTTGGCATCGCAATATATAATAAAAAGCAAACTAAATGGGGTCGCAATATATGGTCGTGGCAATAGAGATGTTTAGCTATAGCAACTACATGTTTTATTAGTATGGTAATAGATGAACTATCTATTACAACTTTAGTAGATACAACGGTGGCAATAGATGACTCACCAATTGCAACCATGTATTTGCGTATCGTGGCAATAGAGGGCACATCTGTAGCAACGAATCCGTAACGTGGCAATAGAGGAACTATCTATAGCAACCAACCTAATCAGCGTGGCAATAGCTTGTCCCCCCTATAGCAACCATGTAGGGCACCGTGGCAATAACATGTTCTCTCTTGCTATGGTTTTTCACCGTGGCAATAATGACGCTTTTGCAAAGCACTACTCTTGTGTTGCTATTACACTTTGTCGCTACAAGATCATCATGTAGCAATAGACATCACTAGCAACACCTAGTGCGTTGCAATGGCTACTATTGCCACACCCATAATGGTTGCTATTGATCCTATCCCAACACCCAATATGTGTTGCGAAAAGAGTCACAAGTGTTGCAATAGAGGGATTATGTGTCGCAACAAAAATAGAAGTTGTGGCAACATGCTATTGCTACCGTCACAAGTGCAACGACTTTCTACCAAATGAAAAAGGTAGCAAAAGTGCTATTGCTACCATTTTTGGCTCTATTGCTACACTTTGTCGGTGTTGCATTAGACCAAAAATCTTGTAGTGGGTCCAGCAGGCGGTCGATTCCTACATTCTCAAAAACAGCCCTGAATTCTCCTGAAGCTTAATATTATGAAAGCGTTTGACTCTGTGTCTTGGGCTTTCCTTTTGGAGGTACTTCGACAGTTGGGTTTTGGTCCTCGATGGTGTGACATGATTTGTGGCCTCTTATCATCTTCTTCTACCCAAGTTCTCTTGAATGGCATCCCAGGTGAAGGTATTTTTTGCACGAAAGGGTCTCGGCAGGAGACCCACTATCTCATATGCTATTTATTCTTGTTATGGATGTTTTAAATATGATGTTCACAAGGGCTGCTGAAGCTGGGCTATTACAACATTTATCTAGGAGGCCTATCCAGCATAGAATCTCTTTATATGCGGATGATATAGCCATTTTCCTTCAAACTAATGCAGCAAATATAAATTTGTCTCTACAGCTATTGGACCTTTTTGGTGAAGCATCTGGTCTTAGGACTAATGTTCAAAAGACTAACGTGCTCCCTATTTATTGTGCTGAGGATAATCTGGCTCTCATTCAGAATTTGTTGCCCTGTGAGATATTAGATTTCCCTTGCAAATATTTGGGTTTGCCCCTGACGATCAAGAAACTGACTAAGGAGCAGGTCCAACCAATAATTGACAAAATTGCGGATCAACTTCCTTGGTGGAAGGCTAATTTGATGACTTGAGCTGGTAGAGCAATCCAAGTGCAGCATGTGCTCACTGGAATCCTAATTTATGTGGCCATGGCAATGGATCTCCCGCCTTGGGCTCTCAAAGCCATTGACAAGATCGAGACGAGCCTTCATGTGGAGAGGCCGAAAGGAGGCAAAGGGGGGTCAATTTCTCATTGCCTGGCCTAAAGTACGTGTGCCGTTCTCGTGAGCTTGGAGGTCATGGGATTGCTAATCTAAAGACCTTGAATATTGATCCGAAAGCACGATGGCCATGGATCAAGCGGTGTGCACTACTACATTAAATCATTTACAAGACGTTTAGGTTTTATTAACCTTGGCGGTTATAAAGACCGCCACACAAAATCTATTAACCGTGACGTTTTTAATAAGAAAACTGCCATGGTAAATAAAGCCCAAACACTCAGCAAGCCCTAGAAAAAAGGCCCATCTTGGCCCGATAACGCTGCTCGTGTATATATACCAAAACTAGGGTTCACTCCTCACCCTCCTCTCCCTCACTCTCCCTTTGCCCTCGCCACCCTATCTCTCTCCCTCTCCTTCGACGAACAGAACACCCGCACCAAGTCCCTCCCCCTCCCCTCCCCCCCCCCCCCCCCCCCTCCCCCCCTCCCTTCCCGCCCACACCAAACGCGTGGAGGAAAAGGTGGCACGCCCGGCGTTTGCGTGGTCGGCGAGAGGTGGCGCACCGGCACTCGTGCGGAGGCGCAGCCGTGCGGCCGGCGCTTTCAGCCGAGAGGCTGCTCAAGGGCGGATCTGGCCCGACGGTGATGCGGAGCTCGCGCAGAGGGCCTTCCCGCCTGTCCGTATCACGCGCAGGGGCGGAGGTAGCGAGCCCGCGCTCGTCGCGGAGGCCGGAGCTCGCGCTGCGAGGCCGCTCGCGGGCGGATCCGGCTCGGCGGCGACGCGAGCTTGCGTGGAGGGGTTGGTCATGGGGCGGATCTGGCACAGCGGCTACGCTGAAGCGCCGCGGATCCGTCCCGGCGTGACGCGAGCGCGGCGGAGGGGCTGCTCGCGGGCGGATCCGCCCAGCGGCGACGTGGCGCGGCGTATCGGTGAAAACCTAGTGAGCCCGGATCCGGGCCGTTAGGGTTGGATCTGGTTTTGTTTTTTTTTTTTTTTGGATTTATCGTGGCGGGCATAAAAAACTGCCACTGTTATTGTTCCATTTACCGTGACCTTAGCTCGGTGGCGGTTGCAAAAACTGCCACCATTAATCCAAAAAAAAAACTGCCACCGTTAAGATTTTGTGTACTAGTAGTGAGACCAGCAAACCGTGGGCTAACCTTCCTATCCAAGTCAGTACAGAGGTGGCTGGCCTCATCTCTATGGTTGTAATAATTGAAGTTGGTAATGGCGCTAATACCCTCTTTTGGAAGGACAATGGATTGATGGGAAAAGTGTCCAGGACATCGCACCCTGATATATGCACTGGTTCCTAAAAGGAGATCAAGTAGACATACTGTATTGGAAGCTTTGACTGAGGACAAATGGACAGAGGATTTACGGGGTAACATCGGTCCATCTGCCTTGTTCCAGTATCTTGGCCTTTGTGATATTCTAAATGATGTGGAGCTAAATGAGGAAATTCCAGATAAGCATATTTGGAGGCTTTCTACTTTAGGAAAATACACAACAAAGAGCACCTACGATTCGCTTTTTCAAGGGGCAATCCTTTTTGAACCATATGAGCAGATTTGGAAATCTTGGGTCCCCCAAATGCAAGTTTTTTATGTGGCTTGTCGCTCATAATAGATGCTGGACAGCGGACAGATTGGCAAAGAGGGGGCTCCCTCATCCAGATAAGTGCCTTTTTTGTGATCAAGAGGAGGCGGACATTCATCATCTTCTCGTGGGCTGTGTTTTCTCAAGAGAGTTTTGGTTCTCCCTCCTGTCGCGCTTTGGTTTTGCAGCTCTCGCTCCTTAGCCGGTTGATCAATCCTTTGATAATTGGTGGAGAAAAGTGGATGAGGCTGCTAAGACTGTCTGCACCGCATCCTGGAAATGTGTCCAGTAAACGCACATACCGGATGGGCAGGCTGCAGCAGGGTACTGGGAGGTGTCCTGTAAACATGGACGCTCGTCGTTCCGGTATTCTGAGCGGACGTAGCGGATGCCGCTATCGGATGATGTGGCATGGGCTCGTGGGACCACCCCACCCTCGCATTGCTAGAGAGGGAGGTAGGGGTGCTGGCCTACGCACGCCGCCAGTCCAAGCCCTGCCCCAGCTAGAGCCGACCATGGACGCCGGCGGAGGAGACGCTCAGTCCCTCGCTGCGGTGGCGCAAGGCCCTCGACGTGCCTCACTAGAGTCTAATAGAGCTCCTGGACTGCCAAATTGTCTCTGTTCCCCAATCCAATGAAACAGAGAGGAGGAGAAAGAGAGAGAACATGTGATGGAGAGGTCGGGAGCATGAACTCGTAGACGGGAGGCGGCTCTCGTCACGGCCAACAGCCCGCGTCATCGGTGGTGGACAAGGATGACCGGCGTGAGGCTGGGAGCGGGTGCCGAACGGCAGCAACTCCCCCCCGCGGCAGCGCCGGCTCAAGGCTGTGGAAGCCGAGGCGCAACAGGGGCTGCCGATGTGAGCGCCGGCTCAAGGCCTACCATGCAGGAATCACCTCGCCCGATGCGGGGGCCATGATGGTTCAGGAGACTCCGTCGGCGCCAACGAGGATGGCGTCGATGACGTTGTCCGCCGCGAGGCCGTACCTGCCCATCGGCGTGCCAAACCCGCCTCCACGAGGTGCCCGCCGACGCCCGGCGGTGAGGGTAGATCCCCACGGGAATGCGAGTACGTGGCCGGGCGGTGACGAAGGCGTAGTAGACCTTGCCGCGTGCCTCACCACCCAACCCATGCCTCGGCGGCGCGAGTCGGCGCGGATGTCGCGAGCGCCGGGTCGAGCACCGCGGCGCTCATGGGGGTTGAGGGAGTCGTAGCACGAGGCCCTCGTAGTCGTGCCCGCCGCTACGTCGCAGCGCTGACGCCGCCACCCCGTGGCGGCCCGCGGCGTGGGCGGGCTCGGCGGCGCGCCATGATGGCCACCCGCCCCGCGGGGTGCGGTGTGGCGTAAGCGGAACGGTGGATTCGGTGTGGGCAAGGTGCTGCGGCGGTTGGACCCCTGAGCGTCGTACGTTGAGTCCGTGGATCTGTTGGCGGATGCAGCGCCGCTGGAGCGCGTCTTGAGCTTTGGGTCCCGGCCGGTGCGGACGTGCGCCGCGCTGCTGCGGTTAGGATATGCCTGCTGGCTAAGGGGCTGTATGGTTTCCATAAGTCATGGGACTTATTAAGTCAAAAAGTGAAATAAGTGACTTATTTTGCCAAACAGTAGGGACTTATTAAGTCATGGGACTTATAAGTTATAAGTTGGTACACCCCTACTTAAAACTTATAAGTCACCCAATTTTTCCCTGACTTATATGTCACTTGCAACCAAACAGGCATGGCTTATAAGTCACTCATTTTTAGTCACCTGACTTAATAAGTCCTATGACTTATGGAAACCAAACAGCCCCTAAGCACCGGCCAGGATACTCTGTTTCTTCGAGCGTGGATGAAAACGACGAACGACAGGCAAGCAGAGCACATGTGACCCACCAACACCCACCAAAATCACTCTGATAGAGTATGACGCATGGGTCCCGGTGGATAGAGGATGAAATATAGAGAATGGATGGGTGTGGGAGAAAAATGATATAGAAGAGAGAATCTCGATGACCAGGATGAAATATTTCTTTTAGAAGATGAATTTAAAGGACGAAGAGTGCGGATAGCCTAATGATCTTTTTAGGTCAGGTCTGAATTCTCTAGTCATTTTGGGGGCCTGGAGTTTCTGGCAGCATAGAAATGATTGTGTTTTTAATGGAGCTTCCCCAAATGTTAGCTTGGTTTGGCTTTGGCTAGGGAAGAAGCTCATTGGTGGAGTCTGGCTGGAGCTAAGGGAATCTCCCTGCTCACGGCTGGAGGGTCAGTCTAATGGGCTGCTGTAGGGTCGTCATGCTATTTCTTAACCGGTGATCTAGTGGCTTCATAGTGTTGGGTGTGTGTGGTGTAGGTCTATGTATGACTCTCTTTTTTCTATTAATACATTGATACGCAGCTCTTCTACATTTTTGAGAAAAAAAATATTGAACTAGACTTATAAAGTTTTACTGGAATGTCCAAACTTGGGTTGCCGTTAGTCTCCGTTTGGAAAGATCTGGGAACTGAAATGAACGCCTCAGATAACGACGGCGCCCACCCCCTGGGCGCCAAATCCCCCGTGTGACTCAGGATGAAAAGCCATCTTTTCTATGCGGTGCTAACTGGTAAGACAAATCACTTACATTCTTGAGATTGGGCCTCTTACTTCTTCCTGTCACTAGCTCTGTGATTACGACACCAAGACTATAAATGTCGGACTTAGCTGACATTCTGCCGTCATGTGGGTATTCCGGGGCACAGGGTACACTGCATTAATGCATATGCATGACAGAAGCAGAATTAGAGAAAGTAATAATAATAAATTCGTAAAAGACAATGGATGCACTAGTTTTATTACATTTCTAGCAGATATCCTATCCAATCTCCTATATCTAAAAAAGTGCTCCCTCCGTCCTCAAATATAAGTGTTGAAGCATTCAATTGTCCCAAATTATAAGGTACTCTAGCTGAATTAACTTACCTAAAGTCCCAATCATATACAACCTGCCATTAGAGTCTACCACAAGGTTCAAAATATGGTAAGCACAAAATCTTCATATAGTAAAAAGGAGGGTTACATACGTCATTTATATACCCCATAATCTGTCTTAGAATTCTTAAGGTACCTTATATTTTGGGATGGAGGAAGTAATATTTTAAGAGATATACAGGTATTGCAACATATCTTCTATCTTATCTCCTATATCTATAATTTTTAAAGGATCTCTAAAAAGCATCATTTTTCCTAAATAAAGGAGAAAATCCCTCTCCTTGTCCTAATAAATATAAGAGATGAGTTTTAGATAATCTGCTACAGTGCACTCTCTTATATCCTAAATTATTTTTAAGTCACTCTCCTAAAACAACTTATAGATGATGCAATATAATAGATCTGGTGGAGATGCTCTTAGCTTACGACAATAAATGGAGTTTCGATCTCATGATTTGTGATTTGTCTTCGAATCTTAATAGAGCAAAATCTGTAATCTTTGGTACCATGTGACCACCAAGTTGTTTTGAACTCATGATTTGTGATTTGTCTTTGAATCTTAATAGTCCAAAATATATAATCTTTGGTACCATGTGATCACCAAGTAGTATATTGGAAAGTTTGAGATCCATGTGAATAATATGTTTTTCCTTGTGAAGATACTGCAAACCCTCGCAAATTCCCAAAATTATTTGATAGCGTGTGTTCCATTCAAGTCCTCGTAATTCATCTGTAGAAAAAAAAAAAAAAAAAAAAAAAAAAAAAAAAGCATGGAACTCAAAATTCTGCTTGCCGTAAAAGGATAGGTCATTTTGATTTATGATTTGTACAACCTTTCATATGACATTAATTAATTAAAAAGAAAAAAGGAATATACTCCCTCCGTCCTAAAAGGATACTTGACCTTATAGCATTCAAATTTATCCCAAAATAGTTGTCAATCTCACTTCCTAATGCATTATTATCTGTAATAGATCTTTTTTTTTTTTTTCCAATACTTCTCTTTCTAGAGGTACTAAGGTCTTTTACCATGGCATTATTATCTGTAATAGATCCTAAAACCACTTCTATTATGAGATGGGGTACATAAGAACAAGAAACAAAGAAAATCAATGCAATAAATATCGTGACGTACCAGTTACATATCTGTAAAGGCTTCCATTACTAACGTACTCGAGACAGAGCAAACTTTCTCTTCTTTGTGCCCCAATAAGTTTTCCTTTCACTTCTTGAGCTTCTTTGGTATCAGAACAGTAGCCTAGAAGCCGTACAATATTTTTGTGTTCAAGCGTCAACATGGATATAATCTCACGGTGAAGTATGATGTTGTCCATTGTATAGCTGGTTAAAAGCCTCCTAACAGCAACAATCTTGTTGCATAGGATGCCCTGCAGTTTAATTGTTTATTATGACATCACTTAAAAAACAGAATTTAGATATATAGGAGGAAATTTTGAAGAACTGACGCAAGACTTAAGTTTACCTTATAGACCCCCCCACATCTACTGCTACCAATCATTCTATCATTAGAGAAACCTGCTGTGATATACCGTAGAAGTGAAAGGGGAAGATGAGTTGGACTCTGCCTTCCATTAAGTATGCGCTCCAGGGCATCCATGTCTCTGTACACAATATTGAAATTAATGAGTAAAACAAGAGAATACTTCTAACAAATGCAATAAAAAAGTGTATTCTAAGCAGATTTTTTTGTTCTCACTATACTTAAGTAATACTGTATAAGTATTTTTTTAAAAAAATATGTACAAGAAGTTGTGTTTTGGAAGGTCTCCTCCATGAGCTTTTTTCACATAACTAAATCCATGCCTCAGTGAGAAGAAAAAAAGAGTCTAATTTTGGCAACAGAACTAGAGTGGGATTTTATGGGAAAAAAAAATGCATGCATACCGTATGCATGGAGCACCAGTGCCACGTGTTCCCACCTCATGATCCAACGGCAAGAATCTGGCTGCCTTCCGTGGTCTACATAGGCCGAGTCAATAATGGACGCGCCAACCACAGGTGCTCCCATGCATACGGCCGGTATGCATGCAATTTTTCCATAATTTCGGCCATTAAACTCCAAAGCCACACAACTATAGCTCTCAAACAATTTGGGCAGGATTTTATGTTTGTATTTAATACCAACAACAAACTTACTTAAATTAGAAACTTCTCAATTACTTAGTTATATGTCTTTCTCCATATATATAGTTTTTTGCTCTCTGAATGGCACACCTATGTATTTCCAATATGCACAGAATCTTAGCTTAAGTTATGATGACTCTTCTTCGAGTCCATGTCTCATGAAATCATGAATCTATATTTTGATTTTCAAGCTTTGATCTTATAAGTTGCTATAATTTTTTTTCCCCACAGGAGAAGTTGAAACTTGAGTTCTTAATGTACTCTTGGCATTTTAGTTTTTACATACATAGCTTCTGCTACACACCTAAATAAACATTGTGTCTATATACATATTAAAAGCTATGTATATAAAAAAAGTCAGAATGACTTATAATTTGGAGCGAAGTTAGTATGTTTTATTGACTCTTCTTTTGTATTTTATTAATGACTATAGCCATTAAAACCCACAACATTTTTAATAAGTACTACAATGCCATAAATAGTCATTAAAACCTGCACCACAAAGTTCGTGGTAGACCATAAAGTGAGATGTATGATTAAAGTGGTGCTAAACTCAAGACAATGTTCATTTAACAATACTTAGGCCGATCTCGGTGGGGAGTTTCATTGCGTCGTTTCCAAGACAATGAAACATGGATGAACTCCCAATCTGAATACAAAGTTTCATTCTAGAGTCTCATAGCATTTAATTTCATGACTCATAGATAGTTGGTAATCGTGTCAAGAGAGTTTCATATCTAGATGAAACTCATTTCTTCTCTCTTCTTAAATACATTGTCGTGTTATTAAAAGAATGCCTATGTGGCAACCTATTTAATGCAAATAAAACTCAGATGAAAGGCCAGTCTTAGTGGGAGTTTCATGTGAGTTTCATTTGCATTAAATAGGTTGCCTTATAGGCACTTTTGGTGACATGACAGTGTATTTAAGAAGAGAGAGAAGAAATGAGTGTCATGTGGATGAAACTCTCTCGTCACAATTACCCAACTCTGTTTGAGTCATAGAATTAGATGTCTATGAAACTATGGAATGAAACTTTGCATTAAGAGTGGGTGTTTTATCTGAGTTTCATTTCATTCTAGTTGACATGGCAGTCTTGGAAAAGACGTAATGAAACTCTCCACCGAGACTCAAATTTAGCATTAGTGCTGAGTGGTTGCTTGTGGAAGTTTAAGTTTTGAGTAGCATCAATTTTTTGGGTTTCTGGAAACTATTAACAATGGTGTGCGGTTAAGGCGCCTGCCTTTGTGAAGCCTAAGGCATTTTGCCGGAGGCCCGGCCTTGCCCGCCTTGTTAATCAGAAATGACCACCTTCGAAAAATAGTTTTAGTAGTAGTGGAATGTGTTCATATAGTGAGGCATTTTAGAATTGTATTTTGTCATGGAGAACGATTTGGAAGTGTACAACAAGATAAAAGTATACGAAAAGCTAACACTTCCAAGCTTTTCCCACGTCCATCAATTGTTTGTGCTTATGATGAGAAAAGTCTAATAGAATTACATAATTCTATTTCTATCAACTCTGTTACGTATGCAGATGATGATTGCGATGAATAATTGCTTTGGTAGTTTGGTATCTTCAAGGGTCAACTGGAAGATGAAGAGCACTCAACACTTACATACCAACAAGACCATCAAATCTAATAGGAATTTAAATTCACTTGAGCATCGTAGGAGCACAATTTAATGAGTACCAAAAGTTTTAGGCTTTCTTTGAAAATGCTGAGTGTATCATTCAAATTTTGTTTTGATTGGTGGCTTTGCTTTTGGATGTAATTACTTGAAAGCTCAACTCATGTATTCAAGCATATATCCAAGAGGTCCTTTCCTTTCCTTCACGGTTAACTCAAAGTGAGAAACTCACCCAAGTTCCAAGCACTTGAGAGCCACAAGCGTCAAAAGATTAGCAATGTCATTACTATTGATCCAACTATTTGCGATGAAGACAAAGGAGATGAAAGTGGAATTAGTCCACAAACTCTAAATTCGTTACAATCATCACGAGAAAATAGGCCGATTGGAAGGAGTTGAGTAATGAAGGAGCAAATGAAGAAGATTGGAGGAGAGGTAGAACCACACAAGGATGTCATTCAAGAGTTGCTCATAGAGAAGGAGAAGAGGATGATGAACTTGACGTGGCAAGAAGTCAAGACAACACAAGGGTGCAAGGTATTTGTCGAGGAGCATCGGTTGATATGATGTGGGATTAACAGCAAAAGATCATGTACTTTGGGGACTTGGTATATGCATCTATTGATCTTTGTTTGTGACGTGCAACAAACTATGTGAACTAAATTTCATTTTGAATTTGAATTTGAATTGTGGTGTTAAAATTAGTTACGTTGATTACGGTTCAAATCTATGCATTTTAATATTTAAAGTTGAATTGTGGTGGTGGAATGATGCAAATACATGGTCAATATGTTGTAATTAGAGAGTATCTTTTTCTTTGGAAAATTTGGCGTTTCTGCCCCTACTCTATAGTGCAATGTGGATTTTCCCCTACTTTTTTTTTTTAACTTTGTGATTTTGAGCTCATGATTTTGAATTGAAGCATCCGTTTACCATCAGAATAAGTAGATTTTGGACAAGTTGTTACATAATTATTATATTGTTTGGTTTGGCAAATGAAACAAGTCAATTCATCACCACCTTGTTTCTTGTCAAAACTGATAAGATATACCACTCTATTGCACAAGAGTTAACTTCTAAAATCAAACACCGGCAACGATCGAGTATCATTTGGAAATAATTTCCACTGTACCATTGGAAAGACCCAAAATCATGTAGTATGCAGTGATGGCACATGAGGAATTTTGGGTTTTTTGTACGGCACAAGGAAATTGCCTCAATTTTAGCTAGTTTACAATTGTACGGACATAAAGTAGATCATAAAGAAACGTACTAGCAATACAAAAATATTGAAGCACCGAAGAAATATATTTTAACAAGTCTTATATCTGGTGCTTCGTACTATACAAAACTCATGCATATATATATATTTCACACTAGTGTCAAAACAAGTAATTGCGTACCTGGGATCTTGGTAATCCTGATGTGGGGACAGTTCCATGGATTGTTGAACCTGCTGCAATTCAAAACTAAAAAAATAAGCTGAGATACCATATCACTGCAATTAAGAACTTAAAATTAAGCTGATATACCGCATCATTGTTTGCTCATGAGATAAACCAACTACAATAATTAATTATCACCCAAACTAACGGGGCAAATTTGCAAATCCTTGTTCAAAAATTATTTAACTTTTACAAATTCAAATAGAGACAAACTTTATATAACAAGCGATGGCATCTACAACTATCTAGTTGAAATTAACTTTTTCATCAAACATGTTTAGATGGTCAAATTAATCTAGTACCCCTTGATAGGATTTATCTTGTTTTTGTTTCTTCGTGTATAAACTGAGTTTAAAATTTAAATTTTGTGAGCTGATATAGGCATAATATCATACCTTAGAAGAATACATTAACGATAATGTTTCAACATTATTTTCAAATGGTTTTGTGCCTATATGGTTAATTTTGTGAGCATGCCAACAAGGCGAAGACGCCGCGCCGCTCCCCACGCCGAGCGGCTCGGGCGGAACCCCTAGCCGCCGCCGCGCCCACCTCCCCCTCCCCTCCCTTCCCGCTTCACCGCCGCCGAGCGCCCGCCGGGTAAGGCCGCGCGCGGCCGCCGGGAAGGTGTGGCGGCGGGCCCCGCCCTTCTCTCCGATGGTGTGGCGGCGTGGTCGTTGCGGTTCGGCGCGGCGTCCGTCTCGTCAGAAGGCTGCGTGGATCTCGGCGAGATGACATGGCGCTCGAGCGGCGTCGCCGCCGCCGTGGTCCGCGAGGCGCAGTGGGGGCGGCGGTGTTCTTCCAGCGCCCGGCGGGTCGATCTCCGACCACCACCTCTTCCCCTCGCTCGATGGCGCCGGCGGGTCGGACTGGGCTCTCCCGAGCCCGGGGCGGCTCGATTTGGGGCCATGGCAGCCGGATCTCGCGACCCCATCCTCGGGGAAGGCTCGGCGACGCCGACCATGGTGGCGGCTGTGCGGGCTTTGAGGCCCCAGATTTTCTTCCGGATCCGGGGGACCTCGGCCGGGTGCAGCACCGAGGTGGCGGGGCACACGCGATGCGGGTCGGGCGGTTCGCCGGGTTACGGTGGTTCTTTGGTGCAAGGCCGGGCGCGGTCGCCTTCGACCTCGCGGCGGCGTGGAGGCTCTTCGTGCAGCGGCGGCGTCGCCGCTGTCATGTTTCGGCAAGGCACCGTGAGCCGGCTGCGATATGGCTTGGTGGGAGGCTCGGGGCACCATGCGTGATCGATCCGCTGGCTGGGCTTGGCCATTGGCTTGCCGTGGTGCTGCTGTCCCTCTCTGTTGTGGTTGGCCTGCCCCGCGAACGTGATCTAGGTGAAAACCTAGCCCTCTCGCCGGGCGGCGGCGGCGGCGGTGATTCACGTCATCTACCTTCTTGAAGGGTCGTCGAAGATCATGTTCGTCGAGGCGGTGGGTCGAAAGACCAGCTAGTGTGTTTCTTTCAGCGATGTTGGCGTGCGAGGATGTCAATGCCCTTCATGAAGGCATCCTTGAAGCACCTCCACAATCCATATCTCTTTGCTTCCGCCGGGTTGCTAGTCGCGTGCCGCACCTATATTGTTGGAGCATCGAAGAAGCTCATCGCCCACTACCATCGCCGTGCTCGGCGATGGTAGCCGTTGCTCAAGAATTATATCGTGAGCAACGTCCTCTTCTTCACCGAGGGCAGATCCACCGGCGCCAATATTCGGCGTTGCGATGCACCTCGGCGATTCGCGACGAACCTCGGCAGCTTATTGAAGACAGATCGGGGTTTTCCTCTCACACACAAGATCGAAGGCGGCTATTCGAACGCCACCGTCGATCAAGGTGGAGAGGAAACGGTGATGAGGACGACATGGATGCTACGTGGCATAGTGGCTAGCTGCAGCGATTTCTCCGACCAGCTATTTTTGGTCTTCTCTTTTTTACGCCTTAGTACACATATATCTTCATGTACTAAAGTTTTTATTTTTCTAGCTTTTGGTTTGGCTGTGTGCGTTACCGCGAGAGGCCGGAATATATTTCCATTATCTAAAAAAAAATATGGTTAATTTTGTATTATATATGCTGCTCGTAACAAATGAAAAATATTCATGAAAGAATGTGATGTATTTTTAAGAGAAAATCAAACCACTAGTCCCTAGAGTTGCTTGATTGTCACGGGTCCTGTTTAGATTCTATGGTCTAAATTTTAGTCACTACATTTAGATCAATTTAGTTCTTAAGGCTTCAAACAGGTGGTTTAAATTAAAGTGTTATCTAAAAGTTTAGCCAATCTCACAAAAATTTTAGACTCCACAAGTGAGATAAAGTGGACTAAAGTTTTAGTCCTCAACTTTAGCCAACTAAACAATATGCCCTCACTCCCACAACTTGAAAATTACTTTGTGAGCCCCTAAACTTTTAATCCGTTTGCAACATTGGTGCCCATGCATGTGGCATCAAACATGGGCCACATGTTACAAGTACACTGTTTCCATTATTTTGTTTATTTCTTCATTAGTTTCGGTCCTTTCTTTTTCTATTGATCATTACTAACTATGCTTATCAAGAATAATATAGTAAAGTCATAGAGGAAGAAAAGAAAGAAGAGCGCAAGCCCTACATCACTTAATAATATTTTTTACTACTACCAATGCAGAATGACCAGACCCTCCACAGGTTTATTACTGAATCTACTGTATATTTTAAGTATGAACAGTAGTGAATCACATATGTTCTTTAACATAACAACAGTAAAAACCAAATACCACATGTTTTTTCCCTAAAAATAAAAAAAATATTGTTGGTTACGTTTACCATTAGTTTTTGCTCCACCTATAATTTTGAGGTCGATGGATCTGGTCATTCTTGTAATCATAGATAACTTCAGATTGCTCTAAATATTTTTTTTTTTGCAAATAATTTAAAAATCAAAGCATGCTTACCAGAGATGATATTCCTAATGATCCCATCTCAGCACTTAAATTTGGCACATCCTTTTGGTGCTCCTCATGTATCATCTCCTTGAAAAGAACAGTTAAATTCACCTCGTCAACCACTTTATCTCCATCACCAATGTTTTGGTGAGAATCACCACCCTCGTCATTGAACGTATCGTCAGTTATATCCACAGCTTGAAGACTTCCATCAACTCTGGTGCTCTGCACAATGAACCCCCTCCCGGTGATTCTTCAGCCGTGCCATCTCCTGTGATGGAAGTATAATAGTGGTTCGATACATTGATCCAGGTGCAGCAATGCCTTTGTCTGGCTGTATGGAGAACGGGAGTGGACTTGTGGTTGCAATCCTAAAGGCCATGTAATAATCTGTATCATTTGTCAGCACAATTGAACATGATATCTGCCTATCATGATCATGGGCAAGAGTAAAATGCAATTCAAGTGGCTCAATCCCAAGCATGTCGTCCGAGCTGGAGATTATCTGTGAGTGAAGAGACATATGCATTACTGTGACTTTATAGAAGGAAATTTGAGATGCGACTTGCAGATATCTGCTTCTGTTGAGGCATATGAGCTTACCTTCTCTAATGAAGATTCTATAATTTGATCATCCCAGCTATCTAGTTTGTTGAGCTCACGGACTATGTCCGATATAAATGGTCTGTTTATCCGGTCTCGTTCCTGGCAGCATACCGCCAACTCGAGGCACTTTTTCACTTGTAGGTAGCACAGTGGTGTATGCTTTGATGATTTATTCCACCTGTGCCTCCATCTTCTAAGTACCTACCATTTCGAGGTAATCTTTGAATGCATGCACTGAAATCTTTGGGGACACATTCTTAACTTTAAGAAACGTATGGAGCTCGTAAAATCTAACCACATAACAAAATTCGTGCACTTGGTGAATGTTGAAGAAGAAAGAAATAGTACTTTCTTATGTGGTCAAAAATTCGTGCACAGTGAGGTCCGCATGGGCTAGCGGACGGTGCGGTGAGGTGAGCAGGGCGCAGGTGTAAAAAGGTGGACGGGAGACTGATAAGAAAGGGATTGAACATGGAGTGAGGGGTTTCTTTTTTTGCAGGTTTTATTGCTCATCCACGGTGACGCTGCCACGTAGGCATCTAGAGGTGTCGTGACAGCCCTTTGATCTCTACTCAAGCACGACATTAGATTTAGGACCCAAATGACTGCTTTTCTAGTTCGGCGATCAAGATGAGAATCCACCAAAAAAAATAAGGACCTACTGTACAATGCATTTTATTCTTAATTCAAGAACTATTGCTAAACTTTGATTCTCAACATAAATAGGCTCACTACTAGAAATGTGTTGATACATGACGGTTTCCTGGTGACGGTTTCTGAATATGTCATCGCATACTAAATCTATGACGGCCTTATGACGGTTTGAAAATTAGGTGCTAACTCTATGACGACTTCAACCATTTGTCACCTCCATACTTATCTATGACGCTTTAGAATAAACATCACAGAGGGTATATGGTGACATGGATGGTGAGTCCCTAGTGACGTGGAAGTCATGGTGACATGTCCTTTTTTGAAATTCTCATAACTTGAAATTTAATTTTTTAATTGTTCAAACAAACTCGTCTAATAAAATGATTGTAAATATCGATGTATTGTATAACCTTTTTTATGATTTGTTTCATTTGAACTTACTTTGCAATGTAAAAAAATAATACGAAAATAAGACCAAAAAAAAAAAAAAAAAAAAAAAAAGATAAAAACTAAAAAAAGAGGCTACAAAGTTTCTCGATCTGGTGCCCTTTAACAGGGAAAAGTCACGGCCTCACCAATAGGGTAGATAACATTTTGTGTTATGTGTCACACATTTACCTTTTATATACAAATATGTACGTCTTCTTAGTCTGCCTCTATTTATAAAAAGAAAGTATTTAAAATTTTATCTAAAATAGAGTTCCAAAGCTCTATTTCCAAAGAAAGTTTCAAAATTCCCTAAAAAAAATTTCAAAATTTACAAGCACAAAGCCCATCTCTACGCAGATTCACCTCCACTTCTTCTCCGGGCCGGCCCGATTCACCTCCCTCCCTCCCTCTCAATTTCCTGGGCCAAAGCCCATCTCTACGCTTGTAGCCCAATAACATACATCAGCCCATCAGCCCACCAAGTCAAAGTTTGAATTTCAAAAACATGCAACCTTCTAATTAGTATTTGAGATTCTAAACAGGTTTCAAATAGAAAAGTCATGAATACCAATTTTGTTGAACTCGTCATGATCTAAATTTGTTATTTTGGTCAACTTTTCATTTAACAAAGGGATTGAGCACGTTAAATTTTGTGTTTTCAAATTTTGACACTCCAAACCAGTTTTGAAACCCTAGATGGTCTCAACTAGAAAAGTTATGAATACCAACTTTGATCAACTCATCAAGATCTACAATTGTTATATATATCATTTTTTCATCGAGAAAGTGTTTGGAAAGTTAGTTCAAAACGACACATCTCACACATAGTTTCATAAACCATATGAGAGATGTGTCCATTAGTTAACAATGTTTATCAACACTTTCTCAAATGCAAAAATGGCCGAAATAAAAGATGATAGATCTCAATGCGTTATGCAATTTTGTTATTGACATTTTTTCCATTTGAAATAATTTACTATCCCAAAAGAATAAACATAACTTTAATATAAATTATAATATAAATAATAAAAAAATGGGCGTGAGTAGTGGGCCTAAACCTCGAAATTGATCCGATTCTTGGGCTTAGCCCAAACTTTTTCTCGACCATCGATTCAAGATCAAATGGCTCTCATTGCACCCCCACTAAGTATAAAAGAAGACTTCCCAAATTTGAAACCCTAGGCAAAATCACTCCCCGTCGTTCCTCACTCCCTCCTCTTTGCTCTTGCCGCTCGCCCTCTCGGGCGCCGTCGCCCAAGACCCCTCCCTCCCCCTCTTCCCCACCGCCCTCCCCCCCCCCCTCCCACTCCCTCCCCTCCCTCCCGCCCCGTCCATGGCTCCAAAGCTCCGGCGGGATCCGGCGGCGGTGGCTCGGGAGCACGACGGCGGGCGCTTCAATGTGCGTGGAGCGGCTGGAGCGGTGGGGCCGGATCCACCAACCGCGGCCTGGAGCGGTGGCGGCGGATCCGCCGGCCTCCGGGCGGCGGTGGCGGCCGGATCCGCGCGCTGCGGCGCGCGGGTGGCGCGCGATCCGCGGCCGAGCGGTGGCGGCCGGATCCGCGGCTCGCGGCCGACGATGGCGGCGGAGAGGCGATGGCGGCTGCAGCGGCGGTGGCCGTCCTCCACCTCGTCGTCCACCTCCTTGCCCCGCCGACGCGAAGACGAAGCCGCGTCGAGGGACCCCAAGGAGGACGGCTTCGGCGTCGGCGTGGGCGGCGCGCCGGATCCGAAGGCTTACATCGAGGCCCCACCGCTGGTCTCCTCAAGCTCGTCCTTCCTCCCGGACCCGGTGCTCGAGGACGGTGGCGACCGCGATGAGCGGCGCCCGGCGGCGGTTCCTCCACGGCGACCACACGCACCCAACACCACCTCCCGGGTGTGCGGGGCTGATGTCGGCGTGCTTTCGATCTACGAAGCGATGCTAGCCCCTGTTCCAATTTCTTTTGTGGTATGTGCTCGATCTCAGAGCAGTGGTAGCCCTGTTCCAATTTCCAAGTTCACAGCTGCTTAAAACTGATGATATTGATGTTTATGGTTTAGATTTGGAATGCGTGTGGAATCCTAGGTCATTGATTAATCCACTATACTCACAGGTATGCGCTGCTCCCTTCGTGTAGTAGAAAAAAAAATCCTCCCTGCAAATACTACTCTCTACTGATGCTTCAGATTTTACCTTTATAAACTGAAGTAGGAAATAATCTTTACTGGGATTTTGTAATTATTTCGTACTATTGTTAAATAGTTCCTTGAATTAGATCAATTGCAATTTATGATAATCAGTTTGGGCAAAATAGCTGTGCTAAATGTAGCTGTTCTTCCCATTTTTTAAATAGTTCCCATGAATGTAGCTGATCAGCAGATGATGACTGATGTAGTGCCATATCCATTTAGACAGAATGGTGATTACGTGTATATTACAGGTTGTAGCAGTTTTGAGTGAAGAAATAGGGTTGTGCATGTTCATGCCAGATACAAATAAGGAGGTAATGAGCCCTTGTTTTGATAGCTTTTTTTATGTAAGCCACACAATTCTTATTAATGTATTATTTAGCTAGGATGTAGTTTGGCAAGTTCAAACTGCTGGAGTTGAGGCTGCTGTGGATTTCTTTAAAGCGGCATGTGCTATGTGGATTACTTAGTCGATGCGAGAAAGTGCACTTAGTCCGATGCGAGAAAGTCAGCACTCAGATTTTTCTTCTATCACTTTCGATCACTAGTTGTAGTTGTTACATCCTGCTAGTGATAATACTTTGTTGGCGTAACATGTGTAGTTTAACATGTGTAAGCACGAACCACTTTGCCGCGAATACAACAGAACATGTGTAGTTTAACATATGCAGGCAGCAAATACTTTCTATCAATTTTGGCTTAATTTTGTTTGACAAAGGAACATATGCACGGGCAGCAAATACTTTTGCATCGCCAAGTGAGCGAGTTAGTGATTTCAATAGTACCTTAGTGATTTCTATACTTTATTTTGTTTGACAAAGGCACATATGCAGGCAGCAAATACTAGAATGTTGGTTTCCTTTTTTTTTCTCTCAAGTTCATCGCTATCTAGTAGTCGAAACCTTCTCATGATATACTTACGCTATATGTCGACAATGAAATCATTTAAAAAAACTCGCCAGATTTTGTACAACCTACTAAAGTTCCTCGCGGGTTACTAACTCCATACTCCTTGTAGGTAACTTGACTTGGTAAGCCCCTTTGCTGGAAAAGTTTACGCTTCTTATGGTGGTGTTAGTATGATGTAGATAGTGAAAATCATCCTTTTGGGAAGATTTCGTAGATGAGTTAGACTTGTAACATAGTGAACTTGAATTATTAATTAAATCTGTACTTGAGCTAGACTTGTATAGCGGAACTTGAATTCTAGTTTGGTGAACAATGAATCTGTACAAAGCAGCAAGAGTGCCATTTCAATTTGGTTGACCTCGTGAATTTGTGATAAATTATAAGTTGTAATGGATTGCAAGCTCCTCATGATTATTTGTATTAAATTGTATGTCCGATGTTCCTTATTAGTGGGTTTATAAACATTATATGGTGCACAATTATTGATTATAAACATTATTAGGAGAAAGTTGGCAGTGCTAATGTGGCACATGTCCATGACGTTCAGTTTAGTCACTGACGATGCTTCCGAACCAACCAAACAGCTATCCTGTGACGTTTGCGATCGTCATCAATTCAGTGCATCTGTGACGGTTTTTTCAGCAATCAAGAATTATGACGCTGATTCTGTGACCAATTGTTAGACCATCATGGATAGTTAACTATGACGGTTTTCAGGGCCTCTATGACAAACTAATACCGTCATGTATCACCACATTCGTAGTAGTGGCTATCCTATAGATGAGTTGGTTGCTGCGGTGTGTCAGGACTTTGCGCATATGCACAAGTTGTTTTTATCCAAGTACATGGATGTTTTTATCCAAGATACTAGTACAAACTTATAGTCACAAATGTGTGTTTATTTGCCTAAAACTTTAATTGCCTATGTATAAATTTCTTTTTGGAAGTTAGGAGTAATCACAATACCATTGTATTAAACTCAAATATATTGTCTTATTTTTTTTTAAAAAATCCTCTAAGTAAAAGATATGCACATGGCTCAGCTGTAAAAAAGAGCTATATAAGTCCAATGTAGGATAAGTCGCTCTTACTTTGGTTGTATTTGGCATCTTCCTACTTCCTGTCACCAACTCCATCATTATGACACCTAAACTATAAATGTCCGACTTGCATGACCTTTCGCCATTATCAATGTACTCTGGAGCGCAATATCCTCTGCATGAAGAAACCATGAAAAGACATTGTGTCACAAATAAAAAATATAGGGAGTAAATGTCAGAAAAGGAAAATATTGTATCTTCATTCATGTGTAGCTTACGGTGAATATTTAAGAGGTGCACTCGTAATTTGTGCTTTTCCATCATTTCTTGATAGTCCAAAATCTGTAATCTTTGGCACCATTTGGTCACTTAATAGTATATTGCCAGGTTTTAGGTCCATGTGCAGAATACTCTTTTCCTTGTGATGATGAAGATAAAGCAAGCCGTGACAGATTCCTTTAATTATATCATAGCGTGTGTGCCATTCAAATCCCCTTAATTCGTCTGTAGGAGAAAAAGGAAGAAATAAGCATGGTATGAAACCTAAGATGTTCTCTATTTAATTTATGATTGCTAAATCGCCCATATATTCCAAGGGATGGGACATCTTTACTGTTCAAACTGTTGTTTATATTTATTGCATGTATCCCTTAGGATAAAGGTGAAAATGGAAGTATGAAAGACGGTGAAATAAAAATTAAAAAAAAAATGGTCGGATCATATGGAGACGCATTTTTTGAAGTTTTGTTCTTATCATACCTGTAAGATGCTTGTCAAGGCTTCCGTTTCTTATATACTCAAAACAAAGCAACTTTTCCCGTTCCTCCGCCATAACCAATGTTCCATCGGGCATTGGAAATGCCTTTTCTTTTATTTCAGAACAGTAACCTAAAAAACGTACTATATTTGGATGGTCAGCCTTGATCAAATTAACCTCACGAAGAAACATATTTTCATCAATTATATTTTGATAATCTTTTAAAGCTTCTTCACAGCAATAACCTTCCCATTTGGCAGGACGCCCTGTTTGAATTGAAAATTCATGATGGCCATGAGCATTAGATCAAACTCATGGCTCCGCTGACAGGAACTTGAAGGAGCTGTGGAATAGGAAGAAAAATTAACTATTTTACCTTATAAACGTCTCCACACCCACCCTTACCAATCCTTCGATCATCAGAGAAATCTTTCGTGAGTTGCCGTAAAAGTTTTAAGTCAAGACTGCCGGGTTCCTTTTGACAACGAAGTGTACGCTCTAAAACATCAACCTCCTCTTCCAGGCCATCCATCTTCCTTAATGGAAAGTTATCGACTGATTTTCATAACTAGATAAATGAAAAGTTAATCTTCTTCCTTAATGGAACAGAATGATAATCTTCACACAGTGTATGCCATGGAAACTGGGGCGGCAATTAATGGAATCATGAATTTTTTTTCTTGTAAAGCATTATATAATTCTACTAGGAAAAGAACATGGAAGAGATGCAAAACTATCAAATACAGTAGGGAGAGCATGCCTGGTTGTACCTTCTGGCGAGTTGCAGACTGTAGCCCTCTAGCTCGGTGGTCTACAAAGTGGACTAACCAAAACACTGAATCAAACAACGACGCAGGTGTTTACCACAACATAGTTGTGCATGAAAAGCTGAAACAGAAAATGCGAACAAAGAGAGGTAAATGAACTGGCTAGCACAAACTGGAATCACGGGCACTGGATGCACAAATGGATTACTGCAAGAGGAGCTTAGAGGATGAGGACGAAGTTTGTACTAGTATCTCTTATCAGGTTCTAGACCAACTTGCAGGACACAAGTACTGAGAGTTGAGACAGTACCTGGTTTGACAGAAGAGATGTTGGAAAAAGATTAAAGGAAAACAAAATTGCTTGTGTAATAATGGAAACATATATACCCTTGAGAAAGCATCCACCATCTTTCGAACTACAGCCTTGACGACCTGACAATCAGTGGAGATCCAGAGATTTTAATAGACTGGAGCGGACCAAATAATCAGAATGACTTGAACCATAAATATTTAAGCTCGTAGTGAAAAAGATACACATGAACGCACCTGGGTATGGAACGAGCTGGGGCGCAGGAGACATGGATTGGAACTAGATGCACTCCATATGATTGAAGCTATACCAGATCTGCAGTCTTTGCTTCTTCGTTTCACAAAGTCTACCCTTGGCTGCATACAGCACACGGCATATATGTATATTCTCAGTTCACTTCTTCAGTCATATAAGATTATATAAGAGTAAGAGGTCCTACTATGGAAAAGAAACATAAGAAGGGGGCAAAATGCAAGACTGCTATTTTTTTTTTGACCGACGACTCCGGTGGTCTTGCCCCCTGGTCAGTGGCCACATGGTTGAAATTGTTTTGAACTGGTCTGATTAGCTTGCAGACAGTAATGATGGCTTCATGTGGTCTGATCATGGCGTCCTCGGTATTAGCAGCTTTCACTCTCCTTTTGCATCTCCGGCCTCACTGGAGCTGCTTTTTATTAACCATGATACTGCTGAAACAAAAAGGAAACAGGCTGGACTCGGGGCCGGTTTTGAAAGTTGCAACAAAAGAATACAAAACACAGTAATGGAGAAAAATACAGAAAATAAATAGGAATGCAGTAGCAACAGGAACGAGAGAAAGCATTTGTGGAATGTAAGAATATGTCAGACGGTGGCACCTTGATGTAAACGAGGCTTCCCAGGCCCCCGCGTCGGAAAAAATTGGATGGGCACTGGGTGCACCGTGCGGCGGGTGCTCCCCAGCCGGATGGATGGCACCTTGATGAGTAGTTTCCAGCTGCCATCCGAGTAATTTGCCGTGCACGTTGACAAAGGACGCCACGTGCCACCTTGATGAGTAGATTCCAGCTGCCATCCCTTGGGGGCGACTCGGGCGGCTGCCCCCACAGCCGGCGTAGGGCCTGACCTCACGCCTCCTTGGCCTGGTCGCCGTCGGAGCTCGACGCTGGAAGTCCAGGGGATGGCAATGACGGCGGCGGCTGGGCTGTCTTCGGTCCTCCCTTCTCTCCCATGGATCTCCTGCAGGCTACCTCGATGCCATCGTGGGGGGAGCCGGCCAACGGCGAAATCGGTGCGGTGTGTGCGGATCCGGCTTCCCCATGCCATGATCAGCCATCTCCTTCAAGCTGTGGGCACCCGCTCTCCCCGTCGAGCTCTTTTTGGCGAACTCGGCGTCGTCGTGGGGGAGCCGGCCCGGCGGCGCGTGCATACCGCTGGTGTGGGCGGATCTGGCTTTCCCATGGCCAGATCTATAGTCTCCTTCACGCCGCGAGTGAGTCGCGAGCCCCCCCCCCCTCCTCATATCACGTGAGCGGCAGCCGGCCCGGCAGGTTCTGGTGGTCGACCTGCCGTCATCCCGTCGTGGATTCCTTTGGGCCTGCTCCCCGTCATTGTGGCGGCGGCCAGCGGCCCTCCATCTTCCCAGTGTGACCGCCACGCACGGCAGCATCATCCCCCTTTCCGGCATGTGGCGGCAACCGGTGCCACCGGTGCCCGCCTCCCGCGTCGTCGTAGGCGAGACCGTTCGGCTCCGCGGCGTGTGCCGTGGCGGCGCTGTTGGTGCGCGCCTCCGTTCTGGGGCGAGTTCGAGCGGCTATGCGGCGTGTGGCGGCGGCGATGCTGTCGGTGCGTGCCTCCCATCATTCGCGGGCGAGTCCGACGGTTCAGCGGCGTGTGGCGGTGGCCGACGCTTCATCGGTGCGTGCCGTTCGGAAGTCGAAATGGCTCCGTGATGTGTGGCGGCGGCCAGCGCTGTCGGTCGCGTGCCCCCCATCATCGCGGGCAAGTTTGAGCGGCTCCGCGACGTGTGGCAGTGGCGGCGCTGTCGGTGCGTGCCTCCCATCATCGCGGGCGAGTCCAAACGGCTCCGCGGCGTGTTCTATGCCGGCGCCCTCTCCGTCCAGGCATGGATGGCTTCGGTGCGCGCCTCCCACCGTCGTGGGCGAGTCCAGCAATGGCTCCGTGAGGTGTGGCGGTGACCGCATCCTCATCCCCCTCCGTCCGGCGTCGACACTTGCCGGTGCGTGGCTCCCGCCATCACGGGCGAGGATTCGGCAATGGCTCCGCGAAGTGTGGCGGCCGGCATCCCCCTCCTCGTCCGGGCGTGGACGTTTGTTGGCGCGTGCCTCCCACCGTCGTGGGTGAGTCTAGACATGGCTCCACTCGGTGTGGCGGCGGCCGGCAACCCACTTTAGGCATGCCTCCCTCCTTCACGGGTGAATCAACGGGAGCACCTTCAAAGGTTCTGGGCGAAAGCCCATGCTCGGCTTAGATCGGTCCGGGTGCAGGGCCAGCTACGAGGATCTCCTTCTTGAAGGCGTCACTGAAGAACTTTTTGTTGTTGCTCCACCTAGATCGGCTCGATCAATGCAATTACCCCCCCGGTACATGGCTTGGGCGAAAGCCTTGCCAAGCTCTTGCTTGGCTGATGATGGTTACGTTTTGGCATCATTCACCTCCCTAGAGGCATTGTTAAAGAGCTCGTGTGATTTTGTGTGGTAGTCCCAGCATTTTGTTCCTTCTTTTTCGCCCACCTAGGCGTATGTTGTTTTTCTTTCTCAAACCTTTGTAAATCTAACATTTTAGGCATTTTTTGAATATATATTCAGGTGGGGAGCAATCCCCCGTGTTGGCATTTCTTAGCATCACCACTAAAGATAAATAATATCCTTAGTGACAACGTTAAGAAACGCCAGTGATAGATGGATTCAGATGTTGCGATAGTCAATCCGCATGCGCACGGATCTATCATTATAGCATTTCACCCGGGAGTATTCGGGTATCGTTATTTATATTTTCCCAAAGGAAGGCAAGCTTGTGTAAAGTCTAGCATAATGATGATGATAGCCCACAATGTATTTATGAATAACCATTAGTCTAGTACAGGGGTAAGTAAATGATATTCAGGATAGTGAGAACACACTTCGAGCTACTACAAATAATAAAAGAGAAAAAGGATAAAGAGAAAATCTACTATGAGCAGGCAATTCTAATAACGCCCATGCAATGAACTCTAGTGACATATGTGGGACACGAATAATTATGGAATTAAGTTCTTATGATGAGGAGATGCCCGCAGCTGGTTTGCCAACCGATGGACGCTTTCGGAACTCCAACTCAATACCCGAACGTGGACGAGTACTATGGACGGACAGGGCTGTCACCACCTGTCGCCTACCTCACTACCGTAGAATGCTGACATTTCTGATGGTTACTATATACCTAGACACCACGCCCACGTGTATAGAGAACTACCTAAATCCCCCTGGGACTCCGACCCTACGGATCGACAAGCAAGGATAAAGGTAAACCCGAAGGTACACCAAATCATCACCCTCTGCATAATTCTACAATTCTCTGCGGAACTATATATGAACGGTTAATACTATAGTTAGTCATGTTAACCTTCACAATATATTAACTATATTCTAGTTCACATATTGTAAAGATGACATGGGGGTAACTATACTCTAGTTCGTATGCATTGCGATATGAATAAAAGGACTTGAATAAAGAAAGGAACTTCTTAGTAAAATTACCAAAATATCCTTCCAAGGAGGCAAGCCCTCCTTGAAGCTCAACCTTGCTCAAAACTAATACTACAACTAAGAAATAGAAGTGGAGAGGTAGAAGCTCTAGGTGTTGTGTTCTTCTTTGAGAGGGGGGTCTACCCATCTATTTATACAAGGGAAGGGGCATTTCCTGCGACGTTTTGGCACGAATCAAAAGTTTCATCGCATGCAACCGCCGCTATTCACCGGGGTGAACCGCCAGACGGCCTTGGCGGGATCGAGCAGGCCGAGGTGCGCGCCGCTTCGCGGGTGCGGCCGGCCCAGTTTGGCCCGCCTAAGCCTCCGGTTTTCCGCACAGTGAGCTTGTGGCCCACTATAGTTCGCGTCCCCGACGGTGATTTGGTCCGGCTCGAAAGTCGGTTTTTCGCCTTGCTTGTGCTCCCCTTGGTCAAAACACAATCTTGTTGTGCGCTTTTCATGTTTATTTGGTGTACTTTCACCGTTTCCACTTTTATACCGCAAAACATATTTTCTTCGAATACAAGTGGAACTAGGTTAATAGTAAAGGTTTATGTGACATAAGTGTGTTATCTCTCGTGTTATAGAGCTAAGTTGGCGGTATAAAGTGTGTAATTTTTGACCGCCAACAACTCCCCCAAGCAACCTTTGCTCGTCCCGAGCAAATAGCTAAGTGTTTTGGTTGTTGATTAGAGTTGCTTCTATGCCGATATAATTCAAGATGTACCATGCTTATAACAAAGTATTCACTCATTGTTTAAATAAGTTGGCATTTTCATCTATCCACATTACTCGAATCATATGGGGCTTATAACATTTTCCAAATTCTTAGGTGGTTGCAAAATAGAATGGTTTTAACAGATTCACCAATCATCCATTCTTTGATTAACCATTCATCGAGGGAGGTTTTGAAAATTTTGCAAATAAAACAAGTTCCTCGAATGATTCCACTCGATCACTCAATGTGTATGTGAATTTGTCGAGCATATGTATCCTCACTTTTTGGTGGCCTACCACTACAAGGCTATATGAGTGGAGTTTGGGTAGGTAAAAAGTGTGGCCTACTTGTATCACTTATATTGCAGGTCAAAAACCAAACCACATGGAGATACGAGTCATAAACTATGATCAAGATGTGCAAGTGTGTGGAATATGAAATGTATATTTTTGGTACACTATTGCATCATGATTCTCCTCTAAGTGGTAATGCTTTGGAAAGAATATGGGCTATATGTTTATTTTTTATTTTTATTTTTTATTTTTTTTTTTTTGAAGCGAGCTTCTTTGGCACGCCATCTTTTATTTGGTTTGACACGTGTCCATTTTTTTTTTCCTCTCATGCTTTTAGCATGGAATTCTTTTTTAGCATAGCCCATATCTTATTCTTTTGGCATATGAAATATGTTTTGAGAATAAAGATATCATGGTGAAGATGCAAAGAGTGATTCTTTTTGGTGGATGGAAAAGTGCATGTTGTGCGAACTCTTAGTGTAAGAGTTGGCTTATTTGGTGGGTGTAAGTGTATCTTGATCATGTGAGTATGACAAGTGTCTCAACATAGGTCACAACAATTTGACACAGCTCAAAGTTCAATCAAGTAGCAAATGACTAAGTTTCTCAAATATAAAGCATGTCATATGGCTCGTAGGCATTTAAGATCATTGAGGAACTGTGAACTTTAGATTTTCGAAATAAAATTCTCCGAATGTCAAGTTGCTCTTAGAATAGAAATCATAGTAAAATCCATTTGTACCATATCATATCCGGCAACAACTTAGAAAAGGATTATGTATTTGCAACCCACAATTTATCAAGTTTTTAGGACAAGACAATATTAGCCAACAAACTTAAACGTTGAGGAATTCTAAGTTATAAACTAGGTGCAAATTGATTTATAGACAAAGCAACTATTCATCATTTCAACTTAGAGAGACCTACACAATCCTAAGTCACATAAAAGAGTGGAATAAAATATTTTTGTTGTTTTTATCATTTTTCATTTTTTTTGAATAAAGAAAGGAAATAAAATGGATTTGGAAAAAGGCATGCTTACCTTTGCGGGGGTGCCTCCCCAAGCTGGCTCGAAGCCTATGTATCGGGGTGGTACCCCATAAAAGTGCCGTAATGCTCTCTCCTTTTCATAGAATCGGCGTCTCTTGCTCATTGATGTTCGGCATCTCTAGGTGCTCCTGGTATCGCTGATCTGAAACCTGCATGTGTGAAGTGTATCGTGAATCTCACTGTGCATACCTCAATGCCTTGGACACGTGTGTTGAGGTCTAGATCGTATGAGGGTCCACCTGTGGGAGTGACGTGATGGAGCGGGTGGAGAGCTTTCCCGGCCACCTAGCGTATTTATAAGCGCCGATGCTCGCGCGCACTTCGGTTTATGGGCAACGGCTAGGGAGCAGCAGACGCGACAGAACTGACCGGCGGTACTTTTCGAGAGCGGCCGCCGAGTCCCGGCCGGACCCCGGTCGCCCGCCGCTTCCCGGCTTTTGCGAGCAGCGGCAACGGTCGAGTTCGACTTCGTGCGGATTGGGGCAACGGTCGGATTCGATCGGGTTGCTCCGATTTTCCATTTTCCTAATTTTATTTTGATTTTTATAAAAATGTAAAAATATTTTTGTATATAATTTTGTTCATAGCAAATAAATTAGGTACTAAAACAAGAATTTATTTTATGAGTTGGGATATAATTATTTTTATTATTATTATTATTTATATATATATGTGAGAAATAAATTATATAGGACTTTAAGCAAATAAATTTTACTAAGAAATTAAAACTAAAGGAATTTTAATATAAATAAATAAATAAATAAATAAATAAGTAAATAAAGATAATAAAATTATTACCGACTCACCTTGGCAAGGATTTTACTTGAGGTCATTACCTCGGATGAAGGAGAGGGTGTCTCCGATTCGAGGTGGGCTTTTCTTCTTCCTCCATCCTTTCTCGCTTTGGGGAGTTGAAGGAAGGCCGGATCAATGTGAATGTCTTCTGCCTTGACTCCCAAAAATTTCTTCTAGGGTAAGCTCTTCATCCTTCTTGGTAGGTGTTTGTTTCGGCCACGGATCTTCTTGGTGGTCTTTTGATGGCGAGGTCACGGTGTTGATGACAGTTCCTTCTTCTTCCACACCTTTTTTAGAAGGTGCGTAAAATAGTTCCCGGTTTCTCTTGAGAGCTTTGTTGGTGAGAACAACTTTTTCTTTTGTGTTGTTCTTTTTTCTTAGGAGCCGCCTTTTTCTTTTGGCTCCGCTTTTGTTTCTTTAGGGTCCTAGTTAATTGAGGGAGATTTATAAATTTCTCGGGTTTATTACTACTTCCCTCAATCCTTGAGTGTTGGATCCATAATTGATGCGGATCATGGAACATTGCTCTCTGGATCGGCGAATCTTGTCCTTCTTGGGTTGTGCCTTAGGTTTCCTTTCCTCGACCGGGTTGACCGTGCGGTATCCTTTGAAATAGCCCCATACTGTCTGATCAGAGAGTTGGAAGTTGATTCTACCCATCCCAACAAATATGGTGGCATTTGTTGTGTTGAGGAATAGTCTTCCCAAGAGTAATGGTACGTCGTCACTTTCCCCCATGTCTATTACGACAAAATCTATGGGGATGTAGCTATTCTATACCCGTACTAGGATGTCTTCACTATGCCTTCGCCATCTTGATGGTTTGGTCCACCATTTGGAGTTGCATCTTGGTGGGGGTGAGTGGTGAACACCACGCTGCTTCACTTGTCTTCTTGGACATGATGTTGACACTTGCCCCCGTGTCGCAGTAGGCCTTCTCAATTGTGTGTGGGCCGATCGAACAGGTGATTGTTGGATGCCCAGATCCGCCTTCTTTGCAAACGAATGGCGATTCTACAAAAACATCCGGTAGGTCTGACTTCGAGGGTTACCAAGCCTTGTTGTCACCATGTTAACCGACTTGACAAAGGTTTTAAAGGTTTCGCCAATTCCTTTTTCGAGTTGGGTGAGATAATAGACGACATTTGTGAAATTTGAGTTTCAATCATTTTATTAAAGCCGAATTGATTCTTAAATGTTAATAGATAAACTTTCAAGCTTTGCATTAATGTTTTATAACATTTTATCATTATAAGATAACTTTTATTTAGATTTTCATTAATCTTAGCTTGACCAAGAACTAAATCTTTCAAGGAGGGTTGGTTTGAATTGTTATTGGAATTGTAATTGTAATTAAAACCGTTACCTCCTTTGAAGGGCGCTTCCCTGGTTGTTCCACCCATTATTATTACCCGGATGGTACCCATTGTTGATGAAGGCCAGCTTCTTCGTGAGTTTCGGGGCGTTGTTGCCCGAATGTCCGACCTCTCCACGACTTCACACGCCATGTGTGCGCCCCGGGGTGGTACGGTGTCGTTCATGGCTTCCTTCTTGGCAGCTCTTTCTCCCAATCTTTTCAAGAACAGATCCATCTTGGCGACAAGCATATCCGTTTCCTTAACGGGATGCATGCCTCTTTTTGCCGGGTTCTTTCATCTCCCCATCCTTGATTCTCAATCATCTTTTCGATGAGTGCTTCAAATTTTTCGACGGTGAGGGATAGAAATGCCCCTCTCCGGCCAGCTAAAGATCGATGTGCCCCTTACACATAGGTGTAAGACCATTGTAGAAGTTTTGGAGCACAAGCCATTGCTCCATGCCGTGGTGTGGGCAAGCAAGGATGTACTCTTGCAAAACTCTCCCACGAATGGGCTCATTGGAATTCTGGCCGAAGTTGGAGATTCTTTATTCCGCCAGGGCATTTGTTTTGCCCATTGGGAAGAAATGTGCGAGGAATGCCATGGAGCACTTGCTCTAGGTACTGACTTCTTCCTTATCCTTGTAGAACCACTATTTTGCTTTCCCCACAAGGAAGAAAGGAAACAGGCGAAGCTTGATCGCGTCTGGCGCGACGTCCTTGATGACGATGGTGTCACACAGCTCTTGGAAGTTTTGAAGATGCGCATTGGCATCCTCGCTTGGCAATCCACAGAATGGATTTGCCTGTACCATCGTGATGAGGCCAGTGCGGATCTCGAAGTTCTTGTCGCCCACGTTGACTTGAGGGCCAGTGGGCACATTGCCCACTGCGGGGATAGAGTAGTCACGAAGTGACTTGGCCATGAGTGTTGGTGAAGATGGTACTGGGATGACGGGTTCAACTACCGGCGGAGCAGCAGTAGAAGGGGCGGTACGGGACCGGTTCCTTCTGATTAATGCCTCTGGATTGTCAATGAAATTATTTGGTAGGTTGCGACCAGTCATACACTATCCCTATTTTCATCCACAATAGGGAGAAAACAAAAAGAGTTAGCCTCCAAAGACTAGGGCTATCATTCATACATGTGGTTATAATCATCTTTGTTGACATTTCTTAGCGCAATCAAAGGAAACAGGTATAAAACCCATCCCCAATAATAATGCTGAAATGCGCCCGACATTCCCAAGTAAAACCACCATGTCGGTGATCCGAACGGAACGCCAACGGGATAGATCTTGCCATCTTAGATATTTCATCCGCAAGCGCGGGATCTATCATTGTAGCATTTCACCCGGAAGTATTCAGTGGTATCGTTATTTATATTTTCCCAAAGGAAGGCATGTGTTTATTAGCATGGCATCTGAATAGAGGATCATGTGTTTGCTTAGACCAAATTGTTCATAACAGGTAAGCGATAACGGTTTATGGATAGTGTGACACACACTTAAGAATCCACCAAAGAAAGGATAAAGAAAATAGATAAAGTATAAATGAATAACCTAATGGAGTAATTCTAATGTATCTAGTCATGGCCATACAAATGAATAGTTAGGATCATATGCAAACATGATTTAAGCATGGTTAGGTCTAGGATACCGGGAGACCCTACCAGAAGTCCGCTTCCCACCGAGGCATTTACTTAACTCCTACATCACATAATGAACGTGGGGGATTTCAAGGGACGGTCAAGGCTTGTCACGACCCAGCCACCGCCTACCCCTCAACCGTGGCATGCTCTCATATTCGCAGTGTCGTAATACCCGCACCATGCCCGCATATCGAAAGCACTACTCTTGTCCCCCGTGATCCCCACTCGTTGAATGGATGGACTAGAACAAGAGCAAACCCGAAGGAACAACGAACCGATATCCCACCTCTAATCAAGTTAGGCATATGATGATCGATGAGGAACCGATATGAACATGTCAAGATTATGATATGTAAACTATATGCTAGTTCATATACCAACACAAGAACATGAACAAGACTATACTCTAGTTCATAAGTTAGGCCAAGAACATAGATATAAGACTTGCAAATAGAAGAATGCTCCATTGAGAAGATATATTACCAAGGCACTTTCTTCTAGGAGACAATCCCTCCTTGTAGCTCTTCTACTCCAAGTGCTAACCAAGAACTAAGAAGAAGAAGAAGAAGTAGAAGAAGTAGAAGAAGAGAGAGAGGTAGAGGTGGTAGAGAGAGGAAGATTGCCGGTTTGCCGACACCAAAACCGACCTCAGTACACCTTCCTAATCGACCAAACCGACCATCCCACGGCGGTAACCCCTAGAAGGAAGGTTAATGAACCGCCTCCCCAGGTCGGGCCGAAAATCCGCCTCGGGGGGGTGCGGCCGCACCAGGTGCGCTACAAGACCACCCCGGCTTCGGCTTTTGGCCCGAGTCTCGGTGGGGCTGGCGTCCCTCGTCTTGAAAAGTTGTGGGCCGGGCTTGGCTCGCCCAATTTTGATGTTTTGGGTCGATTTGCTCCCGGGCTTGTGTTTTGCAAGAATGCGCTTTCCAGATGGCGTACTTTGGCCAGCTTTTCCACTTGCTTTTATTATAAATCTGCAAAATAAAAATACTAGACACTACAAGTGGAATTTTATTAGTGGTAAATGTATATGAGTACAAAAAGGTATAGTTTTTACTCCCTTTATGGTAGTAAGTTGACGGGAAAAATATGTCGTTAGTGACCGTCAACAAACTCCCCAAGCTTACCCTTTGCGCCGTCCTCGAGCAAAAAGATAAATACTTGGTTGTTGATCGAGTTGCTACTATGTCGATTATGTTTCAAAAGTGCCGTGGTTATAATAAGATGTTCTACTAGAGTTTGAATAAAATGGCACATCTTTCTCTCACCCTTTATTACCTTTCATTGTAGTGGGGCTTTTAGCTTTTCTCAAAGTCTTGGGCGGTTGCCGATAGAACGGTTATAACAGAGATACTTATCATTCATCCTTTTGATCAACTTTTTATCCGGATTTATTTATTTAGATAAAATTTGTTTTTTTTCCGAGAAAGTATGGGCTTTATTTGCTTTATATATATATATATATATATATATATATATATATATATATATTTTGAGAGGTGGGCTCTTCTCGCCCTAGACTTTTGTCTTTTATTTCCTCTCTTTCTTTCTTTTCTCCCTTTTTTAGAGATGTGGGCTCTACTCTTCCTGACACGTGTCCATTTTTCATCTCATTTTCTCTTTTTTTTTTTAATATAGCCCATATCATTTCTCTTTTCAAAGTGGATTCCCTGATGTCAAGTTTCTCTTTTTGGACGAAATCATAGCAAATCTATTTGTACCATATCATACTTGGCAACAACTTAGACTAGATGGAGCCTATGCAACCCACATGAACCAGGTTTTTCTCGGATGAGTTTTTAGACTTAGCCACTAAAACCCAAACTTTAGAGAAATTCGAATTATAAACTAGGCACAAAGTAAAACATAAGACAGAGCAACTTTTCATTATTTCAACATGGGACTAAGACTAAACATTTTTTATAGCTCATATGTATAGACACGAAGGCACATAGAAGAGCTACTTATTCTTTTTTTTTTGAATTTTTTTTTTTTTTTTTGAATGCAAGATTGCTGAAATTTAAACATGCTAAAATAAAATTTGATGAAAGTAAATATGCAATGCAATGATACCTCAAGGGGGTCCTCTCCCAAGCTATCACGGAGGCCTACTTGATCGATCGAAGCCTTGGTGCCTCGAAATGCTTCCTCGCGGCGCTTGCGGTAGCCATGTTGGACTCCAATTGGGTCCATCTCGCTGGCGACTCGCCGCTCCCGCCGCTAGCATCGCCGGTGCTTTGCACATGGGTATTGAGTGTGTGCTCAATGTTCCTAGTGCGGACGCCGAGGTGCTTTGTTGGATACCGATAGCCTCCACCCCTTGTGGTGGCCGCCTCTTCCCGGATCGGGCGGAGGCATATCGTCGGAGCCGTCGTCAAAGTCAAATCTGTTGGCCCTCCATGCCGCCAGTATCTCCTTCAGGCCACTCGGGTGGTACCGGTAAACGAGGCGCGGCTCCCACCTAGGATCATACCCGGTATTACCCCCAGGGTCCCCATAGGATGAGGCCATGCCGCCTCTAACATCGGTGTAGGCCGTGGGCCGTGGGCGCGTGAAGTAGGGCCCATGGGAGGAGGGATCCAACCTCCGGTCTCCTCGATCTTGTTTGTTCGAGGAGCTCGGAGTCGATTCCCGCATGTGCTGAAACACACGGTCCTTGAGTAGGAGATATGCTTGCATCTCCCGATCTCCACGGATGTCGAGGTATGGCGCTGGCCGGCTTCGGCCGATTGTCGGGGAGCTTGAGCTTCTTCCTCCCCGACGGGTGCAGCGTCTTCCCGCATGGGGAGCCTTCGAGATCGCCGACGTTGAGGGCGGAGCTTGTGCTTGTACACCGTGAACTTTGCCTTGACGACCGCCTCAACCCCGCCAAAGAATTCCCTCGGTTTTCTTCATGGCTACTGCAAAAACAATTAAGCGAGACCTCGGGTGTGCAAGGGTTAGTTGAAAGTATGAACTTTCACACCCGCGATCTTGCTTGGCACAATGTTTTTTTGGTGGAGAAAATGGAGTGTAGAGCAAGTGGGAGAGAGTGTGAGAGTGAAAAAGAGTGAAAATGAGAGGTGTGTGCTCTCACACCGGTGCTCGGCTATTTATAGCCGAGCTAACGACCGGGGGGGGCGCCACACAACGGATAGGAGCCGTTGGCGAAGGTGGGGCCCGCTGGGCGCGCCAGGGTGCGGGCGCACCTTTGGGTGCGCGCGCACCCCCGCCCGGGCAGCTGCTGCCGTGCTTTTTGTCGGCGTGCACAACGGTCCTTAAAAGTTTGTGGTCGTTGTTTGCTCGCTACCGGTTCGACAGCTTTTCTCCCCTTTTTGAATTTCTCCAAAAAATTTTCAAATTTAAATTTATTTTTTAAATAGAAAAATTATTTTAAAAATATTTTTGTATATACTTTTTATGTAGGAAATATTATTTTTTTCTTTTATTTTTCATGAAAGAATTTATTTTATTTATAAGGACTTTTTATTTTAGTTTTTGAAAATATTTACTTATAGATTTTATGTAATAAATATTTTTGTTTATTTTGATAATAAAATATTTATAAAACATATTTTTTTTTAAAAAAATATACCCCATTTTTTTTTTTTATGTGGTTATTTATAGTCACCGCTGTCTAACTCTCCCCGGCATCGGGCGGGAAGCACCGCCCGGGGTCTGAGTCGATCCTTCAACACTCCACACCGTTTTCGATGATGATGATATCCGGGTGTGTTGTTGTTTGTACCCGATGAATGGGCACTTTACCGCCTTTACTCGACGTGGAAGATTATGAAGCCTTTCCCCATGCGTATATCGGCTTTTGGTCGTATAGAGAAATGGTCTCCCCGGGAGGAAAGACGTATCCTCCGATGGGCCCATATCCGGGATCACAAAATCTGGGGATGTACTCCGGCTCAGTATTTTGACTAGCACGCCTTCGAGTATTCCCTCCTCGCCGCCTTATTGATTGACCTGCCATTTGGAGGACGGTTGGCAGGAGTAAGTGTTCCTCCATGGATTCTCGTTGAAGGTGGCCTTGGACATCACATTGATATCGCCCCCAAGATCATAGAATGCATTGACGAAGGTGTGGGGGCTAACAAAATAGCGGTGATAAGCGGACGTCCCGGGTCGCCCTTCTTGGCAATGAATGGCGAACTCACGGGGATCTTTTTAGCTCATTGGGTTGACCGAGCCTTAGAGATATCATGTTAACCGACTTCGTCGCGGGACCTCGTTGCCCCGAATCCTACCCGAGTCGTTAACTAGCACTTGGGCAAAGAATCCGGGCCACCGTGTTTCTATCATCTTGTTGAAACAGAGTTGGTTTTTCACAAACCGACGCCAACCCTTCGAGTTTATTATTCACTCCTTCAAGGATTTTGTCTTGATGGCTCATCTTTTTGGTGAGATTTTCGTTGATCTTGGCTTGGCCCAATACCAGTCCTTGAGTGAAGGCCGAATCGAGTGTAAATTGGGATTATAGCCCCGTTACCTTGGAATGGTGTCCTCGACTGGTTGTTCCAGCCTTTGCCGAGGTTGGCGATACCCGTTCTTTGTTGTTGATGAAGACGGCTTCTTCCACGGGTCTCGGGGCAATTATCCCCCGAGTGGCCAACTTCACCACATGTCTCACGTGTCATGTGAGCATCCGTGGCATAAACCGGGCCGCCGGGTAGTAGAGTCTGTGGCTGCGCTCCTCCAAATTCTTCAAAAAAAGATCCATTTTTTGCGGCAAGCATATCCGCCTCCTTCACGGTATGCATGCCTTTTTGTGTTTTGGCTAGGGCTCTGTCTTCCCCCCAGCTCTGGTTTGCCACCATTTTGTCGATCAGGGCTATTGCCTGATCGATGGTGAGCGATAAGCATGCACCACCGCCAGCCGCGCCGAGGTGCCCTTCGATATGGCCGTGAGACCATTGTAGAAGTTCTGAGCACCGGCCCGGTTCTCCATCCCGTGGTGCGGGCATGCTAGAATGTATTCTTGTAGCCCTTCCCACGCCCCCGAATGGGTTCCATTGATGTCTGCTTGAAAATTGGCGATTCTTCCCCTTAGGGCATTGGTTTTGCCCATGGGGAAGAACTTAGCCAGAACGCCGCGAGCACTTGGCCCACGCGGCCGACTACTTCCTTGTCCTTGTAGAACCATCGCTTTGCCTTTCCCACGAGGGAGAAAAAAAACGCGAGCCCCATAACGCTCGGTTCGGCGCCCTGATAACGATTGTGTCGCACAACTCAAGGAAGTGTTGGAGATGAGCGTTGGCGCCCTCGCTAGGCAGTCCACAATGGACCGGCCCGCACCATAGTGATCAGCCCAAAGGCGTAGTTCAAAGTTCTTGTCCGCCATTTCACCACCGCCCGGTGGGCACGCGTTGGTGACAATGGGAGTAGAGAAATCGCGCAATGACTTCGGGCCATAGCTTGCGATTCGGTTGGTGCGGGGATGTCGGTCTCGACCGCCGGGGTTCCGGCCGAAGAAGAAGCGGCACGAGACCTCGCTTTTTCCTTAGAGTGCCTGCGGATCGAGATGAAGTTTTCCGGCAATTGGAAACCCGACATACACTATCCCTGCTTTCATCCACAAATGAGAAAAACATAAAAGATTAGCCTGGTATGAGCAAATGGTAGCCACGCGACACGCTTCATATTCATAGCCAGCCTATTTTATATTTTGTTTTTTTTCTTTTCCACAATGCCTTCCCCAAGAAACGGCGCCGAAATGCTTGTTGACATTTCTTAGCGCAATCAAAGGAAAACAGTATAAAACCCATCCCCAATAACAAATGCCAAATGGGAATGCGCCGACATTCCTAAGTAAAACCACCATGTCGGTGATTCGAACGGAACATCAACGGGATAGATCTTGCCATCTTAGATATTTCATCCGCAGTTTACGCGGATCTATCATTGTAGCATTTCACCCGAAGTATTCAGTGGTATCGTTATTTATATTTTTCCAAAGGAAGGCATGTGTTTATTAGCATGGCATCTCGAATAGAGGAACATGTGTTTGCTTGGACCAAATTGTTCATAACAGGGGTAAGCGATAACGGTTTATGGATAGTGTGACACACACTTAAGAATCCACCAAAGAAAGGATAAAGAAAAATAGATAAAGAATAAATGAATAACCTAATGGAGTAATTCTAATGTATCTAGTCATGGCCATACAAATGAATAGTTAGGATCATATGCAAACATGATTTAAGCATGGTTAGGTCTAGGATACCGGGAGACCCCACCAGAAGTCCGCTTCCCAATCGAGGCATTTACTTAACTCCTACATCACATACGAACGTGGGGATTTCAAGGGATCTAAAGGCTTGTCACGACCCACCCAGCCGCCTACCCCCTCAACCGTGGCATGCTCTCATATTCGCAGGTGTCGTAATACCCGGGCACCATGCCCACATATCGAGCACTACTCTTATCCCCCCAGGATCCCCACTCATCGAATGGACGGACTAGAACAAGAGCAAACCCGAAGGAACAACGAACCGATATCCCACCTCTAATCAAGTTAGGCATATGACGATCGATGAGGAACTTATATGAACATGTCAAGATTATGATATGTAAACTATATGCTAGTTCATATACCAACACAAGAACATGAACAAGACTATACTCTAGTTCATAAGTTAGGCCAAGAACATAGATATAAGACTTACAAATAGAAGAATGCTCCATTGAGAAGATATATTACCAAGGCACTTTCTTCTAGGAGACAAGCCCCTCCTTGTAGCTCTTCTACTCCAAGTGCTAACCAAGAACTAAGAAGAAGAAGAAGAAGAAGTAGAAGAAGTAGAAGAAGAGAGAGAGGTAGAGGTGGTAGAAAGAGGAAGATTGTTTGGTTTGTTTGGACTCCAAGTGGTGTGTGTGAGAGAGGAAGAGAGGGGACTACTTATACACTTGGAGGAGGGGCCCTGTTGACACCTGTTATAGCATAATATTATAAGACAAATAACATGAAATAAGGGCTCAAGTTAAAGACCAAACATAAGTCTAGGGTCTAACTAACATAATTCCACGAAGTTTTGGTATTCTCGTGACTTTCTAGGGACTTGATAGATAATTGCGAGAAAAGATGGAGAAAGTTCCTAATATACAAGGCATATGAAGACAAGACTTAACCGTGGAAGCAACTCAACCCGAAAAGTGAACTAAAACATTCTAGAAGATACCGTGAGGATACCGAAAAGACGGACGCCGAGGTGTGGCATGCCACCGGGCGCCGCCAAGGTTAACTTGGCCGGGCCGCCGTAGGCCACCCCCCCGCGGTCTCTCCTTTCTAGGTCGGTTTACTACCGACATTGAGGTTGTTTCTACACCGCTGCTGAAGGTCGGTTTGATCCAAGGGTTGACGTTCATCGCCAAGTACTATATAAGAAGACCACCGTGACCCCTGGGCTATCGATTGATCATTATCATACTCATTCATCAACTCATACCCATCTAGTCCAGCCAAGTCTAGACCTAAGCCCTAGTTCATACTAGAAGTAGTTAGCTACATAGCTAGTTCTAGTTGAAGATCAAGTTCATCTTGAGTTCCCGATGGTCAAGAAGTAGCAAGGATCATCGTTCTTGAGACTTCTCTCTTGTATTCGATCCGTAAGTACTCTTATATTTAGAATACAATTGTTATGGCTTTGATTTATATAATTATTATATTCTTATTGATATGTGTTTATGCTTGCTATGATTATATATTTAGTTTAGTAAGATTGCTTTATATTTTATGCATGGAATTGTATAGCATCCATATAGATGATGACTATGTGGGTGATAAGCAATGTGTAAACGTGGTGTTTATACAACGTTTATCTCGCAATTGCACCCTACATTCCGGGCCGTGGGTAGATCGCTGGGAGTGACAACTGTTGAGTCCTTTGGAATCCACCCTCCTGTGTAGGACTAGTCGAAGTTTATTATTACGGTAATGATCAAGTTTCGTCCTTGGTTGTTATTGGTAATGCTTGCCATGTGTAGAAGTAATCCAACCTTGCCATGATAGCTAGATGTATTGCACTAATTGTAGTATTCATTTGACATATATGATTAAGAGTATCTTAGGAATATTCATTCTATTCTTTCTATAATATGTTAATAGCTCGTATGATACTAGTGGCATATGATGATCTTAGACTTGGGTATTTACCATTATTATTATCTTTATCCCGTGACTTATCCTCGTTGAGTAATGTTAGATACTTATGGCAACTCTGCATTACAATACCGTAAGGTGGATCTCATAACTAAATCACAATATAAATCATTAGACATCCTTTTCTCTCTACCTTTCCATAGACTCCTTCCCCGTGGTAAAATATAAATACGATACCGGATTACTCCCCGGTGAAGTGCTACAATTGGTATTTCTATCTCGTAAACTTGCGTATATCATGTTCATTCTTTTATCAAGGCCAATCAAGAGTACCATGCCCCGCATTTCTTTGAGCGTTATTGCTAGGGTGACAGACTAGTGTATAGGTAATGCCTAGAAATGAGTGGTATACCTTGAGTACATATCCCGTGAGATTAACTCCACTATGGATAGTGATACTATGTTACATCCCACTACTAACACCGCCTAACTCCGCTTTGTTGGATCATGAGGTTAATCCCATATCCAAGCTAACATGATTAGATAGATATCCCATATATATTTCTTTTCGCCTTCCTAATTGGGATCGTGTAAGAAATATCAACAAGCATTTCTGGCGCCGTTGCTTGGAAGGCGAGTCTATCCGAGAAATAATTTTTCTTGGCTTTGTTTTCAAAACTTTCCTAGTTTAGAGAGCATAGTCAATATCTTAATTTCAAAATGTGTTTTCAAAACTTCAAAAGTTTTTCTAGTATTTCTTTCCAAATTTCTCTAAGTTTGGAGGGGTATTAGCCAAAACTTAGACAAAGGTTATTCCTATTAAGTTAGTATTGTTTCGACTTTACTAGTTAGAAAGGGTGCTAGCCAAAAATCTTTTAAACACATCATATAAGGAAACCAGAGAGATCCCTTACATCACCTAATGCATTGAGAACCCATTATCACATACTCAAACAGGTCCAACCCCTGTTTTCTATTTTGTTTTGATCTTATGCGAGGGGAAAAAATATATGTATGAATAAGAACCTTCCGAGAATTTTGTTGAAGATCCCTAAAAATTAATCAGGCAGGCCAAAGCAAAACTTCGGACAAACTCCAAAGACCTACATCATCATCATCATCATCATCCGAGAATCCAAGACCTACTGAATCGGGAAGTTAATCAAGTTACTAAAGACTTGACATCTCAATTTGAAGCTATGGCAACCAAGACACTTCGTGAATTTTAGCTCCTACCACGGACAACATTCTTGTTGGGCCAAAGGTAGAGGTTGGAGACAAAGGCTTTAAGCTTAAGCCGGGGCTCATCAATATGGTGCAAGCTAGTCAATTTTGTGGAAAGGCACATGAAGATGCTAGTGCTCATCTCCAACACTTCCCGGAGATTTGCAAGACATTTACTATGAAGGACGTATCCGAAGATGCAATCTTGCTCCGCCTCTTTCCATTCTCACTTTTGGGAAGGGCTAAGCAATGGTTTTATGCTACGAAAAGATAAGAATACAACATGGGATATTTGTTCCATAGCCTTTCTTGCAAAGTTCTTTCCCCGTAGGCAAGACAAATGCCTTAAGAGGGAAGATATCGAATTTTCAACAACAAAGATGATGAATCAGTCCCCGAAGCATGGGAGCGTTTTCAAGATTATATTTCGTAATGTCCACACCATGGGATGGAGAAGTGGTCGTTGATGCGCACTTTCTATCATGGGCTTGTTCCCGCTGCTCGTGAAACTATGGATGCTTTGCGGTGGTGGTGCTTTCTTATCACTTACATTAACTCGTGCCACGTAACTTGTGGAGAAGATGGCTTCCAACCAAGGTTGGAGTGAAGAGCGTCAATCTCGCAAAGAGAGAATGCACCAGCTTGAAAGAAGTAGATATGCTATCTCGCTAAAATGGACATTATCATGAAGAAGCTAGAGGATAGAGATCCTCAACCCAAGGCGCTTATGCAAATTCAAGACTCCCGCATGACATGTGAAGAATGTGGAAACTTAGGCCATAATTGGCGAGAATTGTCCGAGATCTTGGAGGACATCAACTTCATCAATAACAATAATAATTTCCCCCTCAAACAAATCAAGGTTGGAACCAACAGAGGCCCAACTATCAAGGTAATTATCAAGGTAACAATCCGGTAACAATTTTAATACTTATCAACCTTCTTTAAGAGATCTTGTTGTTAACCAAGGTAAAACCATGGAGAATCTGTCTAGAAAAATAGCAACTAATGATAAAGCTCTTGAACTTATCAATACTCGTTTAGAAAGCTTTTCTTCAGCTATAAAGAATCAGCACAGCTTTTAATAAAATGATAGAATCTCGATTTCTCGCCATTATCGCTCCACTAACCACACCAGAAAGATTCCGGGGCAGCCGGAAGAATTAGAAACTATAAACCTTGTCGATATTTATAATGCGTGTCGTTACTATAGAGAAACTTCAGGAAGCCGTTGGTTGGATGACTCGATGCCACCTAAAAAAGGAAGATCCGGGGAGGCCGGTCATTACAATCAAGATTGGACAACACACATTCGACAATGCTCTCTGTGATTTTGGCTCAAACGTCAACATACTACCCAAGGTAATTTATGAAAAGATTTATAGTGAACCACTTTGGAAAACGAATATGTGCTTGCGGCTTGCGTGATCAATCATTCTCGTTATCCCGGGGATCCTTGAAGACGTGTGTGTGGGAATCGAGGCTCTTACGTGCCCGGCCAGACTTCATAGTTGTAGACACCGGAAGAAATGAAAGAGCAACAATCATACTTGGTAGACCATTCTTATGCTCAAATTAAAGTTGTCATCTACGCAGACAAGTCGAAGATTGTTTTCAATATCAAAGGGAAGAGGGAGAAATTCACTTTCAAAAACAAGGTACACAACTCTCTTACTTATTCTCGAAATTCCAATTGTTATGTTCTAGAACCCAAGATAGAAAGCTACAACAAGAACGAATGTAAGGAGGAATCGAGAATCGAACAAGAACAAGACGGCACAGTCTACAAAGGTAATGGTAGTAAATAAAACAACATCTTATAATGACCTTTTACTTCAATCTCCAATGCTTCGTCGAAGATGATCCGGTACTCCTACTATTCATTGCTCTATTAATCGCTGGAATTTCTATAATACATATTGCGATATCGATCTGTTGTTAATCTAATGGCAAAGGTAACATATGAATTATTATTTGGAAAATTGCCATTGCAACCAACATATGTGCAGTTTGCAGATGGCGCACCAATCCTATAGAGTTCTGAAGGAATTGCCAAAAACGTACTCCGGTCAAGATTATGGACCACTATGTTCTCACCGACTTTGTAGTCATGTACATGGGAAAGGAAGAAGATCCTCCATTAGTGCTTGGGAGACCATTTCTCAACACTACTCGTGCAATCATCTACATCCATACAGAGAGATTCATTTCCAATTTCCTAAAGAGAAGGTAATGTGTTTACTTTAATAGTTATAATGAGTATACAAATCCTGGGGAAGCGGGCGGCAGCTCGTCGCCGCTATAATAGAAGATGGATCAAGAATCTAGAAGATGAAAAGGTATGTGCAGAAATCAATACTATTACACCTAATACATCTATGGAGAAAGAAGAATCAACTACTCCAGAGAAGAATTCATCATCCAAAAGATGGAGGAAGAAGAAGACATCTCCCAGAACATCATCAGAAGAGACCATAGAATCATCATTGCCACCGATTGTGACAACCGATATACCATGGGAGTGAAGAGCAGAACTTGAGTCTTGTTCGGAGGACTTTAAACACCGAATCCTCGCGAAAGGTAAGTCGGTAAGTTATCCATATTTAAATTCCTGCATTGCATATTATGTTTATCTTTTTAGTATCTCATATCTCGCATTTTGAGAATAACAAAAATATTTTGAGCTTTGTTTTGTGAAAACCTTTAAGCCCCATGCTAATATCTCAGAGGCTTAACACCTTTAGGCTATTTGTTTGGGTGGCATAAGAAAATAAAATAAAGATAAAGTACTTACGCACAAGTTATCCTTTTATTTTTCTTACATATAAAAAATAAATAAAAATTTGAAAAATGAAAATCTAAATTTATCCCAGGCAAACTAAAGCAATGTGGCTAACCCCTAATGTTTAACCAAGTTCCACTAGCTTTGTTGTTTATTTGAGATCAACAGATTTCAAGAGGAGAAGAGATATGTTAGGCGCCATCCTTTGTTGCCAACTACCTCAACTTCTACATCATTGAAGATTACACTCCAATCTAGCTTAGGGATGTGCAACCCCCGTTATCCGGATAAGTATATTACTATCTATCTATATATATATTATATTATATTATTATTATTAGCTAAATATTTTGTTTGCTAGAAAGCTTGTTAAGAGTCTAGTTTTAATAGAGTCTAAAAAGTCTTTTGTCGAGTGTGAATAAAAGGATCAAGAGAGAGTGCACACTAAAGTTTACTTTGCTCAACTAAAAGGAACCTTAAAATCTGCCAACATGGAGATGATGAATAGTTGCTCCGTTGTTATACTTTTCTAGTACCTAGCTTTCAAGCATAATTTCTCTTGAGCTCCATTTGCAAAATTATTTTGATGTTTACTCAAAATCTGAAACCCTATGGGTTGCAAATGCTTGCTCTAAAGTCTAGGTAATTGACCGGATATGATATATGATAGTCTGAGCTACTATTTGATCTTACTCCTAGTGACACTAGATTTCTAGAGATTTATATTTTAAAAATTGAAAATGCACATGATAAGTTCCTGTGTGACAAGAGTGTGAACCTCCTACCACAGCCATATATACATGCTCTTTAGATTAGGAAAACCTTTTGATAAAAAAAATATATATATAGGCTGCTTGCTTTTGCATTGAGTTTGTTCAATCTTTGTCGACCCTTAGAAACTTATCATGCTGATCATGTACACTCCACTCATTCCACTCCACTTATTCCACTCCACTCGACTCCATCCATATATGCTATTTCTATCCCGAAGTACGCATCCACCATATACATCCATTCACTCTAGCCAAAGAAAAATGTTCTACTCCTATCCTAGGAGAGAGCGACCAAAAAATATTCACTATACCCATCCACTCATTCATTGCTAGCCAATATCTTACAAAAGCTCCATTATATTTACCTCTCAAAAAGTTATTGAAAAAAGAGATCCGGGTTGTAGATTAAAAAAAAAAAAAGAAAAGAAAAAGAAAAAGGGAGATGAAAAATGGACAAAAGTCCTACGGGCGAGTAGAGCCTACCTCCCTAAACAAAAGAGATGAAAAATGAACAAGTGTTCGAGGGCGAGAAGAGCCCACATCTCTAAAAATAATAATAAAGATGAAAAATGAACAAGTGTCCGAGGGTGAGTAGAACCCACATCTTTAAAGAGAGAAAATAATGGACACAAGTCCGAGGGTGAGTAGAACCCACCTCTCTAAATAAAAGAAAAAAAAAAAATAAAGAAAGAAAAAAGATACAACCCGGGTTCTCTACAAAGTTTCCAAAAGAGAGAAGATTTTTCAAGGAGCAAAAGTAAGATTTCCCATCATCTATTCTATTCACTACATACTTTACTCCATCCCATACCATTTATATCCTATCCACCATACACATGCACCACTTGATCAGTGTGACTTGTAACTTTGGATCCATTGCTTGAATTTAATATATATGCTTAGTAAGTAAATAAATTGTTTTCTCCTACCTATGAGTTCCAGATATAAAGCCTTAGATATAGGGTGAGAGAGAAGAAGGCATAGTGTGCTACTGCCTTAGCCAAAAATACCACATACTATGAGAGAAAAGCAACACTACCTTATTGCCTTAGAGAGGATCCACAAATACCACAAATGAGAGATTAGAGAGAAAGTCATACTGAGGAACTTTGAGTTTCATTTTGAAAATCAGCAAAAACTCCAGAAGGACAGTTGATCAAAAGAGTTTGAGATGTAGTGCTCGACTTGACTCGTTTCTATCTTTCAATTACCCAAGATTGAAGAAAAAGATATAAGCCCCAAAGGATAAAAAAGGTAATAAGGGTAAGTTGAAGTTTAAAAAGTTTATCTTTATCTGAGAGAAATTTTGTTTGAAAGCATGTGTACTTTAAAGATGTGATAGCGTTGCAAAGAACTCCCGATCCAAGTAAGTAGTTAATATAATATTTTATGTCTTGCTAAGAGACTAGCAAGAGGTAAGCTTTGGGGAGCTTGTTGACACCTGTTATAGCATAATATTATAAGACAAATAACATGAAATAAGGGCTCAAGTTAAAGACCAAACATAAGTCTAGGGGTCTAACTAACATAATTCCATGAGTTTTGGTATTCTCGTGACTTTGCGAGGACTTGATAGATAATTGCGTAGAAAGATGGAGAAAGTTTCGAATATACAAGGCATATGAAGACAAGACTTAACCGTGAAGCAACTCAACCCGAAAAAAGTGAACTAAAACATTCTAGAAGATACCAGGAGGACACCGGAAAATACGGGACGCCGGGTGGCATGCCACCCCAGGCGGCCGCCAAGCCAACTAGGCCGGCCCCCAGTGGGCCACCCCCCTCCGGTCTCTCCTTTCTAGGTCGGTTTACTACCGACATTGAGGTTGTTTCTACACCGTTCTTTGAAGGTCGGTTTGATCCAAGGGTTGATGTTCATCGCCAAGTACTATATAAGAAGACCACCACCCCGTGGGCTATCAGATTGATCATTATCATACTCATTCATCAACTCATACCCATCTAGTCCAAATGCCAAGTCTAGACCTAAGCCCTAGTTCATACTAGAAGTAGTTAGCAACATAGCTAGTTCTAGTTGAAGATCAAGTTCATCTTGAGTTCCCCGATAGTCAAGAAGTAGCAAGGATCATCGTTCTTGAGACTTCTCCCTTGTATTCAATCTGTAAGTACTCTTATATTTAGAATACAATTGTTATGGCTTTAATCTATATAATTATTATATTCTTATTGATATGTGTTTAGTGTTTAATCTATACAATTGTTATGACTTCTCTCTCTATCTCTTAGGCCACAAAATTAGGACCTTCACTCTCAGAGACTAGGAATCTCGGGGACGAGATTCATCTAAGTGGGGTAGATTTGTAACACCCGTGTTTTTGCATCATTTTAAAATTCACTAAAAAATTTGAACTTTTTATAATAACAACTAAAAACTTGATTTGTTTTCCGCCAAACCGAAACCCCTGTTTTCAAAAAAACGCATTTCCAACTCCCACCATTTAGAAATAGGAAATCTTGTTTGTTGCTTGTGAACCTTATGGTGACCGAGGATGCGAGGTAAGACCTAGATTTTATTTATGGAAGAATACCGCATGAGAAATGATTTACGGAATTATTCAGGGAATAATAAATACCGACACACATGTGTACCACAAATATATATGAATATTTTATGAGCACAATAAATAAATATTCTCGACTATAATAGTCACGGGAATCTAAATGTGCTTATACAAATATTTATAATATATATTACACATGAAATATCAAACTCGGGAAGTGTGTGTGCACATATATATACATATTTATACAAGTATAATTAAATAAATATTTTCATGAATGAGTCATGAGGATATATAAGAGTGCTTGTATAAATATTACAATGTATATCCACACACACAAAATAATAGAGAGAAGAAAATGGAGAAAGAGTAAAGGGAAAAGAAAATGGAGACGAAGAAGAAATAGGAAAGAGCACTCGGGCTCACCATTCCCACTTCTCCCTCTTGCAGCCCGGCCCAACCGGCCCCTCCTCTTTCCCTTTCCTTTCCCTACACGCGGCAGCCCAAAGCACCTAAGCCCGGCGCCGCAAGCCCAACTCTCACCTCCCTCCCCCACCGACGGATGGGACCCCCATCATCTTCCTCCTCCCGCACGCCGGCCGCCTCCCTCTCCTCACGTGGCGACATCGCGGCCCCGCTTCACCGTGTCGAGGGGACAAGGGAGACCTCCGCACGGGAGAGCCACTAAGTCCGCCATGAAATCGGCGTGTCGCCACTCCACCGCACAGGGAGAGGTGTCAACACGAACAGTGCCGCCACTTGCGGCCGACCGCGGCCCCGATGGGGCAAAGACGGCGAGCCAGCCCGCGGCGGGAACGCACGCCTTGTGCCGTGAGGGATCTGAACAAGCTCCATTTGGAAACCCAGCGCCTGGGAGAGGACGAGTCAAAGCGCCGCCGGCAGCGCCCGCGGGCCGTCGATGCCGCCATGGCGGCGACAACCGTAGTCAGACGGCGGCGTGACAACCCGCCATCTCGTCGGTCGAGCACGGCGCGCCGCTCTCCACCGGCCGCCGCCCACGGTCCACGCATACAGGAAGGCGGTCGGAAAAGATCGGGCGGCGAGAAAAATATCTCGCGGCGATCTTCCACCACGGCCGCCTATAAATACCCCTCCCCCGGACTCCGATCGAGCTCGCCCCCACCGCGAGGTCATGCGCACACAGAACGCGTGGTGCTCCTCTCAATCCCCTCTCCCGTCCCTATCTCTCCTCGACTCAACTTTCCCCAATCACGGAGCTCATCGCCTGTCGGAGGTCGGGGCCAACGATCGGTCCGTCGCCCGGAATACAAATTGGTGAGTCCGTCGGCAGGCTACGGTCTAGTCTTTAGTTTCCCATCCGCACGCTTCGTGTTACGCTACTTAGGGGCGTCCTCAAAAGCCGCCGCCGCCAAGCTCCGCCCTCTGCCGCCACCGTGGAGACACCTGCATGCGGCCATCCCGGGGAGACGTCATCGAACTCGGGGTGGAGAGAGGGGACCATGGCGACCCGCGGCCGAAATGGAGGAGCACCGGCCACATCCGGCGGACTCGTGAGCGGAGGCCCGCCCGTGGAGGGGCGGCGGGTGGAAATCCAACCCGATGGCGTCATCCATCCCCACCGCCACGGCCGTCGAGGGGCGGACCCGATGGGCGCCGACACGTGGCCACACCGGGTGCTGTACCCCACGGAGCCACGTCTGGACCCATGGTCCACCGACCGCCGCGTCGACCACGTGGCCACCCGGGGGCCCATTCGTCACCGATGCGACCCCATCGATGCGAGCTATGTACACTCTGTAAAATGCTAGGTGCACCCTGCAGTGTTTGTACCGATGAATGTTATAAGTCGACTTTCCGTGTTAGAAAAATTCCCGAAAAATTTGTAAATTCATTATTTGATTTATAGAATTTTATCATGTAATTAGTTCCAATTTTATTACATGATAAAATTATATTATAATATTACCCTAATGATTTAATTAGGGATTAATATTATAAAATCCATATCTCATGCATACTAACTCCGTTTAAGCGTGAAAACGACTTCCATAATTCATCTAAAATCTAGCTCTATGCATCTACACCATTGCCACCATAATGTTCTATGTTTGTTTTACATGCTCTAGTTCAAGCTAGGTATATCGAAGTACACGAGGTAGTTTCAGAAGCGACCCCCGTTAGGGGTTATCCGTCCGTAAGCTAGAGACGTTCGACGCCGTGCTTGATTCGTAAGAACCTCCCGTGGCAAGTCCTTACCCCCTAATCATGACTTTAATAATGTGATGATGATGATAATTGGACTAGTAAATAGTGGTGTGAGCGATAACGTAGCTATGGAGCTAAAAGCCGGATGACGTAATCATCCACGTTATCTACGCTCATACGTTGTAATCAAGAGAAACATGAGAATGCCTAATGAACCCTAACCAACAAAAGAGGTGAGTAGTGGTAGTCCGGTAGAGCCTAAATACCACGTCGGGAATCGCCGCGAGGGGTTCCCGCGGAGATACTTCGCCTCCCCCTAAGGACCGGTTCATAGACCTTCTACCTAGTGTAATATTACGCGCATGACCACACGCCGAGATGGGGCGGCTTGATTCCACACCCCGTTGGGTTGAGGTATAATTGGAGCCAAGGTGGCCGGCGTAGGCGAACGATCTATCGGGAGCTGACTCGGATGCTATGTGATCTTCCGAGGTCGGGTTGGCGTGGTTGCTATGTGATCCTCCACGTAAAACAATTGGCGCTTTGATATTGTATACAAACTTATGAGTTGGCGGATGCTAAGTGATCTTCCGCGATGCTATGTGCTAATGGGATGCTAAGTGATCTTCCCATTTCCAACCCCCGAGAAGTCGTGGTGAGGATTATACCAAGATACCTAGGAGGCATCCAAGCGGGTACGGAATCTCGTTGGGCCTGTTTGAGCCAAGTCAAGGTGGTAAAGGCCGTGCCTATCGTGTGGGGAAATTTGTACACCTCTGCAGAGTTATTTAAATCTATTCGAATAGCCACGTCCTTGGAATGGGCAAGTGCTAGGCCTGAACATCTATGATTAGATACACTTTATTGATGACTAACGTGTGGTGTCATGACAGTGACGAGATGAGATAACCCGGGAACTAGCGAGAGCGGTTTTAGAGACTCTGCTAGGGCCCAAACCCTTAATAATTACAACCCCCTGGTTGGGACTTGCTGAGTACGTTTGTACTCACCCCTCTATTTTTACAGATATCGGCACATGTGAAGGTAAGATCGATGACGAAGTAGAGGATCAGCGTATCGTAGGAGTTCGCAAGATGTTTGCTTAGGAGAAGGACGTTGAAGCCCAGATTTCATCCATGCACAAGTCTGCCTGTGGAGTACGGGGCAGCGTCATAGTTAATCCACCGCTTCTCGGTTGGCCAACTCTGATATTGTAACCCGACTTGGTGACCCTTTGTCGCCACTGTAAGCCCCTTTCTATCCTATATTTCAACAGCTCGGTTTACTATTATTCCTGTTTACCATTATCTGTTACTAATAGACGTGTTTGTGGCGTGATCCTGGCGCAAACATGTGTGATTAACGACCCATTAATAGTGGGGCGTGATGAGTGGTATCGAGCCGAGCTTGTCCATAGGATGAAATTTGGGTTAACAGAATTTTAACTCCACATAAGGATAACTACTTTTAAACTTGTTGCAATGGGTACACCTTACCACTATGGTCCGTATGTTGTGGAATCGAGGTCAAAATCGAAACTCGGGTAGCAATGGACTAGTAAGGTGATCTCAGTCGGACTGCCTGACTAAAGGAGAGTTTCTACAACTCCCCTCGGAGATATTAAAGTGCCTAGGATACTTGGGCTTTCCTCGATATTAAAATCGAGAGTTTTATGAAGACCAAGTACCGAAGTACGTAACGAACTCGTGCATTCCAAAGCCCCAACAGGGAAGGATTCAAATGCTATACAGTTTCGCGAACTGGAAATGCATGAAACATCCGAGCACCTAAGTGGGCGCTAATGTGATGTGCAAGTATAGCTTAAATAGAATCTCCATAAGGCATTAGTCCAAGCAACAAAGAGATGAGTAGCACAATCCTTTTGCAAGCTTGACATAGATGCCTAGGCTTCAAGGCCTTTAGTAGGTGAAATTTGGCGCAATAATCATCATGGCGGTCACTATGTGTGATGCGACCTTGCATCATCTATGTAACCCGACTTTGTGATGAGAACTATTGACGCAGCTTGATTGTTTAGTATAATGTATTGTTCCTTTTTTCCATCCTACGGAAAAAACTTCTCATTTATTACTACTTTTTACGGTAATGAATGGAAGAAAATTCGATAAGATCGATGAACGTCTCGAAAATCCCCTTAAGTCACGGTAATAAGACAAGTTCCTATAAACTTAGTTCGCCGTGACAAACCTTTTCATGCGTTTCACACGAGTAAGTTCGTGTTGTTTCCCAACACCCGTGTTACTAGGATACCCCAAAGTCTATCCCTACCCAAAATGCTTGCTTTCCCTCTAATCCTTAGTTAGATAGATCCCTATTGTACCTTGTGCTTTTCCCTCCCACTCCCTTCTAGTTCAAATAGACTAGGAACTAACCCTGCGAGGAACGTGGCGACAACTAGTGGACTCCACGACTATAGCCGTTGAACCACACGGTGTTCTTCCCTCATAGTCAGTCACACGCGTAAGCCTCGGTGCTCTTTGTCGACGACCGGTGCAACATTGCCGACATCTATGCCGCCTCCATGCCGAAAAGGCTGCCGATCTTTGCTATTACCTTGACCCCGAACCCCCAACCGACGAAGCCGCTGAAGACACCGTGCAACCGATCAAGTGGCAACCAGTGCCAGTAATGCAAGCCAAACCCGAAGATGAGCATCGCAAGCAGAAGATGGACAGAAGACTACAGTAATCAAAGACAGTCATCAAGCCCATAAAAGATGTGTATGCCCAAGAGCAAACAAATACCCCGGAAGCATAAAGTAGTGCCATGAAGCGGTACGTCGACAGTGGAGAAGACACACAGTTTCCACTATAGGGAATCCATCGGCCAAGATCACACGGTCCCGAGGACCACACCACTATCGCAAGGTCAATGAATACAGTAGACGCACTCCCATTCCTTCCATCACACACCACCCACCATAGCCACAATGCCAGTCGACCAAGCTTCTCCCAGAAGCCATCACCCTCGACCTACTATAAAAAGAGCACTACCATCGCCCTCACCACCATCCCACTCCAACCATTCCACTGCTGGCTCCCATCTTCCTCCCCTACCATCACACTCCTTGCCATCCACTCACCAAGAGCCACCACCAAATCTCACCAAATGGCCGGCACTTGGGTTAGCAGCCAGTGCATCAACACCCCTGGATTTCCCCAACTTCTCTACCACGCCGCACAGAACCTTGGCATCCGCGAACTCCCAGTCTGAAGAAGCGAAAGTCTGGCCCGCGCGGCACTCAACGCTGCGAAATCACCGTCTACATCAGCAAGAGTCAAGACTACCCCGCCATCTCGAGAAGATTGGGCGTGACCACCATTGGTTTTAAACTTCCCCGACACCTACCAAGCTGTCGCCGCGCAAGGCACTACATCGCCTCTGCCAAATCTACAAGGAGCCCATCGCCCGCACCCCCATGAGGCACCTGCCACGAGAAGGGAAGAACCACCCTGCTTGGATTGCTCGCTTGGAAAGCGTGCAAGGTCCACAAGGCAGCCCGTCATCAAGCACACTGCTATCCTACCTGCTGCGCCCTCGATGAGCGATACGACCGCCAAGACACCGCACGAGAAGCGATCCGCTGAGTCGAAGCGAGCGAAAGCTACGTTCAACGACTCCTCACGAGCACGCCCGCGCAAAAGAACAAGTCGCCCGCGGCATCACGCCGAGAGGCTACACTTGCCGAGGCCCCGAAGGCCATCCGGGGCGACACGTCCGGAGAACCGAGGGACACCAACATCACCCTCCAATCAAGGCGCGAAGACACACACCACGGCCCGGCCGTAACCTACAACCACAGAAGGGATGTTCGTCAACCCCTTCGTCGGAAGGAGGACAGACTCCACCGAGCCACCATCACCGGCAGAAGACCGACAAGAAGGACCACCCCGCCACTCAGGCCAAGCACCACCAAGAGAAGCGGCCCCGGTCACGAGCCAAATCTTTGGACCCGCTGAAGCGAAGCCACCATGACCGACGATGTAGAACCAGCGCTCCCGAAGGAGGTGTAACCGTAGCGTAGCATTTCCCTTTCGCTCTACTGTTGTACCCCCCTTGAAGTAATCAAGATCATTGTGCTTGATCCACGATCCAAATGCGAGCATCGACGAAGAAAGATTGATGGGTGTCTAAGCTCAAAAATCCATAGAGCAAATAATAAGCAGAAAAATTTTCTAAGTGGGGTAGTGCGATACACACGAGAAGAAAATAAAATATCAGACGGGCGAAAAAAAATAAAAAAAAATACAAACGGGCGGAAGCAAAAAGAAGAAAGAACAAGATGGGCGAGAATGAGAAGTAATAGAAAAATATGGAAATGGGCCGAGACGAAAAATAAAGAGCGACGAGGAAACTTAGGGTTTCAAACAAGAAATGGAATCCCAAGTTTACGATGACTGTACTTCGAGAAGAATTCAAACAAGAAAAAACACCGGAGAGACCAAGGGAAGACAAGCACTAGAAGACCTCGGGGAGACACCGAGAAGGCCGAAGACATTAGAGGAATAAATCCTCTAAGTGGGGTAGCCGCCGAAGAAGACCTGAAAACTACGAAGACAGAGGCAAGACCAAGAAGATGGGGTAAAAAGCAAAGCGATGATCGTCAAAAAAAGAAGGCATACCCTCCAGCGTATCGTGTTGCCCTAGAAATAGAGTAGCACGATAATTGTAGAGGTTCGGAAAAAGACAACAACTTGTAAGCAATGGAAGTTTCTCCCCCTCTCTCTATCTCTTAGGCCACAAAATTAGGACCTTCACTCGTAGACTAGGAATCTCGGGGGCGAGATTCATCTAAGTGGGGTAGATTTGTAACACCGTGTTTTTGCATCATTTTAAAATTCACTAAAAATTTGAACTTTTATAATAACAACTAAAACTTGATTTATTTTCCGCCAAACCGAAAACCCTGTTTTCAAAAACACGCATTTCCAACTCCCACCATTTAGAAATAGGAAATCTTGTTTGTTGCTTGTGAACCTTATGGTGACCGAGGATGCGAGGTAAGACCTAGATTTTATTTATGGAAGAATACCGCATGAGAAATGATTTCTGAAATTATTACGGGAATAATAAATACCGACACACATGTGTACCACAAATATATATGAATATTTTATGAGCACAATAAATAAATATTCTCGACTATAATAGTCACGGGAATCTAAATGTGCTTATACAAATATTTATAATATATATTACACATGAAATATCAAACTTCGGGGAAGTGTGTGTGCACATATATATACATATTTATACAAGTATAATTAAATAAATATTTTCATGAATGAGTCATGAGGATATATAAGAGTGCTTGTATAAATATTACAATGTATATCCACACACACAAAATAATAGAGAGAAGAAAATGGAGAAAGTGTAAAGGGAAAAAAAATAGAGACGAGAAGAGAATAGGAAAGAGCACTTTCGGGCTCACCATTCCCACTTCTCCCTCTTCGGCCCGGCCCAACCGGCCCCTCCTCTTCCCTTTCCTTTCCCTACACGCTTGCCCAGCCCAACACCTAAGCCCGGCCGCCAAAGCCCAACTCTCACCTCCCTCCCTCACCCAAGCGGATGGGACCCCCCATCATCTTCCTCCTCCCCGCCGCCGGCCGCCTCCCTCTCCTCTCACGTGGCGACACCACGGCCCCGCTTCATCGCGGTCGGGGACAGGAGACCTCCCCGCACGTGAGCCACTAAGTCATGAAATCGGGCGTTGTCGCCACTCCACCATTGCGGGAGGTGTCAACACGACAATGCCGCCACTTAACACGGCCGGATCGCGGCCGCCGATGGACACAGCACGGCGAGCCAGCCCCGGCGCGGACGAGCGCACGCTGCGTGCGGAGGATCTGAGACAAGCTCGGTGGGAAACCCCAGCGCCTGGGAGGGGATGAGTCAAAGCGCCTTGGCCCGCGCCCGCGGACCGTCGATGCCGCCATGGCGGCGACAACCGCCCAGGCTGTAGACGACGCGGCGTGATAACCGGCCATCTCGCCGGAGTCGAGCACGTCTTCGGCTCTCAGTGGCTGCCGACCCGGTCCACGATCGGAAGGGCGGTCGGAAAAGCCGGACGGCGACAAAAATATCTCGCCGGCGATCTTCCACCGACCGCCTATATAATACCCCCTCCCGGACTCGACGCAGCCTCGCCCACACCCAACGAGGTTCGGCCAGCCTTTGAACGCGTGGTGCTCCTCTCCAATCCCCCTCTCCCCGTCCCTATCTCTCCTCAGCTCAACTTTCCCCAATCTGGAGCTCATCGCCGCTGTCGGAGGAGGTCGGGACCGCCCCGATTCCGTCGCCGGAATACAAATTGGTGAGTCCGTCGGCTTGGCTACCGGTCTAGTCTTTTCGTTTCCCATCCGCATCGCTCGCGCTGTTACGCTGCCCAGGGGACGTCCTCAAGCGGCTGCGCCCAAGCTCGCCCCGCTGCACAGCCACCGTGGAGACACCTGCATGCGGCCATCCGAGGAGACGTCATCGAACTCGGGGTGGAGAGGGGATATGGCGACCCGCCCGGCGAGAAATGGAGGAGCGCGCCGTGGAAGACGACGGGTGGAAATCCAACCCGATGACGCCGCCCATCCCCACCGTTGGCGTCGGGGGCGGACCGATGGAGCGCCGACACGTGGCCACACCGTTGCCGCCACCCGCGGGCCACGTCCCGCCGGACCCATGGTCCACTGACCCGCCACGTCAGCCCACGTGGCCACCCAGGGGCCCATTAAAATCACCGCATGCCCATCGATCGAGCTGTGTACACTCTGTAAAATGCTAGGTGCACCCTGTGTTTGTACAAGAATGTTATAAGTCGACTTTCCCGTGTCAAAAAAATTCCCAGAAAATTTGTAAATTCATTATTTGATTTATAGAATTTTATCATGTAATTAGTTCCAATTTTATTACATGATAAAATTATATTATAATATTACCCTAATGATTTAATTAGGGATTAATATTATAAAATCCATATCTCATGCATACTAACTCCGTTTAAGCGTGAAACGACTTCCATAATTCATCTAAAATCTAGCTCTATGCATCTAACCCATTGCCACCATAATGTTCTATGTTTGTTTTACATGCTCTAGTTCAAGCTAGGTATATCGAAGTGCTGAGGTAGTTTCCCAAAACCACGGTAGGGGTTATCCGTCCGGTAAGCTAGAGACGTTCGACGCCGTGCGGGTCGTAAGAACCTCCCGTGCAAGTCCTTACCCCCTCCCCTAATCATGACCTTAATAATGTGATGATGATGATGATGATAATTGGACTAGTAAATAGTGGTATGAGCCTGATAACGTAGCTATGGAGCTAAGCCGGATGACGTAATCATCCACGTTATCTACGCTCATACGTTGTAATCAAGAGAAACATGAGAATGCCTAATGAACCCTAACCAACAAAAGAGGTGAGTAGTGGTAGTCTGGTAGAGCCTAAATACCACGTCGGGAATCGCCGCGAGGGGTTCCTGCGGAGAGATACTCGCCTCCCCTAAGGACCGGTTCATAGACCTTCTACCTAGTGTAATATTACGTACAGCCACACGCCGAGATGGGGCGGCTTGATTCCACACCCCGTTGGGTTGAGGTATAATTGGAGCCAAGGTGGCCGGCGTGAGGCGAAACGATCTATCGGGGAGGCGACTTCGGATGCTATGTGATCTTAAAAGGTCGGGTTGGCGTGGTTGCTATGTGATCCTCCACGTAAAACAATTGGCGCTTTGATATTGTATACAAACTTATGAGTTGGCGGATGCTAAGTGATCTTCCGCGATGCTATGTGCTAATGGGATGCTAAGTGATCTTCCCATTTCCAACCCCCGAGAAGTCGTGGTGAGGATTATACCAAGATACCTAGGAGGCATCCAAGCGGGTACGGAATCTCGTTGGGCCTGTTTGAGCCAAGTCGAGGTGGTAAAGGCCGTGCCTATCGTGTGGGGAAATTTGTACACCTCTGCAGAGTTATTTAAATCTATTCGAATAGCCACGTCCTTGGAATGGGCAAGTGCTAGGCCTGAACATCTATGATTAGATACACTTTATTGATGACTAACTTTTGTGGTGTCATGACGATGACGAGATGAGATAACCCTAGAACTAGCGAGGCGGTTTTAGAGACTACTGCTAGGGCCCAAACCCTTAATAATTACAACCCCACGGTTGGGACTTGCTTTATGCGTTTGTACTCACCCCTCTATTTTTACGGATATCGGCACATGTGAAGGTAAGATCGATGACGAAGTAGAGGATCGGCAGATCGTAGGAGTTCGCAAGATGTTTGCTTAGGAGAAGGGCGTTGAAGCCCGTTTCATCCATGCACAAGTCTGCACTTTTGAGATGCGGGCGTCATAGTTAATCCACCGCTTCTCGGTTGGCCAACTCGATATTGTAACCCGACTTGGTGACACCAAAAGCCCTTTCGTAAGCCCCTTTCTATCCTATATTTCAACATTTCGGTTTACTATTATTCACATTTTACCATTATACATTACTAATAGACGTGTTTGTGGCGTGATCCTGGCGCAAACACGTGTGATTAACGACCCATTAAAAGTGCGGCGTGACACTACCGAGACTTTGTCGTGGATCGAGACGAGGAGGAGATGTGAGATCACCAATCATTTTGGGGGGACCATTCCTGAGCATAGCTAAAGCTAACATTTATGCAACACAAGCGAAGATCTGCTTCACCATTAAAGGGAGAAGGGAGACCTTCATCTTCAAGAACAAGACGCGTGACTATCGCATCCATCCTCAACATGCATATGGATATGAACTTGACACATTTGCCAAGAAGACCAACAATAGAAGAAGAAGAGACAAGAAGAAGCGGCCACAACAAGTGCGCATGATCAATGCGATTTTATTCGAATGGGACTATCTTTGCCGAGTCACCATACTTGCCAAAGATGGAAGATCCAAGAAATCTAGAAATAGAATGTTCAATCAATCGGATGACTTTCATCAAACACCGTCCCGTGACAACGGCTCGAGAGTCAACATAATGCCTAAGGTAATTTATGAATTTATATATGGTAAACAACCTTTGTACCCAACATATACCTAGTTGCGAGAAGGTGGATCAGTCCTATAGAATTCTAGAAGGGATAACAAAAGATGTACCAAGATAGATTCAAGATCACTTTATACCTACGGACTTTATAGTCTTTGGATACAAGAGACAATGACATCAACGCGCCAATAGTGTTGGGAAGACCATTCGAAACACTACACATGCCATCATCTACATCGGGGTTGGAGAGATCCACTGAAAAGGCACCTTGTTATTTTAAAAATTATACTAACTATGGACAGCCAAGAAAATCGTGAAAACCACGAGGAGACGTCAATCTCATTTTGCAAAAAGGATACACCCGGCGACACAAGAAGATTAGGCAACCTACGTGGCGCGGAAGTAGAAAAGACCGAAGTTAAAGGCGGTTAGGAAGCCTACACTAGAAGAAATTTTTGGAGTCAAAGCCAAGACATCCACATTGACTCAGCCTTCCTTCAATTCACCAAAAAAGAAGGTATGGAGGAAGAAGAAGAGCCCACCTCCAAAATCGAAAACATCCTCGCCTACAACATCACCTGAAGGAATACCCTTGGAACCATCAGTAACACCATTTGTGCCCTCCGATAAACCATGGGAGGAATGAGGCATTTACTTGGCGCCAATAGGTAAGTAAGTATCCTTTATTTTTATTTTAAGTCTTTCTTGTTTACTTTATTGCATAAGTATAGCTTTAGCATTTTTATTTTATCACATATATCTTCATTAGAAAAGAAAATAAATATGTTTCATACATTTTCATTAATTAAAAACTTTAAGCCCCATGTAAATAATTACGTGGCATGCATCCTCGAGATATTTATTGTGGCGGCATAAAAATAATTTGCATCCATTTTGTTAATTTATACTTTTATACTTGTATAAATAAAAATATATTACAATCTAAAAAAATATTAGCTTTGCTTAAATCCTAATAAACTTAATCTTTAATATTTATTCTATAGCTATTAAATAAGAAGCTCTAGACAATTAAAGCTTGAATATCCAACATATTAAATTGCTAGCGCTTAATCAATTCCATGAGCTTTGTTGTCTATTTGAGTTTCATAGGATTTAAATGATTTATGAGCCATGATGCGAAAAGGGGCATTCAACCACTTTATAGAGCACTAATTCAACAATCGTCATCATCAATGCTCCACCAAGGGCGGGCGACATCACCTCCATCTGTCTACGTCATCTCAGCACCAAAAGGATATTTCAAATCTAGCTTGGGGAGACCACCCCAAGTTAGCAAGATAAGTATTCTCTCCTATATCTTAATTATTATTTATTTAGACAATATTATTTCTTGCTTAGAAAGGAAATAAAAAAGATGCATAATAGATTAAACCAAATAAAATTTTGCTTAGTTATATATATATTATTAAGATGTGATTAATAAATTTAGAGTTAAAATAAATTTGCTTTGGAAATGATGAATAGTTGCTCTGCTTGTAATTCCTTTTAAGTGCCTAGTTTTTTAACTTTAAACTCTCCCGAGTTTTGGATATGATTTACTCTAAACCTAAACTTGTGGGTAGCATATACTTGATCTAAGTCTAGGTAATTGGGGATATGATATGAGAAAGTCTAAGTTGTTGTTTTATCCTTGTCCTTAGTAATACTATAATTCTAGAGATTTATCTTTTTGAAAACTTTAAAATTTTACATGATGAGCTCTTGTTTGACAAAGTGTTAAATTCTTACCAAAGCCATATATTATATTTAGATTAGGAAAACTTCCGGTTACATTTGCTACTTGGTTTTAGGTTGAGTTACTCAACCTTTGTTGATTCCTAAGAGACTTGGGTCATGAAAAATCAAGATTTTTCACACACCATCCACATACACATCTACACACTATTCCTATCTTTGGGAAGAGACGCAATATCATTCTTTTTCCATCTAGATCCACTTGAAAATGTTTTGTTCCTACACTGGGAATAAACAACCCAAATAACCAATAGGAAGCCCATGATTATTTACTCCAAAGTTCTTGCTTTTATCTCTCATAAGTTTATCATTAAAAGAGATTTGGGTTCTTGATGTTAAAAAAAAGAGAGTAAAGAAAAAGGACAAGTGTCCGCATGAAAAAACATTAGGTACTTAGATGCCCGCCTCTCTGAAAAAACAAAAGAAAAAGAAAAAGAATGTATGCGACTCAATTTCTCTCAAAAATTTCCAATGCTTCAAGAGAGATAGATCTTTATATATTTATTCTTTGATGGAGTAAAAGTAAAATTAGTTTTAGCCTCTAAATATATACTTATCCATCATATTCCATACACATGCAATTCTTGTTTTGATTGGCTAAACTCTATATAGATCCATTGTTTGACTCTACGATATACTTATTGCAAGTATGCTATATTTTTAAGAGTGCCACTCCTATGAGCTCGAGATAAACCTTATTTAGTGAGAAAAAAAAAGTGAGAGAAAAAAAAGCTAATATACCTGCCTTGTTCCAAAAAATACCACATACTTTAGAGAGAAAGAGAGAAGGCATAATACTATTATTGCCTTAGTGAGGATTCATAAATACTACATATTGAGAGATTGAGAGTGCCAAACAATAAAAAGCTCATAGTTTTATTTGAAAACTTATAAAAAAACTCTAGAATATTGGTTGATCAAATAGTTGAGACATAGTGCTTGACTTGATTGTTCTATCTTTTGATTACTCAAGACCCAAGTGAAAGTTGAAAAGCTCCATGGTTAAAGATAATATGAGCATGATTCTTGTCTAATCCGGAGGAGAATTTTTTGTTTAAAAGCATGTGTACTTATTAGGCGTGAAAGCATTGAAGCAACTCTTGATCCAAGTTTATAAGTAATAAATAGTTTTTTTTTTTTTTGCTAAGAGTCTAGCAAAAGGTAAGCTTGAGGGAGCTTGTTGATGGTGGATAACATCAACTTTTTACCATAAATAAAACACGAAAAATGATCTTATTAGAACAAGAACACTAGAGCCTAAGGAATTATACGAATGATTTTCACGAAGTTGTGTGAATTTTTTATCTCTGCGGGGAATATACTGAAAAAATACCAAGGAAATGTAGCATGCAACTAAATATTTCAAAACACGACCATAGGTACAAATTGGAAGGATCTAGAAGACATCGAAGACAATTGTTGACGCAAAAAGTGGTCACACCAACACACTTGGCGGCGGAAAAGGTCTGCACTGCGGTGAACCGGGGCGTGCCGATCAATTTGACCTATAATTGACAAGGAGAAGAGAGCTTATCAGTAGTTACGAGAGAAACTTGCCGGTGTTGCTAGACAATTCCAAAAAGGTGACTCAGAGAGTCAAAATCAAGCATTAACTGATAAGAACTCATGAAACCGGCTAAATCTATATAAAGCATGAGTGTCAAAATAGCCAATTAAATGCGAGCTATGAGGACAGAACATGAGGAGTTTGAGTGTTGACGGGTCCTTTTGCTACAACCGATCAAATGTGTTCTTTCAACCGGCTATCACGGCTTGCATAATGTAAAAGAGTAAGATCATTCCATAAAGATGAACATATATGAGGAATATTCGAACAATCTTGCTTGAGCTAAAAAGATAGAATGTATGCATGTGTTGTTCGATGCCTAGACATTGGAAATTCCTGAATCTAATCCAACCGATCTGGCGAATGCACGGCATTCATAGACCCTGATGCATCCAAGCTAGACAAATCCACATGCATACAATACTTGTTAAAAGCGTAAGCGTAATCGGCTAAAACAAATTTCGGGGGTCCATGAAGCGTGAACAAATACATCTAGACATGACAAGACCTTACATGGCTAAACAAACCGGGTAATCCAGCGGTTATCTATTAACCGTCCACCCTAACCACGTCTAGATGGATTTGAACCCGCAGCATGTAATGATCTAGATTGATAGACTCTGGCCAATAAGCACGTGAAAACAACCATCAATGGAAAAAGTAAATAGATCAAGCATAGAGGCGATCATAATCAATATAAATCTAAGGCCAAAGCACTTATCAATCTAGTCGGGCAAAAAGGTGTGTTCATATGATAAATATAGACAAATCTGAGCATGAAGATCACGGGTAACTTAATGAATCTACTAGACTTAGCCGGATCTAATAGAGCCAATAACTCAATGCTAAGGTGTTGGCATTTCTTAGCGCAATTGCTAAAGATAAATAATATCCTTAGTGACAACGTTAAGAAACGCCAGTGATAGATGGATTCATAAGTTTGCGATAGTCAATCCACAAGCGCACAGATCTACCATTGTAGCATTTCACTCGGGAGTATTCGGGTATCGTTATTTATATTTTCCCAAAGGAAGGCAGGCTTGTGTAAAGTCTAGCATAATGATGATGATAGCCCCATAATGTACTTATGAATAACCAGTAGTCTAGTGTAGGGGTAAGTAAATGATATTCAGGATAGTGAGAACACGCTTCGAGCTACTATCAATAAAAGAGAAAAATAAGGATAAAGAGAAAATCTACTATGAGCCGGCAATTCTAATATCGCTCATGGGTTGAACTCTAGTGACATAAGTGGATCATGAATCATCATGGAATTAAGATCATATGATGAGGAGATGCCCGCAACCTGGTATGCCAGTAGATAGACACTTTCGAACTCCAACTCAACACCCAAACATGGAGGAGTACAATGGGCGGAACAGGGCTGTCACCACCTGCCCCTACCTCACTACCCCGATGCCGACATTTACGATGGTTACTATAGACACAGGGCACCACGCCCACGTGTATAGAGAACTACCTAAATCCCCCCGGGACTCCGACCCTACGGATCGACAAGCAAGGATAAAGGTAAACCCGAAGGTACACCAAACCATCATATTCTACATAATTCTATCATTTCTCCATGAACTACATATGAACGGTTAATGCTATAATTAGTCATGTTAATCTTCACAACATATTAACTATATTCTAGTTCACACATTATAAAGATAACATGAGGGTAACTATACTCTAGTTCGAACACATTGCGATATGAATATAAGGACTTGAATAAAGAAAGGACCTCCATAGTATATTACCAAAAGATCATTTCAAGGAGACAAGCCCTCCTTGAAGCTCAACCGTGCTCAAAACTACAACTAGACTAAGAAGTGCAAGTGAAGTGATAGTGCTCTAAGGTGTGTGTTCTTTTTCTAAAGGGGGTGCACCCGTCTATTTATACAAGGGGGAAACGGTGCTTTTTGGCGGGGTTTTGGCGCCAAACACGAAAAGCACCGCATGCAACCGCCGCTACACCTCCGGACAGTCACGAGACAAAGGCGCGACGGGGATCGGGGGCCGGGCTTTGGCGCGGTCGGCCTAGGCTTGGCCCACCTCGCGTCGCCGCCTTTGCGGTGGGCTTGTGCACCAACAGGGTCATGTCCTCGGGGTTGCTTTTGCCTGGTTCGCGTCGGTTTTGGCCTGTTTTGCATTCCCCTTGTCCAAAGCGCAGTTCGACGTGCGCTTTTAGCTTTATTTGGCGTACTTTCACCGTTTCCACGTTTATACACGCAAAACATGTTTTCTTCGAATACAAGTGGAACTAGGTTAATAGTAACGGTTTATGTGACATAAGTGTGCTTTTCTCTCTTATTATAGAGCTAAGTTGGTGGTATAAAGTGTATGATTTTGACCGCCAACAACTCCCCAAGCTTAACCTTTGATCGTCCCAGAGCAAATAGCTAAGTGTTTTGGTTGTTGATCGGGGAGTTGCTTCAATGCCGATATAAATCAAGATGTACCATGCTTATAACAAAGTGTTTACTCATTGTTTAAATAAGTTGGCATTTTTATCTATCCTTATTACTTTCGAATCACATGGGGCTTATGACATTTTCCACATTCTTGGGTAGTTGCAAGATAGAACGGTTTTATAGAAACACTAATCATTTATTCTTTTGATCAACCATCTATCCGGGAGTTATTTTATTTTATTATATATAATATATATTTTGAATACTTTTGAGAGAGCATGGGTCATCTCTCTTTTTTTTTTGGAGAGGTGGGCTCTACTAAGCCCTCGGACTTGTGTCCATTATTTCCTCTCTTTTTCGGAGATGTGGGCTCTACTAAGCCCTTGGACACGTGTCCATTTTTCATCTCTTCTCTCTTTTTTTTAGCTTCAAATTCCCGGATGTCGGGGTTTCTCTAAGAACAAAGTTATAGTAGAATCTTTTGTACCATGTCATATCCGACAATAACTTAGAAAGGGATCATGTACTCACAACCCACATTTTATCAAGTTTTTAGGACAAGATAATATTTGTCAACAAACTTAAACATTGAGGAATTCTAAGTTATAAACTAGGTGCAAAATGCATTTATAAAAGCGAGCAACTATTCATCATTTCAACTTAAGAGAGATCTACACAATCCTAAGTCACATAAAGGAGTAAAATATTTTTGTTGTTTTTAGCATTTTGCGCTTCTTTTTTTTATAAAGAAACTGGAAATAACTTGGGAAGATAAAGGCTTACCTTGTGGGGGTCCTCCCCAAGCTAGCTCGAAAGCCTATGTCGTCGAGGTCGAAACCCATAGCGCGCCCGAACGCTCTTGTGCGCTTGCGGTGCTGCTCCTACTCATGGATGCTAGCAATCTCCTCGCTGTGCTCACCGGTATCGCTGATTCGAAACACACATACGTGTGAAGTGTATCGCGAATCTCACCCGTGCATACCTCAATGCCTCGGACTCGTGTGTTGAGCTCCTGGATCATCTGAGGGTCCACGTGGATCGGCGTGGTGAAACCGGTGGAGGCATTCCATCGGACTCGGACGATATCTCATATGTGTCCCTCCATCCTGAACCGCCAGCCTGGTCCGGGTGTGGGGCGTGTCCCCAACCAGCCTGGTAACCAGGTGCGTATCCAAGGGATTCGGCATAGCCGAAAGAACCCTCGTGTAGGTGTCGGCACAAAACCGGTGTGATACGGTGTAGGAGTTCTGCACAAACCCGTCTGCGAAACCTGGTGTAGGTGCTAGCGTAGGTGTAGGCATCTGCGAGGTTCCTGCTTCATCTCTTGCTACTCTCCTGGATGACCTGCGAGACACAGAACTTCTGCGTGCTTCATCTGATGGGACCAGAGCGAAGGTAAGTGATTGGAACTTATATAGAGAGTATTCCGGGTTAGGAAGCGGAATCTCAACTGTATAGCCCGAAAAATGATAAATAACCTTCTCACGGTCATGTTCATCATGCTTAATGTGATGCCCTTGTATCAAGGATTGTACCGTGATCTCCATGCGTGGGGTAGGGATGTAAAGAACATCCTGTCCCTCCAACGCATTGAGGCCACAGGCTATCCATGTTACAAGGGAGGTGCAAGAGACAGCGGTAGTTTGTTTAAAGGTTTCCAACATCCATTCAATTATTTCTTTAACATGAGCAATTTTAATTCAATTGCACCATGGCATAAAGATATTTCATTTCAACATCATGAATGCGACGAGGATCGTGCCTAGGGAACAAGGTCATAGCCATCCATTTATGCATAAATCTCGGAGATGGGTGATGGATGTTTGCATTGACGAGGAGCAAATCTAGCATCCGAGCAATCTAATCCCGGAGATGTTCATGAAAAATGCATTACGATTGTACCTAGGAAGAGATGCATCTACGTTTATTGAGCACTTCTTTGCATTAAATCCTATGTATCCAGCAATTTCTTTCCAGTGCAATAATGAAAAGCATTGAAAATTCAGAAAAAAATGCCTTCATTAAAAACTTGCAAAGTGCACGAGGAATTGAATGGTGAGAAGTCTAGAACCTAGATCATCAAGAGGATCTATCTTTGACCAACCAACGGCTCTCCACATAAGAGGAAATTCTGAGTCCATACCTAGCTTTTGGAGAGCCTCTTGGGAGAAGCATGGCGTGTGAGCGAAGTGTCAATCCTTGAGGAGGAGGTACCCTTGCATCTCCTAGCCTTCTTCCAAGTTGAGGTATGGGGCGTCGGCCGGCGATCGTCATCCGTGCTTGGTCTCATGGAGGAGCGTCTTCTTCGTATGCGTCGGACTCTCGTTGCCCTCGGTGTAGAGCGAGCTTGAGCCTTGGGAGAGCCTGGAGCTCCTTCTTGTGGCCTTCTTGTATGCTCCGACAATCTTCTTCCCTAGCTTGTTCATGTTGACAAACACAAAAAAAGAGAACAAGAACTTCGAACAATGGTGATGTTAGCTAGAAAATTCTTACGAGCTCTTGATCGTAGGCACGTTGTGGTGATGTTTGGAGGAGGTTTTCTTGCACTAGGGCTTTTGCACAAGCTCTTGAGAGCAAGAAAGAATGGAGAGGTGCGATGGGAGAGTGAAAATGTGATAATGAGAGGGGGGAAGAGCTCTCCCGGCCACCTCGCATATTTATAGCGAGAAGCACCAGCGACACTCGGGCGTGGCTAACAACTACAAGCGGCTAGAGGCGGCAGATAGCCGGGCGGCGTTGGGGGGGCGGCCGCACCGGGCGTGGTCGGACTTCGAGGCGGGGGCCCGCCGTCGCCCGGCTTTTGCGAGGTTGGGAGCAACGTTCGAAGTCGACTTCGCCCCATTGGTGCATTGGTCGGATTATTTGTTTGTTTGCCGATTTTTTTTCCCAAGTTTTATTTTGATTTTTATAAAATGTAAAAATATTTTTGGGTATATTTTATATTTTTTTTATTCATGGCAAATAAATTGGGTATTAAAAACAAGAGTTTACTTTATGAGTTGTGAAAATTATTATTATGAAATATATATATATATTATTTTTTATATATTTTAGATAGGTGGTAAATAAAATATAAACTATAGGATTTTTAGCAAATTGAATTTTTAATGGAAAATTGAAATTTAAATAAACTTTAATATAAATAAATAAATAAGTAATAAATAAAAATTATTACCGACTCACCTTGGGGATTTTACACGAAGGACACGTTGGAAGTTAGAAGAAGGTGGGATTGATTTGAATATCTTCCGCCTTGACCCCCAAAATCTCTTCTAGTGTGAGCTCACTATCCTTATTGGTAGGTGTTTGCTTTTTACCCGCCAGGATCTTCTCGGTGGTTTTTGGTGGCGAGGTTTTTTAGGTGTTGTCGGTTCCTTTTTCTTCCACACCTTTTTGGAAGGTGCGAGGGGTAGCTCCCCGTTTCTCTCTCGAGCTCTTGTTGGTGGGGACAACTTTTTTACATTTGCGTTCTCCTTTTTCTTAGGAGCCGCCTTTTTCTTTGGCTCAGGCTTTTTGTTTCTTTAGGGTCCTAGCTATTTGAGGGAGGTTGATGAACTTCTCGGGATTTATCACTATTTCCCTCAATCCTTGGGAGCTTGATCCATACTTGATGCGGATCATGGAACATTGTTCTCTGGACCTATGAGTCTTCTTGGACTGAGCTTTAGGCCTCCTTTCCCTGACCGGGTTGACTGTACGGTATCCATTGAAGTGGCACCGTACTGTCTTATCGGGGAGTTGGAAGTTAATCCTTCCCGTCCCAACAAATATGGTGGCATTTGCTGTGTTGAGGAACGGTCTTCCCAAGAGTAGTGGTACATCATCACTTTCCCCATGTCCATGACAACAAAATGCGTGGGGATGTAGCTATTCTCGCACTCTTACTAGGATGTCTTCGGCTATGCCTATTGCTATCTTGATGGATAGGTCCGCCATTTGGAGTTGCATCTTGATGGGGGTGAGTGGTGAACATCTCAATGCTTCACTCGTCTTCTTGGACATGATGTTGACACTTGCCCCCAGGTCACAGTAGGCCTTCTCAATGATGTGCGGGCCGATCGAGCAGTGATTGTTGGATGCCCAGGGATCTGCCTTCTTTGCGACAAATGGTGTCTCTACAAAAACATGCGGATAGGTCGACTCGAGGGTTACCAATCCTCGTTGTCACCATGTTAATCAACTCAAGAAAGGTTTTGAGCTTCCGCCAATCCCTCTTGTGAGTTGGGTGAGATAACAGATGACATTTGAGAAATTTGAGTTTCAATCATTTTATTAAAGCCGGATTGATTACGAGCAGCAGAGATAAATTTTCAAGCTTTGAACTAATGGATTCTAGCATTTTATCATTATAAGATATTTTCTTATTTAAAGACTCATTAATCTTAGCTTGACCAAGAACTAAATCTTTCAAGGAGGGTTGGTTTGAATGGTAATTATAATTATAATTGTTACCTCCTTGTGGGCGTTTGTTCCACCCATTGTTGTTACCTGGATGGTACCCATTGTTGATGAAGGCCAGGTTCTTCATGAGTTTTGGGGCGATTGTTGCCCGAATGTCCCACCTCTCCATAGACTTCACATGTCATCAATGCTTCCGGAGGTGATACGGTGCTCGTTCATGGCTTCCTTCTCGGCGACTCTTTCTCCCAATCTTTTTTTCAGCCTTGAGGTCCATCTTGGCGACGAGCATGTCCGGCTCTCTTTGATGGGATGCATGCCTCTTTTTGCTAGGGCTCACATCTCCCCATCCTTGGTTGTCAATCATCTTCTCGATGAGTGCTTCAAACTTTCTCGGCGGTGAGGGACGTAAATGCCCCTCCAGCAGAAAGATCAATGTGGCCCTTACACATGGGTGTAAGACCATTGTAGAAGTTACGGAGCACAAGCCACTTCTCCATGCCGTGGTGTGGGCGGGCAAGGATGTATTCTTTACTGACCTCTCCACGCCTGGGGAATGGGCTCATTGGAATTCTACCGGAAGTTGGAGATTCTTGCCCGTAGGGCATTGGTTTTGCCCATTGGGAAGAAACGCGCGAGGAACGCCATGGAGCATTTGCTCCATGTAATCGACTTTGTTCCTTGTCCTTGTAGAACCAACCCGCCTTCCCCACAAGGGAGAAAGGAAACAAAGCGGAGCTTGATTGCATCTCGCTCGGCGTCCTTGATGACTATAGTATCACACGGCTCGGGGAAGTTTTGAAGGTGTGCATTAGCATCCTCGCTTGGCAATCCATAGAATCGATTGGCCTGCACCATCGTGATGAGGCCAGTGTGGATCTCAAAGTTCTTGTCTCCCACGTTGACTTGAGGTCCGGTGGGCACATTGACCACCACGAGGGGCGAGTAGTAGTCGCCGAAAGTGACTTGGCCATGAGTGTTGGTGAAGATGGTACTAGGATGACGGGTTCAACCACCGGGCGGAGTAGCGACAAGTGTAGTGGTGCGGGGACCGGTTCCTTTCCGATCAACGCCTCGGATTATCAATGAAGTTGTTCGGTAGGTTGCGACCGGTCATAAACTATCCCCTCGTTTTCATCCACAACGGAAGAAAACAAAAAGAGTTAGCCCGCAAAGACTAGGGCTATCATTCATACATGTGGTTATAATCATCTTATGCTAGCTTTGTTTTTCTTTTCATAAACCATGCCTTCCCGAACGGCGCGAAAATGCTTGTTGGCATTTCTTAGCGCAATCGCTAAAGATAAATAATATATTTAGTGACAATGTTAAGAAACGCCCGTGATTGATGGATTCATATGTTTGCGATAGTCAATCCGCATAGCGCCGCGGATCTATCATTGTAGCATTTCACTTTCGGGAGTATTCGGTATCGTTATTTATATTTTCCCAAAGGAAGGCAGGCTTGTGTAAAAGTCTAGCATAATGATGATGATAGCCCCACAATGTACTTATGAATAACCGCAGTCTAGTGCGGGGGTAAGTAAATGATATTCAGGATAGTGAGAACACGCTTCGAGCTACTATCAATAAAAGAGAAAAATAAGGATAAAGAGAAAATCTACTATGAGCCGGCAATTCTAATATCGCTCATGGGTTGAACTCTAGTGACATAAGTGGATCATGAATCATCATGGAATTAAGATCATATGATGAGGAGATGCCCGCAAATGGGTATGCCAGCCGATAGACACTTTCAGAACTCCAACTCAACACCCGAACGTGGAGGAGTACAATGGGCGAAATAGGGTTGTCACCACCTGCCCCCTACCTCACTACCGTGGGATGCCAACATTTCTGATGGTTACTATAGACCTGGGCACCACGCCCACGTGTATAGAGAACTACCTAAATCCCCCTAAGACTCCGACCCTACGGATCGACAAGCAAGGATAAAGGTAAACCCGAAGGTACACCAAACCATCATATTCTACATAATTCTATCATTTCTCCATGAACTACATATGAACGGTTAATGCTATAATTAGTCATGTTAATCTTCACAACATATTAACTATATTCTAGTTCACACATTATAAAAGATAACATGAGGGTAACTATACTCTAGTTCGAACACATTGCGATATGAATATAAGGACTTGAATAAAGAAAGGACCTCAATAGTATATTACCAAAAGATCCTTTCAAGGAGACAAGCCCTCCTTGAAGCTCAACCGTGCTCAAAACTACAACTAGACTAAGAAGTGCAAGTGAAGTGATAGTGCTCTAAGGTGTTTGTTCTTCTTCTAAAGGGGGTGTACCCTCTATTTATACAAGGGGAAACAGTGCTTTTGGCGGGAGTTTTGGCACCAAATGTGAAAAGCACCGCATGCAACTACCGCTACACCACCGGGACAGGTCATGACACAAGGTGCGGCGGGATTGGGGCTGGGCCTGGTTCGGCCGCGCCATTGGCGCTGATCGGCCCAAACCCGGCCCGCCTCACATCGCGCCTTTGCAGGTGGGCTTGTGGCCCACTATAGGTCATGTCCCAGGGGGTGCTTTTGCCTGTTTCATGTCGGTTTTGGCCTGTTTACATTCCCCTTGTCCAAAGCGTGGAGTTCGACGTCTTGTTTAGCTTTATTTGGTGTACTTTTACCTGTTTCCACGTTTATACCTGCAAAACATGTTTCCTTCGAATACAAGTAGAACTAGGTTAATAGTAACGGTTTATGTGACATAAGTGTGCTTTTCTCTCTTATTATAGAGCTAAGTTGGCGGTATAAAGTGTATGATTTTGACCGCCAACATAAGGCGTCATGACCGATAATTCGAGGCCATCGACCATAACAAAGCTCCCACGCCATCGATTACAAAGTCTGCCGAATGACTAAGTAAGATATAACGAAGGTTGTCAGGACTTCTGAAATGATGCGGAGCGGATCACGAGAAGTCAAAAAAAACTCAACGACTCGACTAAAGGACTCAATAGGTGGCCGGAGCCGGTTTTGTTTGTTGTATTGATGTGTGTTTTTACAATGGCCGTGGCTTGCATATTTATAGCCCAAGGCTTCAACATGAGTCCTAATAGAATACAACTCTGAATAACAAGAAACTAAAACCCTAATTGAAGATAACTTGGCCTCCAATCTTGCCTTTACGCTCGGAGTCCAAATTGCTATCCCATTGCACAACCGTGGCTTTTAAAGATTTGCACAATATTCACACCTCAGCCTTTGCCGACATGCTTGAATCTATTAGCTGATCCCTTTTGTGAGTTTAGCGGATATTAATGACATCGCCTTAATCAAGATTCTTCTCTATCCTTTGGCAAAACACACTCCTCCCAAACCGCCACTCGTTTCACCACAATTTACGGGCCGAACCGTCATTGACCAAAATCCGGTGTCAACACATGCCCCCAATTTTGGGATAAAACTTCGTTTTATTCCAGAATTCAACCAAAGTCATTCATTGACTCATCAATCTTCCTCATCTTCTGTCTTTGCCCCGAGCGTTGATTGCCACTTTCACCGATCCTCAAGCTTTTACAACTGTGCCTCGCGCCTTGGGCGAATCAATTTCATATCACACTTGCCGATTTCCCTCTCGATATCTTTATCATATTATTTCTTGGCAATATTTTCTTTATTGGAAATATAACAAAAGCTTCCCCAATTATTCCCGACTCTCCTTCGGCCTTAAAGCACCGTAGCTGATTTCGGGCGTCTTCTCGAAATATCTCTTTGCGGCCTTTTCCGCAAAAACCACCCTCGGGGCTATGAAGATTAGCCGCACCGCGATTATCCTTCTCCTACCTTCTTCTTCCTTTGCTCTCCAAAATTGAGAGAAAAACCCCGCTCCAATGGCGGATTACGGCCAGCGCGCAAGGGCATCCGAAGATGAGCGACTTTAGATGGAGAAGCATCGAGCCACAAATGCCCGCACAAACAATGCCTTCTGAATCCATCATCTTCTTAGATTTCAGTCCGCGGTGGCACCATCTGATCGTAGCTCTTCTATTTGCGGCTAGTTCGGCGTTGCCTTTTCCAGGGCCATCTGGAACTCCATTGTCCTCCCGGGGTCCTCTCGGATCTTCTAGTTCTTCTTCTTTCCTTGGTGCCTCATCTCGACTCTAGCTTTGAGGATCCTGATTACACTCCAGCCGAAGCTTGCCGCTACCGCCAGCTATATGAGGAAATGGGGGAGCGCTACTCTGAGGCAACCAGGTAGGCGGGCATCAAAGAACTCCAGTACGAACAAGATATGGTGCAATTTCTTGCTGCTTACGATGGTTCATTTCCTCTTCCCCACATATGGATCTCGACCAATTGTTACTCGCAATCGATATGTAATGACTCACCATTCAAATTGATGCAGGACTGGCCGAATGCTTGGCATCCCTGGAGGCGGAGGTGACCTCCTTCACCAATGGCATCAATGCCCAAGGCCAGACTCTCTCGCAATGCCTCCAGGCAGCCCACAGCCGTATTGAGGATATCGCCCTTCATGGCGTCCACCTTGGTGCTGTCACCGGACTGGGGGCCATGGACCCCCAGATGGAGGAAGATCTTTCCCTTCAGCCTACCAACTTTCATGCTGGTAAACTCCTGGATGATCTCACCATGCTGGAGGAGCGCTATCAAGACCATGCCGCTGCCATAGCTGACCAGTTCGATCCCCAGACCATCATAGATAGGGTCTTCAGGGTTTAGATTGTACTCAGGGCAAACAATGTGAACTTTTGATGGCGCACCTCTTTGGTGCAGAACAATCTGGCCTTTTGATCTGCCTTTACTGACCTTGATTTTGATTTTGCTGATTTCCTCTGTTTGAGCCGGCTATTTTGCCATTCAATTTAGCCGACCCAGTTTAACCGGCACCAGTCAAACTTAGATAGCGTGTTCACATTGTCCTCCAATTAATGCAGGCAGCTTTCTCATCTTCCGAAGCAAGTTTATCAATATAAAAATTGCTTCAGCCACCTGGCCTATCTCACACACTTCTCTGTGCCTGTTAGTATTCTTCCCACAGCTTTTTCTTGTTTAGATCCAACATCACACATGGCCAACGGTGACCGCGGGAAGGCACTGATGGAGGACATGACCGCCAGGGAATCCAGATGCTGATGCGTGAGTTGAGGTAATGCCTCTTCACCTTCCCACTGGAAGCAACATTCTCCGGCTTAAAGCATCGCCAAGCACTATGTTGCTCTTCCGATATTTCCTTCTCCTCATGTCAAAGCAATCCGGCTTATGGGAGACAACACCGCCCAACGAGAAGGAAACTCGGCACTTCAGGGACACTGATCCTCGTTTCGTCCTTGACCTCTTCAGACTCCTCTGCTGACACTCCCATGCATCCCTGTTCTGCAACTTGCCCCCATGCCGCCGAACTTGCCAGGGTTAAGAAGGAGCTCTTCAATGCTAAATTCATCGCTAAGTATGTGGGGAACTTCTACGACGAAGAGCGCAGGAACCTTTTGTGCGGAGAACGCCGGTAAGCATCTTTGCATGATGATCTAGTATCCGGCCTGATGATATTCTAACGGCCCTTCTTTGCATCAGCACTTCTTTCATAGGTAGGGGAACTAACGGCCATGGCTCATGACTTGGCCATCTCCGTGAATGCTCCTGGTTCAGGCACATCGGATCATTTGCTGGGGGTCCATGACGCTTCAAGGAGGCTGTCCTTGATGGCATCTATCATGGTGCCATCCAATCTCTGTCAGCAATCATGTATGGGGATCCAAATTCCTTTATGCTGCCTCCAGATTTCTCCTTCGATCATCTCCTTGATGAGAATGTAAAGAAGCAACTGCATGAGCGTGCCGAAGCTGCTGTCAAATCCACCGACCTCAACAGCATCATCAAGAAGACCCCTTTAGGAGATTAGGAACTTCCTGCATCCTTTGCATGTAGTACTCCATATTTTGCAACCCCTTTGCAACTATGTCTTGCAATCATCTTTTGTAATATATGGATGAACACTTTAGATGATGACAGTGCCTGGGCCAACCTTTGTTGCAATGGATCTTGCTTGTTTTGACGTTTCTGCCCTAAAGGTGACACATGTAGTGTCGGCTACTTTCCCTTATGACTGAGAATTTTTGTTCTAAAGGCGACACAATGTGTGGGCTATTAGAGCCGATTACAAACAACCGGCTGTTTCATAATCTAACTTTAATACGCGAAACTATATTTTTCAAGAACCATCTTGCCGATTGTCCTAACGAACTTCCCTTCTTATTCTTCTTTTCCGCTTGAACAGGCGAAACCTAGAAAACCTTACTAGATTTTAAGTCATATTCACATTATCGGCAATTAGTATCCATTATCTAGGACACTCCATCTTCGCCTTTGACAATTCGACTTCAATATAAGATTCCAAGCTAGCAACTATCATATACCTTGATAAGAAACAATCATGCCAACTCGATCCTTTTGCCCCTGGCAAGACTAGAAATTACTCTTAGAGCCGACGGCTCTCGTCGGCTGTCGACCCTTATCGTTGATGATGATAGGATCTTCACTATATTCCTTCCTAGAGAAGCATTCAAAGCCTTTGTAATCCCAATATGTCGGATCAGTTGCAGCAACCGTCACAGAATTATCTACCTAGACTATCTCTATGTTGTCTCTGTGCCATTGAATGAGCACTTGATGCATGGTAGATGGTATGCAACAGTTGGCATGAATCCAATCCCTTCCAAGAAGCAGGCTGTATGAGCTTTTGCCATCAATGACCAAAAAGGTAGTGAGCAATGTTTTCTTTCCGACTGTCAGCTCGACATTGATTGCCCCCCTAACTTATGATATGTTACCACAGAAATCCCTCAGCCTCATGTCGGTGATCAGCAAATCAGTTTCAACCCTTCCAAGCTTCCTGAAGGTAGTATATGGCATAATGTTAACAACAGCGCCTCCATCCATTAGCATCTGGCCTATAGGCTTGCCATTGACGAACCCGTTGATATAAAGCGCCCTCATATACCGATACTTCTCTGGTTTATTGAAGATAGCCTGCTCAGTCAAGATCATCTTAGCAAAGATCTCTCCAAAATCTTCATCTTCAAAATTTGAAATGTACTTCCCGAGACTTGGGGGCTATGAATTCCTTAGGAAAAAAATGAACACCATGTTCATATCGGCCGACTTCCCATTGTCGCCGGCCGTTTGCCTGACACGCCGCCGATCGGAGTTTTTTTTTTTTAGCCGCCCGACTCTCTCTATTTCTAAGGCGTTGCACGTGTCTCTTCTAGCTATGACTCAAACCCGGAGGACACCACTATCCCGTTTGCCAAACATATGGCTTCTCCTCCTCTTCCTTGGGATACTCTTCAACATCATCATAATCTACCCATTGCTGATTGGCAACTCTTTTGCCATGCTGATCATGGTCATCCTCCATTTTTAGGCACCGATCCATGTTATTGTGCTGGTCTCCAAGTCTATCATGCACAGATCGGCGGTTGGTTTGAGATTGCCTATACTCATGGTACCGATCACTGCATTCAGGGCAATTACCCATTGTTGGTAATTTCAGACCTTCATTCCAGCAGTGCTGAAAAAATGAGCACTCCCAATGAGCCATATTCTGTTCCCTGGCATACCATTCTTGCTCATCATGGCATTGACGTTCCTGCTTCTCCACCCATCGGTGGTATTCAAAGATCCCTGGCGCTCCCTCTCTTGAACTTGCTGATGCAGGTCTTTCTCCTGATGCCTCTGCCATTTGTTCAGCAAGATCCTGGAGGTAACTCTGGGCTTAGGACCATCGATGATTCTCCCTTCTCAACCTGACTGTGTCGACCATATTCCTGATGAGATTTGCCGACCGGGTCAACCGATCCATTAGCTTTAGCTCAGCCGAAGGTTAACACTTTAGCTTTTCCCTTCAGAAAAACCGGATGCACCATGTTCGGCCAAAGGGGTTGGTGAAATCACCCGATATTATGTTCTCGATTAGAGAAAGGATTCTTATCCAATTTCATGGGTGCCTTGTCACTCCCAAACCTCATGTGGCCTTCTTGGATGGCTCTTTGGATAACCCTCCTGAACACCATGCACTCATTGATCGAGTGAGAGTCTGAATCATGGTACCCGTAGTATTTCCTAGCCTTAACACCACCAGCAGCCAACATCCCATGATTAGGAGGGAGCTTGACATATCCTCTCTCTATCATCAGCTTGAACAACCTGTCGGACTTTGTGACATCAAAGTCATAGTTTTATTCACCGTCCTCTTTCTAGGTGTTCAGGACATGCAGTGACTTTTGCCCCCAGTTAATAGGTACAGCGGCGGCAACTTCTTCACCCTCAAAGGCTTCATCATCTTGTGCATTGCTGCCCCCTACAAGGAACTGCTCATACATCTCAGAGAAGTTGTGATCCTTTTGGAACCTCGTTTCCCTCCTCATGTAGCTGAACTGACTGTTGAACGTCCTCAGGCTCTGAGTTAACTCTCCGAGATCTTCAAAGTGTTGCCCAAATAATTTCTCCCTGATAGCCGGCAGCATCCCTAATACAGCAAGGCCAGCTAACTAACCATCTAGAATAGTAAGGGAGAAGCATAGGTTCCTTGCATCTCTGAATCTTTGGAGATAATCAATAGCCGATTCACCCGGCTTTTGCTTCATGGTTGAGAGATCGACCAAAGTCTTCTCAGTAGTCCCAGCATAGAAATATGCATGGAACTTGCGTTCTACCTTCTCCCAGTTGGGAATCAATCCTGGTGGCAATGACATCCACCATGTAAAAGCTGGTCCAGATAGTGAAGCTGGAAAATATCAGACCCTCAAGCCTTCTTCTGCCGAAGCTTCTCCCAACTACGCCAAGTATCTGCCAATATGCTCAGTGGTACTAACATCGCCTTGACCGGTGAATTTGGTGAAATCTAGGATCTTGACACCAGTCGACAATACAATCCGGTTAAACCACTCCGGATATGGCTGCATGTATGAATGTCTGGCACTTGGGTTTCAACCCGAACTGCTTCTGCATCATGTTGGTCAGCATTTGCATCATCATAGCTTCCTCAGACTGAGGCTGTCCTCCTAGAGCATACGAATTTGGTGAGCTTTGATATCCTAGATTGGGATAGGCGTATGGATGCCTGAAATCTGTAGATCTAATGTACCCAGGTGGAACATAATCATTTGGCCGAATTCTTACAGCTTGATCTAGCTATTTTTGCGGCCGATCTAGGAATTGTCCCTAAGTCCCAAAATTGAAATTAAAAGGATCGGTCGGCTGTTGCATGCTAGGCAATGTCCCCCTACCTATTGGTGCTGCTCCTCTAGCTGGCGGTATTGGCATGTCACTGCCTTGCACTGTCTTCTTACCCCCAGCGCTACTAACTCGGCTTCAGGTATTGCTGCTTCTCCTTCGGCTTCATGCTGATCCGAAACACCACCGCCAGCCGACTTGGGCATTCTTCTTTGGAGGAGGCACACCGATATACACATACCCGGTGGAATCTCCGGCAAGTACTCTTCACCGCACACGCTCTTCAAGATGGTATAGAAGTTTCTCATGAGCACGGTGTTATGGTTGGTCATTGTGTCACCAGAGGCCTTGGTGACGGTTTCTGTCATCCTTCGAAGCACCTCTTCGAAAGCCAGATCAAGTTGTCCCTCCATAAGTACTCTTGGCAGTTCATTCTGATGGACAACATTGGATCGGCTCTTTTTGAGAAGGACATCGCACTTCTTCTTGAAATCTTCAACGGCCGAAGTGACCTCTTGCTGTTGCTCGTCCGTCAGATCCTCAAGATTGAGGTCCAACAGCGGGTTCTCTGGAGGAATGATGAATGAAACGTGTCGTGTCCCACCGAGCGTGCCAAAAAGTGTGTTGACGCAAAAAGTGGTCACACCAACACACTTGGCAGGCTGAACGGTCTGAACCTACATGAACCGGACGTGCCAGTCAATTTGACCTATAATTAACAAGGAGAAGAGAGCTTATCAGTAATTATGAGCGGAACTTGCCGGTGTTGCCGCATCGTTTCCAAAAAAGGTGACTCGTAGAGTCAAAATCATGCATTAACTAATAAGAACTCATGAAAGCGGCTAAATTTATATAAAGCATGAGTGTCAAAATAGCCGATTCGTATGCGAGCTGTGAGGACAGAACGTGAGGAGTTTGAGTGTTGACGGGTTCTTTTGCTACAACCGATCAAACGTGTGCTTTCAACTGGCTATCAGACCTTGCATAATGTAAAAGAGTAAGATCATTCCATAAAGATGAACATATATGAGGAATATTCGAACTATCTTGCTTGAGCTAAAAAAGATAGAATGTATGCATGTGTTGTTCAATGCCTAGACATTGGGAATTTCTGAATCTAATCCAACCGACGCGACGCCCGCCAGCATTCATAGACCCTTGATGCATCCAAGCTAGACAGATCCACATGCATACAATACTTATTAAAGCATAACCGTGTCAACTAAAACTGCCGAATCAGGGTCCATGAAGCGTGAACAAATACATCTAGACATGACTAGACCCCACATGGCTAAATAAACCGGGTAATCCAACGGTTATCTATTACCCGTCCACCCTAACCACGTCTAGATGGATTTGAACCCACAGCATGTAATGATCTAGATTGATAGACTCTGGCCAATAAGCACGTGAAAAACGACCATCAATGGTAAAAGTAAACAGATCAAGCATAGAGACGATCATAATCAATACAAATTTAAGGTCAAAGCACTTATCAATATAGTCAGGCAAAAAGGTGTGTTCATATGATAAATATAGACAAATCTGAGCATGAACATCATGGGTAACTTAATGAATCTACTAGACTTAACCAGATCTAATAGAGCCGATAACTCAATGCTAAGGCGTCATGACCGATAATTTGAGGCCATCGACCTTAACAAAGCTACCTTGCCATTGATTACAAAGTTCGCCGGACGACTAAGTAAGATATAACGAAGGTTGTCGCCTTACGAGCAACGCGGAGCGTATCACGAGAAGCTACGTAAGAACTCGACGACTTGACTAAAGGACTCGATAGGTGGCGAAGCCGGTTTTGTTTGTTGTATTGATGTGTGTTTTTACAATGACCGGGGCTTACATATTTATAGCCCAAGGCTTCAACACGAGTCCTAATAGAATATGACTCTGAATAACAGGAAACTAAAACGCTAATCGAAGATAACTTGGCCTCCAATCTTTCCTTTCTGCTCGGAGTCTGAATTGCTATCCCATTGCACCACCATGGCTTGAAGATTTGCACAATATTCACACCTCGGCCTTTGCCGACACGCCGAATCTATTAGCCGATCCCTTCCGTGAGTTTAGTCGGATATTAATGATGTCATCTTAATCGGTATTCTTCTCTATCCTTCGGCAAAACACACTCCTCCCAAATCTGGCCACTTGTTCACCACGATTTCTAGGCCGAACCGTCATTGACCAAAAATCGGTGTCAACAAACACCACGCCAAAATGAGGCCCACCTGCCGCCAAGCGGGTCAGCCACCCCCTCCCTAGAGTCGTCACGTGTCCAACTTCTAGAATCTTCTCATGGCCGACCTTGAGATACAATCAAAGCCGTCCAATGAAGACGGTTTGATCCAACGGCCACGATTCATCCCTCGGGGCTATATAAGCGGGGCGAGACCACCCCCCCCTCAAAACCCTAATTCAAGTATCATCGAGGTTTTAGATCATCATCTAGGTTCTAGAGATCAAGTCATCCAAATACCACAAACAATATTAGTTCTTTAGAATAGTTCTAGATCTAGAGAGATTAGCTACATAGTAGTAGATTAGAATGAGATCAAGTCTAAGAAGACTTGGACTTTAGATTCTATCAAGAATGTTCTATAGGTACTTTTATATATCCATTGATATTTACTCAAGTTTACTCATGATATTGTGCTTTATCTTTATTATATTATTGATTGCTTTGTTTATTGTTTACTTTAATATGTCCAAGAGACTTAGTTATTTGTTATGGATTTCATACTTAGGATTGTATAGCTCTTATCTTATAATGTTTAAGATAGGTGTTATAACTTATGTAAGTGTGGTGCTTAGATATGTTATATCTCGCAATTGTCCTTTATTTGTCGGATTGCGTGGTAGATCGTAGGGGTGACAACCCTATTGAGTCCTTTGTAGTCCTCCTCCCACATATAGAGATTCATAGAACACGGCCGCGTCGAGATCAATTTATTTCGTCATAAATCCTCCCTAGTTCATATTCCTTAAGTATGATATGAAGTAATGATGCTAATTATGATAACTAGATGTTTGCACTAATTAAAGTAGATAGTAGCTTGTGGTTATAATTACTCATTAGTAAGTTTTTCTTTATATTATTCCATGCTAATCCTTAGACTAGAATATTCTATTGGCTATTTTATCATTGTTATTATAATGCTTGATCACTGCATTTATCATTATTATTATTATCATTATCCTTAACTTTATATTTATTATCTGTGACTTACCCTTGTTATTGAGTAGAAGCATTTATTATTGGATCATTCATCATAGTAGAGAGTAGTTATCATCGCTATGCATTTCAGTTATAGAAAGCCTTCCCAAAGGGTAGAATATAAATGACAACCTCGTAATACTCTAGGTAAAATGCTACAATTGGTATAATTATCTGCTCGCTTGTAGAACCTTTGTTATTCATTTAGATTATTATTATTTACATTATTTTCTCGCCTAGTCTTATAGAATATTATTTATGCCATGATATATTTCTAGTTTCATAGTTGGAGATGACAATCTAATCTCATATTAGAAGTATAGGTAATTGAATCATGACTAGTTTATTAGTGGCAAAGTAATTTTAATACCAACATTGTTTTGGCGCCGTTGCTATTTAGTGATGTCGCTAAGCAATGTCAAAAGTGACTTATCCTTGTTATTGAGTAGAAGTTTATTCATTATTGGTTCTTTTTATTATTTTATAGTATAGAGTAGTTATCAATACTATGCATTTCGCTTATAGATAGCCTTCCTAGTGGTAGAATATAAATGACAACCCGTAATACTCCGGGTAAAATGCTACAATTGGTATAATTATCTCGTCCGCTTGCACAACCTTTTGTTATTTATTAGATTATTTATATTTATATTTATTTTTGCCTAGTCTTATAGAATATTATTTATGCCATGAATATATTTCTAGTTTATAGTTAGGGATGACAACCTAATCTCACAACTAGAAGTATAGGTAATTGAATCATGACTAGTTTATCACCGACAAAGTAATTTTAATACCAACATTGTTTGGCGCCATTGCTACTTAGTGATTGCGCTAAGCAAAGGTCAACACCATCCAAGCGCATTAAGCATCATGTCTTCCCTTTGATCTGTCCCGCACAAAGCAAACAACGTGGGTTAATCATTGGTAGAAACAAAGATTATGGCTCGACATATGAAGTCCTGCTTTAGAACGCATCATACATCGACACCCCCCTTGCTTCCATAGCCTCTCGAATTCTTGCATCACAAGCCCGATAAACACGCCAATGTCAATGCCCGGTTGTTTCGGACCTAAAAATGAGAACAAGAAGGAAAAGATACTTTTCTCTTCTAGCAATGTGCACGTTGGGATGTTGTACATGGTAAAGATCACTGGCCAAGTGATGTGGTCACTCATCCTCTCATTGAAGGGATTCATTCCATTGGTGCTCAATCCAAACCGTACATTCCTTGGGTCAGCGCTGAAGTCTTTGTGCTTCTCATCAAAGTTTTGCCACTAAGTACCATCGGTCGGGTGTGCAATCTTATCATCATCTACCTTGCACTCATCATCCCACCATGTCATGAGTGCGGCTTCTTTGGGGTTTAGGAAGATTTGCCACAAACGGTTCGGCCAATGGTAGGTACCACATTACCAAGGCGTAAATTCTTCTCTCGCTTCGATCATTGCCTAATGGAGTGTCCTCTTGGAGATGAGAATCTTATACTTCCTTTTTCCCACCCTTCTTCCTCTTGTTCCATGTGGAGGCTTCATCCCCATTGTGAATATTGTTGTTCTTGTACCGACTGGCCCCGCACCTAGACATTTATCTAGATCCTTGAACGTGTCACCACGAAAAAAAGGATACAATGGTTCAGGCATGCATGGATTTTTTTCTAACACTCGTTGTTAATGGACTTATTACCTTTTTCACTTGGTAAGTATTGGTGGGAACTGAGTTTGGTTGTGGCAGCAACCATGAAAGGAGACGCAACAAATCATTGAAACTACAGTCCGACTAGCCGTACTTAGCCTTCAGGATGAGTAGCTCAAGCACAAAACTTAGCAAAGGTCTAGTGTGTCGACAACCCTTTTCAACACCATATACAGTTTTCGTCAATGTTGTTCTCACCCTCTCTAGGTTTTCTAGACCTTTCACGCTCTTTAGTAATATTTTTGGTCCAATGGCCTGAAGCATTTCCTCCAAATAATCACCGTCATCTTCATCAATGACACATTCCCATTGCAACCGTCGTCACCACTTATGTCGTTACCATACCAACCATCACCACCTCGTAGTTCATTGTCGAGTCGGGGTTCATTCTTGCATCAAGCTCTTCCTCAATACCGGGACAAGCGCTAGGGTTTCGAGGTCATCTCCTAGATCATCGACGCCGTAGTCATCAAGAACAGTTTCACCACGGTGAATCCAGATTATGTAATCCTTAACAAATCCTTGTGTAATCAAAAGTGATCCGATGATCTCCACGTTTCTCCATGCTATATGGTTCTTGCAACCATGACAAGGACATATTATTGAATCATTATTTTGTGTCAATGTCTTCGCATAATTCTTAGCGACTTCAATAAATTTATCCATCTCTTCACGGAAACCTACCTTCCACCTTAACGAGCCATACATCCAAGCCTTCCTGTACTCCATCCTTTAGGACAAGAATTAAAGAAAATGCATTAAAGGACTAATTAATCAGATATATAAATGCATATACATGGCAAACCCTAAATGGTTACAACTAAAAAAGTCATTAATACCAAAGTTGTAGCACAAAAATGAATACACTAATAGCAAAAAAAAATCATAGCATTTGGAGTTCATAAGAGAGAAAACATGTTGCAAGTTTCCATTATGAATTAAAAACAAAAAACACACATGTTCATCACTAAGCAACCATGAACCCTAGCTACATGAAATTTTCTATTAGTCCACTAAAATCATGCAAGATCGACTAATAAATGAGTGTAATCCAATAATCTAACTAATCTACGCCAGTACCACCAAAATTAGGATATAATTTGCTCATTTCATAGCTCAAGCACCATAGATGAGAGAGAAAAAGTAAACTTCTAATTACTCACTAACCAACCATTAAAACTTCAATTAAAGATTTGCAATAGCATTTACTTACCTTATCCAAGCTCTTCACCAAAGTATTTGAGATCAAAATCTCCCCCTTAGTAGAGCAATTTTTGGGAGGATCCCAAGGCCTCCCTGCCTTTTTTTTCGAGTTGGAGTGAGTGAGCTCGAGGAGGAAGAAGGGGGCTGCAACACTTATTAGTACAGACCACTGTAGGGCGGCTGCAGTAGGGACGATTGGATATTGAGCCACCCCTACTGTGCTATTTGTAGGGGCGGCCAACTTTCAGCGGGGCCGGGGCGGCCACTATAAGAACGGCTGGAGAGCCAGCCGCCCCTGCCCAAAAAAGGAGGCGTTTTATAAATCATTTTTTTTAGTAGTGAGAGGTACACAAGTCCACCGCAACGGCGGCGGCGGGTAATCGCCGAGCCGAACAGATATTGCAACCGATAATAATTGGGAAAAGGATGGGTCCGAAGCGTGTGCTTGGTGATGGAGTCCGACACGGATTAGCACTGTCCCGTGAAAAGAAATGATGTCTGGCTAGCAATTTAGCATAACACTAGCAGCGGTGGGTGCGGCCATCCAGCTGATTACTGGAGTATTAAACAAAGTGGTGGTTGGGCCAATTGGAGCGGGGATTGGATTCTCGGTCGGGCGGGTGTGTGGAGTTAGTGGGATGATGCGTCGGCTTAGACTAATAACGCATGCCGTACACTCTCAGTCGCGACGCACCCATGCATGCATGCTGGTGGCCCTTTTATGTCCTTTTTTCTTCTGTCACGGGAGGTCTCTCTTTGATACAATATAATATAATTGCAAGGCTACTTTTGTGTTCCTGAGGAGGAGTTTGTGTGTGCCAGTGTGTATTGTTTCTGGAGACATGCATGGCGTGTTCCTGAGGAGTATGTTGCAGGGAAGTCGTGATAGACAGTAGTAACACTGTATATGACCATGTTCCTCACCAGGGAGAAAGCTATAGAGTTTGGTTTGGGCTAGTTCGGTTCCTACCTGGCAAAATTGCATGGCCCAGGAAGCGAACCAAACAAGCCCTTTGTACTGATTATTGCCTGCAAATCAAGGGACAAAGATAGCAAAATTCAGATAAGGCAAGAACTGATGACGACCATTCATATGGGAACAGGGGGCAGATTTGCCTTGGGTAGCTTACCCCCAACGGGGATTTAATTGGCTAGTCGTATCCCCGGGAGCGGTTCCCCCTTCACTGCCCCCTCCCTGTCGCTATTTGGAAGCAGGGCTTAAGTACCCAGGATGTAAGCTTTATCGCTGTAAACTAAGAAATACTACAAAGCAGTACCAATAAGACATGAGATGCAAATAAAGGAGCGTGAAAGATGCTAATATCAAGGTCACATCGAGCCACCACATGAAGCCAGTTACTGTCAGCAAGCTAATCAGATCAGTTTAAAACAATTTCAATCATGTCACCAGCTGGGGCCGGCAAGACTGCCGGACTCGTCGGTCAAAAAAAATAAATAAAATGTGGCAGTCTTGCAATTTGCCCCTTCTCTTGTTATGTTTCTTTTCACATAATAATAAGACCTCCTGCGGTCTCTCTCTATTTTTGCTAAGAGGGCTGCCTTGCAAATCTCAACTCAATGCAAAACAAATGCACCCGTGTGCTATAATTTCATCGCTTGCTCCATGTGGAAATACGAGACACGACGGTGATAGGAGCTTCCGGTTGCTAGGCTCTAGCCGATTCCTGACATAAGTTAATAGGTCTAGATTATATAGTAGCACTAATAATACAAATAAAGTGTGTTGGTTAACTGAATTTTATATGTGTATACAGATGCATGTTGCTCTAAAAAGATAGCTAGGAGACTGGTCCTGGTCTGATGCATATTTTCACAATGGCGCGTCCTTTTCTCATGATGGATGGTGTGACGGGTCGATTAAACTTAGATTAAAAACAGGCTGATCAAAGTATTTCCCATAACGGTAATGCTTCCAGTGGGGCGTCCGATCCCGGATGTTTCGATCGGACGCGTGGTATTGGGCCGCCCACCCGTTCTTCTGTGAAAAACAAAACCCCACCCTAGGGGTGGGGTCGGGTCCTTCCTCGCACCGCCTGGATTGTATCCACCGTGGTGCTGCCGCCGTGTACACCCCGCTTTCGCGATGGCGCGACTAGAAGCGTTGGGAAGATCACGCCGCCGTGGGGAGCGGATCCGTGATTCGACACCGCGACGACGGGGGTGGAGATGCTGGCGCGTCCTGGCGCGGTTCATCGTCCGGGCGCTGTGGTGGTGAGGAAGGTGGCGGTGGCTCCCTCAGATCCTATGATCCGGTCTAGGGATCGGGGGTCAAGCAGAGTGGCCAAGGGAGGAGGCGGATCGCGTCAAGGTGCTGCCAAGTATTTTCCACTCAACAAGCGAGGTATGAGTAGTTGCTAGTGTTTGCCATGTAGATTTTTTCTGCATTTTTCTACATTGCTGGTGCTAGGGATTCCCGTTTGTCAGTTGCTAGGGTTTAGGGTTTCATCCCAGATTATATGTTTTCGCAATTTAGATTCTAGGTTTTGCAATGCGAAATGCTAGGAGTTCCAGATTATATGTGTCTGTAGCTTTTCAATTTGCTTTGTTTGCTCGATGTACATTGTGTTTGGTCGACCAAACAAATTTTATTTAGCCTATCTGTTCCCAAATTTGATATTCCTCATTGATATGCTGGGAATTACTTTGTTTTAGATTAGACTGAAGTACTTGAGCTTAGTATTAGTTCTATTACTTTAGATTTAGGCGGAGGATTCGTAGGGAGGCTGGAATGGGGAATCTCATGCAGCTCGTTGCTATGGCAATCCCTGCTAATAGGGTCTTTATTTTACCCATTTCTAGTTTGATGTTGATTGTTTGATGATAGGTTGCAGTATCCAGTGCTTTTTGGTCTTGGGAAGCTTCATCTATTAATTCAGATTATTAGCAGTTCATATAGCTTGAGTAGCAGTGTGTTTGCAGTTATATGATAGCTAAGCAAGATGGTTAGTCTAAAAGGATGACATCGCACATGTATTTGCTCAGTTATCTGTGTATGTTGCTTTGTTTTTCAACATGCTGTTTTATTATTTTCAACATGCTGTTTTTAGTATTTTCAACATGTTGTTTGCTATTAATTCAACTTGCTTTCGCTTATAGGGTGCAATCCTAGCCTGTTTGTTATTTTTTGTTTTGTAATTTCAGGGTTTGTGTGTGTTTTTCCTCTCCCCTAAACGTTGCACGCTTTAAATTATGAATTCTAGCATCATTTTTTATAATGCCAACTCATTTGTTTTTCTACATTTTTTGTTGTCAGGGCCTCTATTTGCTCCTGCAGCCGAGCACTTCTTAAGTAGATTTTCAGCTCATAGGCTCTGTCGGAACCTTCCATTTACTGATGAAAGGCAGGCTTGGATTAAGTTATCTGGTCATGGTGCTTTGTTGACTTGTAAGGATTTCTCTGTTCCTATCAAGTTTGTGAGATGGATAATAAAGCATACAGACCCTGTCCTACGTGAGTTTAGGCTTGAAAGCAAGGGGTGATTCCAAGGTTATCGTGTTTGACCGAGTTATCTGTCAATGTCAATGTCATTTGTTTTTTTTTTTTTTTTTTGTATGAATGCTCATGTAGGCCTCAACACTACTCTTTTCTGGTTATGTTTTAGCTGCAATCACTGTCATGTCTTTCCAGAGAGATTGACCAACTGTTTTACCTGCAGTTCATTTAGGAGGCAACTTGTCAGTGATTTTTTTTGGATCACTGTCACTTTTATTTTAGTGATAACAGGCAACTGTTAGCCATTTAGGAGGACTTGCACTCCTGTTCCTGTGCATCAGAGCAGTGCATGATAGAGCCAGTACTAGTGTTCCTCTTTTTATTCTTGTAGTGTGATCCATGATGCATCGTAGTACTCCTAGTGACCTATAGTCCTAGTATTGCTTTGCCTGCCTGGCACTGACATTAATGTGGCTTTCAGTTTTGTTTTCACATGCACATGCTCCCTCTCCTCTGTACTATTTGGCTTATTGGTTTCTGACTTGATAATAACTGTCAGCCACAATAAATTAGCTAGACAGCAGGAATCGATCAGGTGTACCAACTTGTATTTATTTTTGCTTTAGGAAATATGACTGGTCTTTTTTTTTCATCTTCACTTTTGCATTTGTTCGCATTCTATGTTTGGCCTCATTTTTTTTTTTTTTTTTTTTCAGCTCAACATGGTTGACTACATGATGCAATTGTCTGGACAACTCATCCGATCGCTCATAAATGACATCTCTGTCGAGGAATTTGTGAAGGACAATCGCTTGATTTAGTCATATAAGATTTTTATGGATGCTATCTAAGGTCATTAGTCTTTGTGTAGTGAATGAACCAATACATTGTAGTTTAGGTTGCTCATGTATGCAACCTCTTTTAGTCTCTGTAATTGGGCAGCTGCATGTGCTGTTTCTGCTGAATGGATGTTTTTTTTTTTTTTTTTTTGGTGTAAATGGCTATGTTGGTAATATGGACAAATGATGTTGCAACTACTCGAACCCTTCTGTTGCAGTGTTTGGAATCAAAGTTTACAAGTAACTGCATTTAGTTGTACAACTTTTTGTTTTCGATGATTCAAATATACCCTTTATGCAAAAAGTTATCATATCTGTGACAGTGCCTGATCTTAAATGTTGAACTTGTATTTTTTCAACTGTTGCACCTGCTCGTACAGGTTGTTGCAACTACTTATGATCTACTGTTCTCTGGATCTGGGTCCCATGTGCCAGTTTGTGTCTGTGTGCGTGTGGTCCTTTTTGTCCCCATGCAATGTGTGGCTGGCTGGCCGCCCGGCCGGTGGCTCTCGTAGATGGATCGCTGGCCGCGCTATGTGTGGGGGGAGGATGGAGAGAGGGTCGATGAGAGTGGCTACTAACTACTAGTGTGCCGTTACTGCTAGTGAGTGAGTGATGGGGCTGGCTGACAGTGCAAGTTTCTTGTTAATGATGATAGCAAAGGTGTGTTGAGGAATAAGCAAGAACAATCCTCTTCTGAGGTGGGTCAACAACTCTAAATAAATAAACTAATGTAGTAGTGGAGTTGGTATTGATTGAGAATCATGCAGGCAGGCATGCAGCACAACAAGGGCCTTTTTTCTCTAAACAAGAGCTTTTAATTCATAGTAGGAAATCCCCTGTTTGATAGATGCCCACACGTTTGCAAATCCCCCTGTTTACAGACTAGTTGGTGTGCTTAAAGCCACTTTTTTCATCTTGCAAATTTGTCAGTCAGTAGGGAAGTGCTCCCATACCAAGTACTTTCTTTGCCTTCTACACCTGGTTCCAAAGTAGTAGCATTTTTTTTTTCTCGGATCCTGAGTATTTTTTTTGACTGTAGCAACTACCTCTATAGGTTGTTGCATCTATGTTTACAGGTTGTTGCAAAATCCTTCCACATGTTGTTGCAATACTCATGACTAAAATATCAGACTGCATTTCACCTTTTCCATTACAGCAACAAATAATTGTGTTTTCATGACACAAACCATATGCATTTCACCTTTCTCATTCTAGTAATTGCATCATAGAATTCAGTTACTTGTAACATAATTAAATTACATTTTCAACCTCTTCCTATACCAATTGTGTGTAAGACAACCCAAGTTATGCCCTGATTATGAACACTAACACTACAGCTTCAACTTTGTTGCTTTCATCGCCTCCATTATTTCTTTCGCCTTTTGCATGCTTTTGCATTCTTCTACACTATGATCATCTTCGTCCCAAAAGGAGCATTTGGGAGCTTTCTTTTTCCCCTTCTTCGACCACCTTTCTTCTTCTTAGCTTTCTCTTTCTTTTGCTCCACAATGCTTTTGTATCTATCCACCTTTTCCCCGGGCCTTCCTTGTGCTTGATTGGCTAGAGGGTTTTTGAAACATTTGTGTGTTCACTGTTGTTTGTTGTTGCTGCACTCTTCCCGGATGATGTAGCATGTATACTGAATCCCATCTTCGCATAAGCATTGTAGACTTTCCTCGCCTCCTCAACACTATCAAATCGCGTCCCCACAAATGGCAAACACAGTTTTCACTGACGACATCTTCTTCTTCATAGTAGATTTCTTCCTCTGATGACACATCCACATGAATAAAGCTGTCTAGACCAGCTATGTCGTTGGAGACACTCTGATTGACATCAATTTGACCTTGGCCCTGCATAAAAGTGCTCGCAAAAAGTTTTAGGCAATACTAACATATGCACCCTCTTTTTTTTGAATTCAAACTAATGAAACAATGGTTTCATTTAGTGCAAAGTTTCTTACTTTGACAACAGGCCCATGCGATGTATCAACAATCGTGTTGCTGCAGTTGTTGTTGCTTGAGGTTTCAGTATTTTGGCTCGTCCCAACAAGATTCTGGTGTTGCATATTTCCACTATCAACACCGCATATATTCATGTTGAAAACTAGTATTAGTACATGTTGCACAAGCTATTATTGTATGTTGCATTGGTACAAAACAAGAAGACAGCTGCAATGCAACCTGAATCAGATCAAATATATTTAAAATTTAACATTAACATGCTTCAAACTGATGTTGCAAGGCATAATGTCTCATGTATCATGTTCAATAACCATAGGTTGCATTTTTGTCACATGCTATTCCATATTTCCACATTGACCATAATGTTTCATGTTCGGTAAGCACATAATCCCAAGGTTAAAACACATGTTGCAATACTGCCTAACCATAATGTTTCATGTTCACTAACCACATGTTGCATTTTCCAATCTTCTATTTCATTACCTGAGACACGCCATGGATGGTCCTCGAACTAGCACCGCTCCATCTCCTTGAGCCTGATAGAACAGATTCATTGAATCCTCTCGCAACAATGGGAGGGGGGCTTACGGGCATATGGATGTTTCTCCTGGGGAACTTGATCCCATGTAATATATGAGGGCGGTGACATTGGGGGCTTCTTCCGCTTGCCGCTTTTTGAGAGAATTCAGAGATGCGATTTCACAAAAATTCACCGAATTCGAGAGGAGGCTTGTGGGGTGGGGGTGGGGGGGGCTGCCGTTGGCGAGCCACGTAGATGTGATTTCGTAAGAGCGAGGAGGAGGTCGTGGGACTCATCGTATTCTGCTGCCGCTTGGGGAAGATGGTGCCGCCGACGCTGCTCCGAGAGCTTGGCGGTGTTTTCGGCCGGCCGTGCCGCTTGGGGAAAACTCTGCCGCCATACTAGATCAGGGAGGAGATTTGGTGGCAGGTGAAGGAGACGCAACGGAGTTCAGCGCCGGGCGGTGCTTTGCACCGTAAGGGAACGCCGCTGAGCGCCGGTTGCCCTTTGGCTGCGCCATGCCGATGCGACAGGGGCAGCGGCTTAGTTGGGCGTCGATTCGTTGGGTTTGGGGACGGAAGACGCCCTGATTGCCCGATGTGTGCCTGATGTGTGTTGGGCTTTTCATTATTTTTTGGCGTTCGTGGGCTCGCTAGGACCGTCCGATGGGCCGATGGCCATAGGACGTCCTATCGCTAGCTCCCATTTCATCCATAGCAAGGCACGGCAATTTTCCTAGTATATTAGTAGTAGTAGTAAATACAATCCTAAGATGATCCCTGGATTGCCAGATCGTACCAAATGCTACAGTTCAACAGTAACAGCCCGTGATTGGTCCATGTGTCGGCTTCTGATTGGTCCGGCCCTCCAAATATAACCAGGCCCCCTCGCCTAAAAACAAAACGACGACTCCTATCGCTCTCCCCGTCCCTCTCCCCTCGGTTTCTCCCGACACGGGGGCGGGCGCGGCGATGGCGCCGTCCCCGGGCGGCGCGCTGGTGGCCGCCTCCCCTCCGCCTCACCCCCCTCACGTGGCTCAGCCCCCATGCCTGAGGTCACCGGCGCGGTTCCAACCCTAACCCTCCCCCACCTCTGCCTGTTGGATGTCGTCCTCATCTCCTCCGTCAGTCATAGGGTTCGTCCTCATCTTATTATCGATCTGTTGCTGTTCGATCCTCATATTTCCTTCTCTCAGATGTGAGCTGCTGCGGCAATTTAACCCTTGCTGATTTATGATTTCTGTGCAGAGTTATTTGAGCTTGTAAATTTGAGCTGGTCCTCTAAACCTTCCAATATGTGGACTTAATGTTACTTATTTGGCGTGCATTTGATTTATTTTTCTGCAAGTCTGTACGGTATGCTTCTGAAGCCTCTAAAAATCCCCTTTGATATCCTGTTGCAGTAGGCTATAACAGGTTAGCGAATTACCTAATTAGACAATTGGCTCTGCTCTGTATCGTTGTGATGTTTATAATTTTATTGTTGAATAGCTCTCTCTAAGGTAAAGGTGAATTACCTGTGTTCCTTCAATCAAGTTTAGGTACATCAAAGAAAACTAATGTTACACTTTTTTCCATGTTGTGATTTCCTAAGCTGGGAGATAAAAGCCATCTGTTTTTTTCTTCCTCTTTATTAAATTGAAGGTGTGCATCTACAAGCTGTACGGAAAATGTTACCGGTTTAGGTGCAGCAAATAAAATTGATTCATACTATTTCATAGAAACAATTCACCTTTATCTCTTGCAAGTGCACAAACATTTTCCTATGTATATGACTGCAAGCATATCATGTGAATTACTGGGTTTGGTGTGTGTGCTACCAGGTAAAAAAGAATTGCAACCTTTGAGTTATGTGGCTACCTATGTTCCTACGCCCACGTGTTTAGTTAGCCAGGTATTTCACTAAATTCTTTATGTCCCTTGGTGTTCGCTTGCCATGTTGCTGTGTGGTTGGAGTTTCAATTTACAGTTCGTATTTCTCTGTATATTTAGTACCCGATCAGTATATGTACTCTTCGCTTTGTGAGGCGTGCGCTATGCTGTTCCTACTCATGCATATATCAGAAGTTTTATTGGTAACAAAGATCTATAATGTTAAGAGACAGTGTCACAGGTATCGTTCGATTGGTAAAAGAATTATCAGTTACTATCTTTTTTATTGCAATTTTTCTTCGTAGAAGTCAAATAGGTGGAAAGAATAAAAAAAAACAGCAAGCAAATAATGCATGGACTGTACGAATAGTGTATGTGTCTATACCAGTTACTATGCACGTTATCTATCTATTATTCCTCTTGGTTATTATTCCTTCTTCAGTTTTCAGAGCGTGTGTTTAATTACAATGCTGTACTATCCACAACACATTTAAGGTTCTCAATGTTTTGTTGCTTGCCGTTACATGCTCTTGTTTACTTGCATATGGTGTATAGGGATTCAGTTCCTGGTTCCTGTATTTGTGGTCAGGAGCTGCATCATTTAAGCTTTTAGAATGAACTGATCTTTTATTCATGTCCTTCCATGACTGTATGGTAACACAAATGCCTCCATCATTTTCTGCCATGAGAAAACATTTAATATAAATAGATGAGATTTAATCTATTTCAAATTGAACAGAGTGGTCTAAAGATAAGAATTATTGGACGATTGGAGATGGGTTTACTTTTTACTCCTTTGTATAACTATTTCTTTTTTCACTAATGACTACTATCCCAGATATGTCGTGGTATGGAATTCTTTGGACTACAAGATCAAAAACCAAATAGTAGAACAGGGTCTCATAAATAACGTTCAACAAATTGGGATTCATTTAGCAACCTGTCGGTGTTTTAATCCGGGACCTAACCAACTAGTGATGTAATGCTGCGCGTTCCCTAATCCGGATGGTGGGGCAAGAATGACACAAAGGGTTTATACTGGTTCAGGCCGAGGGATGCCCTAAGCGTCCAGAGTGAGCAAGAGGATTGTATTATCTTGCACCGGGGTGCTCGTAATAGGGGGGTACAAGTGGGTGGAGAGAGGGAGCGTGTCCCAAGTCTCGTGAGAGGTTTGGTGTTTGGTTGAGTCTATTGCCAATATCGCATGAGGTCAAGCTAGAGAGTGTGTGTGTTGACATGCCCCGTGTCTACCCGGCCCTCCCTTTTATAGGCATCAAGGGAGGTGCACTGGTTACATGTCTTTCTCCCAACCGAAGGACCGTACTCGAGCCCTATGGGCTTTCTATGTAGTGACGTGGGCGAGGCATGGTGGTTGTACTCCATGTCTTGCGGTGATGTAGAAGGAGGTGCTTGCTCTAGTGGACGACGCGGCCGTCACGTGAAGTACATCAAATCCCCTGTAGATCTGACCGTGCAGAGGGCCAAGGGTGAACGATCCCCGAGGGAGTCTCGGACAGGATCTAAACCCCGGGACCGAGGCCTGGAGACCGCCGTAGCCACAATGCCCGAGGGGCGCTACGGTGGCGCCAGGCTCTTGGGAGCAAAGTGTTTGAGGGTGTCTCGATGTACTTGCCTCCCCATCCGAGGGGTGCCAGTATGGGCACATGAGTTGACATAGCAGAGGGTCCTTGTCGTGGTGGTTGAAACAGCGCTCGATGTGGGGAGAACAACGCCGGTTGACCATCCCCGAGGCGTAATCATTACATGTGAAGGTGGGATTTGACATTGGTCTTGTCGAGTCTTATGAGAATCCGGCGTTGCCGGTGGGGATTGAGGGTGCTAGAGTGCATTTAATGTGCATGTCTTCTGGTCAGGTCCGTTGGTCAAGGGCATATCGTCGAGGCGTTCACCGATGACCTCTAGGGAGAATCGAACATGCCAAGTGTCGAGGGGGCCTCGGGCGAATCGAAAACCTCCTGTACGAGCCGAGGGGTCTCGGGCGAATCATAATTCGTCCCTTCCTCGGGTTGAGGTGCCCTCGGCGATGAGCCACGGGCTCATTGCGGGCCCCGTAGTGCCTTCGGGGTATTTTAGACTTTGGGGGTCCTTACGCCTTGCCCGGTTTAGGAGAGAGCTTCTTCATTAAAGGTAGAGTGCCTTGGGTATCCTCGATTATGGTACCCAAATCAGAAGCCCCGAGGCTCGATGGGGTATGTTTACCCCTTCAGAGGATTTCCTTTGTTTGAGAGCAGGTTTGCCGTGCTGGGTGCTGAACCATTTGGCTAGTCTTTTACTTCGTGTCCGGCGGGTAAGCGGCGAGCGCACCCTCCGGGTGTAGCCCCTGAGGCCTCAGAGGGGTAGGTTACCCCTCTGAGGGCTTCATACATGGCCTTACCTGAATCATTGAGCCCTCATCGGGGCTTTTATGGGGTGCATGGTGCACCGTGCGAAGATTGCCCCCGAGCCTCTCGCCGTGCGGGGATCCGTCCGTGACATCCTTGTCTTTTGGTGCACCCCTTGGACTGCGTCTTCGTGAGGAGTAGGGTGTGGGTACGCCTGACTACCCTCTCCGTGGGTGAGCCCGACGCACCTCGGTGGGCTGTTAACAGGTGGATTCGGTGGAGGCCCGTGCCCTATTCGATAAGGGCCGGCTTATGGTCCGGAGACACACCCAAAAGGTACCGGAAAGTTGTGTCCTGGCAGGCCTCGGGTCCGTTCGATAAGACCCGAGGGCTCGACGCCTCCCTCAATGGGATCCCTCCTCAAGACTGCCTTGCTGGTCTCGAATGTGTCTTAGGGTATCCCGAACCTCAGGTGGCTCGGGGCTTTGGCCATGTAAGGGCATACCCATAGAAACCCCTAACTCGGTGTCCTGAGGCGGTTGTCGAAACCTCCATGGGCCCAACCTTCGAACCTCTGGACCGTAGAGGGCTCAAAGCCCGGGTTCCTTCGTGTGGAAGGACTCTAGAGGATATTTACCTTTTTACTTCATGGGGAAGAAAAACTGCCGGTGGATATTCTTTTCCTTACCATTCCAGTGTGAGAGAAGTAGAGAGATATGATTGCATCTTTTTAGGCGATTTTCATGGGGTGGCGATCCTGCTCCTGACGCACCTGCAGTCTGATGAGATGGGACGCCCAAGGGCGGTGATTTACTGCGTGCATGTGCGGTTTTGGGGAGAGATCACAATGGATCCTAGCATTAATTGTGCCAGATCCGTTTCCTTCCTTGCTGCCCCCGCCTGTTCGCCTATAAATTCAAGGGCACCGCTGACTCGGGTTACTTCCCTTTGGCCTTCGTCTTTCTTTGCTCTCATCTTCCCCAATCCCCTACCACGCCTTTAGATCCAGCGGGCTTGTTGTTGAGTACTTCGGCCACCGCCTTAGATCCATGGGGAGGAAGTACACCATTGTTGGCACCGATCCATGGCAGCGTTCCACCGTGGTGGTGGAGGAGCTATAGGGAGCTGGTCAACCAAGGGCTACTCGGCCGCTTACCGGCGCCACCAACCCGGAGTGGATGACGCCGCTGGTCGACCATGAGGAGCTGAATCCTCCCGACGGCTACATCGTGAGCTTCCTTGCGTTCCATCGGTGGGGCTTAGGGATGCCAGCGAGCTGCTTTATGCGCGCGCTCGCACACTACTATCAGGTGGAGCTTCACAACTTCACTCCCAACTCGATTGCCCAGGCGGCGATCTTTGTCGCCATTTGCAAAGGGTACCTGGGGATCGCTACCCATTGGGAGCTGTGGCGCTACTGTTCAAGGCGGAGTCCTTCACCTCATCGATGGGGAAGGGAATGTGGAGGGTGGTCCGAGTGGGTGGATGTGTCCTTCAAGTGCGCGATGGATGATCGTCGGAGTATCTCTCCACCAAGCTCACGACCACCAACCGGGGCTGGCAACCCGAGTGGTTCTACCTCCGCAACGACGCCCGGGCTTCCTTCCTACACCGGCAAGGTGATCTCTAACAAGGAGGAGTTCTAGCACCATGGCCCCCCCCGGGAGCACCAACCTAGGCTTCGCCCACTCCCCGACGCGCCGGGTGCTGTGGGGCCGCAACCTATCGCGCCATAGTTGCCGCCGACTTTCATCATCGAAGGGTCCTTCCCCGATGGAGCGGTGATTGTGGCTTGACCAGATGACAGAGGAGGCATCAATCGAAAGCAGCCGGATGTCCTCGGCCACCCTCGACGCTCAGGAGCTTCTTTCATGGATAAAGGAGCTGATGGGCATGGATTATGAGGTCAAGACCCTGACCCATCCGCCGCTGCGCCCAATCGAGGGCTTTGTCGCGCTGGTATGAACCTAATTGCTAGTCTGTTCTTGAGTCAACTTGCTCTTGCTGATCTCCTTTCTACTTACAGAACCTATGGGATTACCGGCCCTCTCCACCTCTGGTGCCCGAGGACGCCGCCCAGTGGGAGCGTGATCAGGTCCATGCCGAGAGGCAGAGGGAAGAGAAGGAAAAGAAGGAGGAGGAGGAGAAGGAAGACTAGCGGAAGGCGCTGGTGGAGCTCCGCAAGCAGTAGAAGGAGGCAGGGCTCCCGGAGGAGGCGTCCCCATCCTCATCGATATCGGGCCACCGCCTCGACGGCAGCACAATGATGATGTCGCCGCTGTCGGCACCGGAGAGGTCACTGCCCACGCCCCGATGCCCAATGTCGGCGGGGGCTATCTACCGAGGTCCCATCATCTTCCGGGTCAGAGAAGGCTCGGCTCAGTCCAGAGGGCCGGCCCCCGTGGTGAGGGCTCCGTCCACATCACGCGCGCCCCGCTGAGCCTCGCGGACCCCTTGGTCGGGCCTCGCTTCACGTATTTCGAGGGCGCGAGCACCGGGCTGCCGTTGTCATCGTGGAGGGCCGGCCGAGGGAGCAAAGGTGTCCCTCCCATGTGCAAAGTAAGTTTTTATGCTTAGTCTTTTTTGGGCCTTGCCTCAGCCATTCTTAATGTCTTGCCCTTTGCATACTTTTTTTAGGAGGAGGATGGTAGAGGACCCCCCTCTCATGCCTACAAGGTCCTGAGGCCGCTCTTCGCCTTCGCTTGGGGGGCGGTTAGTCGAAGACTTTTGCCGGGCGCCCCAACCGTAGGCCGCCATGGAGCAAGGGAGGGCGCAGTTGGGCGAGAGCAAGCGTAAGGCCGCCCGTGCTCGTGGCGGCTAGAGCAGGGGTGGGAGCCCCCGCCGATTACCGCGAGGGCTGCCCACCCGTGGAGGCGCTTGGTGCCGGGCGCGGATGGGGAGTCGGGCGCTACTCTAGGGTGCCGTGGTCGTGGTGACTCGACGAGGCCATGGCCATGGTCACTCCCCGGGCGGTAGGTAACGCCGCCATCGCCACCGACATCAAGATGCTTATGGCCATGGAGGGTCCCTCCGCGGATGACACCGGTAGCGGTCATTATCGAGTAATTAATACCGCCAACTTCTATCCAATTCATGAGAAACAGTAAACTTATGTCACATATACCTTTTACTACTCACCTAGTTCCACTTGTATTCAAGAAAATATGTTTTGCAGGAACAAACGTGGAAATAGGTGAAAGTACGCCGAATAAAGGAGGAAAGCGCCGCGCCGAATCGTGTTTTGGACAAGGGAAATGCCATCGAGGCCAAAAACCGCCGCGAACCAGCCAAAGTACCATCGGGGGGCGCAACTCATAGTGGGCCACAAGCCCACCCCGCGAAGCGCGCTGCACTAGGGCGGGCCAAACTGCAGGCTGGCCGCCGCAGCGCCCGCCCGCCGGCCGGCTCCGTTCCGCCGCGCCTTGTCTCGTGAGCTGTCCCGAATAGCGAGGCGGTTGCATGTGGTGTTTTTCGGATGGCGCCAAAGAGCTCCCGCCAAACTTCCCGAAATTCCCTAGATTAAGGAGAGCCCTCCATTCTCCTTCCTCTTTTCCTATATAAAGAAGGCCACCCCTCCATTGTAACACACACAACACACAAGGATCTCTCTCCCTTCATTTGTTACTTCTTCCTTTTAGTTAGTATTAGGAGTTTGGGAAACATGTAGAAGATCAAGATCTTCTTGGAGTTACTGGTATTATCAATATAATTCCTTTATGTTGGTTAATGCTAAGTTCTTCATATTGTTCTTGTTCTTCATTTATCAATATAGCTATGAACTAGAGTATAGTCCTTATGACATGATCTTGCCATATGGAACTTTGTGCTTAACCTATCATATATACATGTTTAGACCAAGAGCTAAGTTGAGATGTTGAGTTCTACCTTGAATTAGTCTTAGTTCTTTGTTGGATTATAGGTTATTTGCCAGCCCTCGGCGGTGCTCTAGTAGAAGGACCCCGGGAACGGGTAAGCCTTGTCGACACGCTAGAGTAGTGGCCATAGCATAGACATGGTGTCTATGCTAGAGGTTACCTTCGGGCCGCTCCATATACGCATCGGACGAGGTGGTAGGCGGGTGGTGGTGACCTCGTCCCCGCCCTTGTAATCCCCCACGCCTCGTATGGAGTAGATGCTATGCCTGGTATAAGCTATGCACTGTGTGCGCCTCCGGTGGTCGAAAGTAAGAAAATAGCAACCATGACTAACTTAACTTAGAATCTCTAACATTACAAAAGCATGTATGTATATCTACTATCTTAACATAGCTATTTAGGATATGCCCCGCCCATGTTAGATTTATTCTTTCACTCTTTTTATCCTTGAGATTGATTCAAGTGTGTGTGTCAAGTTATCATACCATTTGATTTATCCCTATTATGGATTGTGGTCTATTGCATAGTCGTGTTATCCTGTCCCATGTTCATATTAGAGACTTTACACCATGCCTTCCCCGTGGAAATATGATACCCTGAATACTTCGGTGAAAGCTACTGGCCCGGCATTTCCGTGGCGCTATGCGGAACTCTTTTCTGCTTTCGCTAAGAAACGCCAACGCAGACACACCACCGTGTCGTCGGCGGGCGGGGGCAGCTCTTGGGCCCAACACCTCAACCGGATCGGCCGAGGAGATGGAGGTGTATACCATCTCCTCCGACGACACTATCCCTCAGGACAGAGGGAAAGGGCCCGTGTTGGAATCCGAGGCCATGAGCCATATGAGGGGACCAGTGCTCGAGGGTGGTGAGATGAGCACAGCCCTCGCTCGTGTCTACATTGAGTCCCAGAAGTGGCCCGGTCCTCGTCTGATGTGGCACAACCAGGAATTCCCAGAGGAGGAGCAGCTCTTGTACAAGCTCTGGGACGAGGAAGAGGATGGGTGGTGGTGGCATATCTGAGGACTGCATAGGCAATCCTTGCAGCCGCCTGTGTGACGTTGAATGCCCTCGAAGTGACTTTGCCGAGGCACTGCGGGTAAGGGTTCAATCCTTCTTTTGCTTGATTGATCGACTTACCCTGGTTTTCACCGATTTTGATCTTTTGCTTGTGTTCTAGGTGATGGAGATGATGTCCCACCCAAGTCATCATTCCTCCATCTGTAGGGGGATGCTTGGGGTGGGCGAATCGTCACCGTGAGAGGCAAACCGGCCGAGGAGCTGCCGGTCCCAAATGGGCACGAGGCGCGAGCTCAAGATCGCCCATGATGACCTAAAGACCGAAGCTGGCCACGACTCAAGGGCAGGTGGCTCCTCCGGCCCAACCGAGCCTGTGAGTTGGAGGCCGCCTTACTTGAATGACTACCGGGAGGGACGCCGGGTTTGGCCAAAGGTGCAACGGGTGGCCGGGTGAGCGGATGAGGCCAAGGGCGAGGTGCTACGGCCGTCTTCGATGACACCGCGCTAGCCTCGAGCTAGAGAGGGTGAGGGCCGCCTTCCAAGCTCGGGAGGCGTGAGGCAGCCATCTTTTTGCCATGCAAAGAAAGCCGAGGCGCCAAGATCGCCGCTAGCCGATGGGAGATGGAGGCCGCCTAAGAAGCCTAGATCTTTTGCCCCCTTTGCCTTGATCTTTTCGTGGATGTTTTTGTGCTTATTCTTGTGGGGCTCTTATAATGGTATAGGCCTGCACCAAAGAATCGCCGAGGCAAATAGGGACATCGACATGCTCCAGGTGGCCTTCGACGATAAGGCCGCCGAGCATAATGCTCTTCAAAACGTGGTGGCCCTGCTTTGCCAGGTCTTCGAGGTCGAGGGAGGCGCTGGGGGGAGCTCGCTTTCGGCCGCCCCGACCGCACTTGGTGGTCAAGTGTGTAGCCGATCGCGGAGGCCTTCCACACCGCATGAAGCATGCTATAGCCGCCACGCCACTCCCATTGCCGCCTGGAACCTCGAGGCCCTAAGCTTTGGGTTGATCTCGATGACAACGAAAGACGCTAAGTGTGGCATAGGCGAGGGAGCCGGGACGAGGTTGAGGAGGCCGGGGAGACCCTCACATGGAGGTTTGAGGATGATGTGGTGCCTCTCTTCCCTGCCAACTTCGTGGAGGGCCTGCAGATGACTCCCTCCCCTGAGGTCTTCGATAACCCATCCTCCGAGACCGCTGTGACCCCTACTGGAAAGGTACCGCCGCTTTACCTCCGGCTTTGACGACGGCGGCGTGCCGCCCCTTTGCTCCCGCTCCTTCCCCGATCAAGCAGTGATCCATGAGGTCTAGGCTAGAGTGCCCATGTAAAAACTTTAAGTTTGTGTGCCATTCGTGAGACATCTTTTGTTATGCCCCAGGCCCCGAGGCCCCCGGTAACATTTTTTATCTGGAGAGGTCCCCAGGGCCTTGAGTCGCTTTCCCTTAGGGGTGGTGAGTGAAGGTGCCGAGGCCTAGAGCCTCGGCGTCCTTATGACTTCGCCTGGCCGGCCCCCACATCCTGGGATTTTCTCCTTGGCCGTTTGAGATTACTCATCTATTTTACCAAAGTTCGAGGAGATTTTTTGAAAAAGTGATGAAATAGGCGGACTAGGGGTTCCCCTACTCCTAGCCCCGAGGGAGGCTCGGTCCCGTGAGGCAGGTAGAGTCTCCCTTGCTCCGCTTTCATTCTTATCTTTTTTGAAACAAGGGATATTCTTTATTGCTCATGATAGAGTGGGTACAAGGGCTCGGAAACATTAAGAGTAAAAGTGACGTAGCTGCTCGATGTTCCAAGTGTTGTTGTAGACCTCGCCCTTGTTGTTGGACAGCTTGTATGTCCCCTGGTTTCAAAAACTTCAACGGCGATGAACGGTCCTTCCCATGGTGGGGTGAGCTTGTGGCGTCCATTGGTCTCTTGTCATTGCTTTAGCACCAGATCGCCTACTTGCAAGTTTCGGGGTCGGACCCGTTGACTATGGTAGCGTCACAGGCTTTTCTGGTATTTGTCGGAGTGTAGGAGCGCCACATCTCAGGCTTCTTCAAGCTGGTCCGGGGAGTCTTCTCGGGCAATTTGGTTGTCATGCTCGTTGTTAGTTCCCCTGACCTTTGGGGCGCCGTATTCCAGGTCCATGGGTAGGACGGCCTCGGCCCCATAGACTAGGAAAAATGGTGTGAACCCCGTGGCTCGGCTAGGAAAAAATGTGACCGAGGGTAGCTCGGCGAGCCATCTCTTGCCGTACTGGTGGAGCTAATTGTAGATCCTTGGTTTCGTGGCCTTGTAGAATCATGCCATTGGCATGCTCTATTTGCCCGCTTGTCTTTGGGTGTGCGGCCCGAGAAGTCTACTCGGATGTGGTGGTCGTCACAAAGTTCAGGAACTTTGCGCCCGTGAAGTTGGTGCCATGGTCAGTGATGATGGAGTTCGGGATCCCGAAGCGGTGGATGATGTTGGTGAAGAACAATACCGCTTACTCGGATTTGATGTTGGTGATGGGTTGGACCTCGATCCACTTGGAGAACTTGTCGATGGCGACGAGGAGGTGACCCGACAATAGGCTTCCATCTTGGGGTCATGGCGCCGACGTCTTCATGACTTGGTCAATGACAAGCTGGGAGTCTCCTCGGACGTCGAGGCGCCGGATGTTGAGCTCGATGGCGATGCGTGGACCGTTGACGAGGGCCTCATACTCGGCTACATTGTTGGAGGCGGGGAAGTGTATCCAAACCACGTACCTCTTGTGGATCCTGAGGGGTGAAATGAAGAGCAGACCTGCGCCTGCCCCTGTTTTCATCAGGGATCCGTCGAAGTACATGGTCCAAAGACTCCGCTTGGATTTGTGATGGCGGTAGCTGAGTGTCGGTTCATTCAATGATGAAGTCGCCCAAGACTTGAGACTTGATGCTTTTTTGAGGGGCAAAGGAGAGGGTCTCCCCCCATGAGTTCTACTGCCCACTTGGCCATTCTTCCCGACGCCTCTCGGCTTTGGACTATCTCCCCCAGGGGAAAGGATGAGACCACCGTGACCGGATGAGAGTCGAAATAGTGGTGCAGTTTGCGTCGTGCCAGAACTACCGCGTACAACAGTTTCTGGATCTGGGGGTAACGAGCCTTGGTCTCGAAAGCACCTCGGCCGAAGTAGACTGTCTCGCATCTTGTTAGGGCATGGCCTTCTTCTTTTCTTTCGACGACGATTGCCGCATCGACCACCCGGGTCGTGGCGGTAATGTATAGCGCAGCCAGGGCTCGACCATTGCCGGGGGGCATGAGGATGAGTGCACCGTGTAAGCGGGGCCTTAAGCTTGCCGAGGGCTTCCTTAGCCTCGGGGGTCCGTGAAGCGCCGGTCTTCTTGAGGAGGCGGTACAAGGGCAGCCCCTTCTTGCCAAGGCGCGAGATGAAATGGCTTAGAGCTGCGAGGCATCCCATGACCTTCTGGACCTCCTTTAGGTCTCTGATTGGCCTGATGTTGGTGACGGCTGAGATCTTCTCCCAAGTTGGCCTCAATGCCACACTTGGAAACGATAAACCCTAGAAGCATGTCTCGGGGGACCCCAAAGACGCACACTTATCGGGGTTGAGTTTCATGCCCTTTGTCTCGTCAGTCGCGATGAGGTCGCCCGCCTTTTGGACTTGACCACGATGTCGTCCACATAGGCCTCGATAGTCTTACCAATGTGATCCCCAAAAATGTGGGACATGCACTGCTGGTACATAGCCCCCACGTTTCTGAGCCCAAAGGGCGTGGTCATGTAGCAATACATGCCATATGGGGTGATGAAAGACGTCGCGAGCTGGTTGGACTCCTTCATCTTAATTTGGTGGTAGCCTGGGTAAGCATCTAGGAAGGATAGGACCTCACACCCCAAGGTGGAGTCCACAATCCGATCAATCCAAGGCAAAGGATAGGGAACTTTTGGACATGGTTTATTTAAGCCAGTGTAATCAACACATATCCTCCATTTCCTACTCTTCTTCTTAACTAATACAGGATTAGCTAACCACTCAGGATGAAAGACCTCCTTGATGAACCCGCCACCGAAGCTTGTGCACCTCCTCTCACGATGATCCCCGCTTCTCTTAAAATCGAACTTGCGTAGGCGTTGGTTCAGCGGCTTTGAGCCCGGCGAATGTCCAAGGAGTGCTTTCGGCAACATCCCTCGGTATGCCCGGCATGTCCGAGGGGCTCCACGCAAACATGTCGGTGTTTGCACGGAGGAAGTCGATGAGCACGGCTTCCTATTTAGGTCGAGCCTCGAGCCGATGCCGAGAGTCTTCCCCGCTGAGCCGGGCGCCGGGTCGCCGGGACTTGCTTGATGGCTTCGGCGGGTCGGCTCAAAGCTTTTCGCATGTCGCTTGGGGTTGAGGGCTTCGCCAATGAGGCGGTCAAGGTCGGTGGGCAAGGGCCTCGAGTACTTTCGACGGACTGCGACATCGCAGGTAGGTGTGCTGGTGCGAGGAGTCGACGCTGATGATGATGCTAGGGCCCCCATCTTGAGCTTGAGGTAGGTGTAGTTGGGGACCGCCATGAACTTGGTATAGCAGGGCCGCCTCGAGGACGGCATGGTAGGTTCCTCGAAAGCCCACCACCTTGAAGGTAAGGGTCTCCTTCCCAGTTGGAGGGGTGCCGGCGATGGACGTGTCGATCTTCCCGAGGGCTCGATAAAATTTCCCGCATGATATCGTGGAATGCCGAAGTCAAGGGGCGGTGTTGTTCCCTCTTGATCCCCAAGTGTGTCGTGGTCTCGGGGTAGAGGATGTTGGGGCTGCTCCCCATCCATGAGCACCTTGAGAGCCTAGTGTTGCCGATGATGGGGTTGACGATGAGGGGTACTCTCACGGGTTCGGGACTTGATCTGGGTGGTCACCGCGGTCGAAGGTGATCGGTTCCTCGGACCAATCCAAGTAGATTGGGGCGTCCACCTCGACCGAAAAGACCTTCCTGCACTCACGTTTCCGCTGTCATGCGGTGAGGTTCACCTTGGGCCCCCCGTAGATCATGTAGCAGTTGTTGACCTCAGGGAAGCCTTCGTCCATCTTGTCACCTCGGCCCTCAGGGCCCTTCTTTGGCCCTCCCCTCTTGTCATCGTCCACGGGGGGAGGGAGCGCCACATAGAAACGCCTGAGGATGTCACACTCTCTCGGGGTGTGCTTTATGGACCCCTATGAAAAATGCATGGCTTGTCAAGCATCTCGTCAAAGACACCGGGGGCTCCTCAGGCTTTCTTGTGCTCGGCAGCCACAACAAGGTTGGCAGCGAGAGCCTCGCGCTTCCCTTGCTAGGGCTTCTTCTTGTTCTTCTTCTTGTGGTCGCATTGGGTGGAGCCCTCGAGGGTGTCGCCTTTGCGCTTCCCCCTTGGCCTTGTCATTGTGGAAGATGGCCCTACCGCCCTCTCCTAAAGCGAGAAAGTTGGTGGCGACGTCCATTAGACGACTCGCGACCGATGGGGAGCCTTGTGGCCAAGTTTCTTGACCAGCTCCCTGCAGGTCGTTCCTGCGAGGAAGGCATTAATGACCGCGACATTGGTGACATCGGGGAGTTCGGTCCGGTGCTTGGAGAAGCGCCGGATGTACTCTCGGAGGGATTAGACCGCTTCGCGCCGCTTCGTAGAAAACCAGAGTTTTTCGGGCGACGATGTGCCCTGGAAGTTCCCGTTGAAGACTTTCACCAAGTCGTCCCAGCCGTCGATCTGGCTCGGCGGAAGGTGCTCGAGCCACGCTCGGGCAAGTGTCGGACAGAATAGTGGCAGATTGGCGGATGATAAGCCGGGCCGTCATTAGCGCCTCCGAGGTTGGCAAGCGGATGGTAGTCGGTGAGCCGTGTCTCGAGCTTGGTCTCTCCCGAGTACTTGGTCGGGGTTGGTTGGCTGTCGAAAACAAGGGGGGGGGAATAGCGCTACGCGGATAGCTCCTGCTGATGATCGGCCCCGGGAGGCCCGGTTGAGGGCTGCGATCTTGGCCGCCATCGTGCGACCACCACCGCGGGGGTGGTAGCCCCATGCTGCGACATCGCGCCCTCACGGTGCTGGTGCTCGTTTGCTTCTCTTCGAGGCTCAAGCCGCCGCTGCATGCCTGGCCGGGGGAGCCCTTTCACTCGCGCGGCTCGGGTCGAACCAAGGCCTATCGCTCCCGACGTAGCGGGCACCGGGGCTCGTTGCGAGGTTGGCTCGCGGCCCCGAGAGGCCGAGCTGGCCCGCTGCACCAGTGAGTGCACTCGAGCGCCAGCTCGAGTCGCTCTTGACACGATGTGCCCTCTAGAGTGGGCGGCTCGGGGCATCTACCGGAGGAGGATGGCTGCCATGGCGACCGTTCTTAGCTTGCTCCTCCTAGAAGGGGGGATCAAATTTCCGGCCCCGCGTCCTCGTGTCGATGCGGGGCCAGACATCTCGAGCTCACTCGCTGGTCAGGCCACCACGGCTCCCGCCTCGAGGGTGTGCCGGAGTTGTCGAAGGCGTTCGCTCCGCATCGAGCCTCGGCTTGAGTTCGAGGAGATGCTCGAACGGCGCCAGACACCCCACCGGGGCTGAGGCTGCACCGCGTCCCGCACGATGCTTGGTCGCGATGTGCCGAGTGTGGCGTGGCATTGGCCCGAGGTGCTGCATCACGGGCCATCGCCGCTTGCTTCAACACCTCGATGTGGAAACACTCTGTGTTGGTCGAGTCCCTCACGTGAGCTGGCGTCGAGGCGGTAGTCCCACGCCGCCATGAGTCGCGCGATGGAATCGTGTCCTGCAAATTGGTGAAGTCCCGGTCGCCCTCTACGCCGGACTTCACCGGGAGGCCAGAAATGCAGAGGGGCGACGGGCGGCGATCAAGTCGATGGTGAGTCGCAAGAGGCGTTCGAGAAGAGGAACGTGAGGGCTTAGTTCAGTGGTCACCACGGAGGCATATGTCCTCGTGGTGGAGCTAAGCCCAAACGGGAAAGCGGACGCCCGTCGCCGCCCCCGAGCCAACACGCCGGGTCCCGAGGAGGCGGTGCGCCGGGCTAGTCGAGGAAGAGCCGCAGTGCCGCAGCGCCCCCTTGTCTAGGGCTAGGGCCGGTCATGTCTCCGACGAGGGACTCGGCACTTGCATTTGGGTCGGTGGTGTTGTCAAGCGGCCCCGGCCGTCGTCATGGTAGTGTGCCCCATCCTCCCCCGCCTTGCCTGGCAGGAGCGACGATTACGGTGTCATGGGGGCCTTCCCCGACCGGGAAGAGTGGTTGCCGCCTGCCACCTGGTGCCTCGGTGTGAGGAGGATCATGTCATGGTCGCAGCCGACCGACACGAACTCCAAACTCCGTAACGGATCGTCGCGGCCCGGCAAAGAACGGTCGCGATGGAATGTCCGCCGCTAGCCATCCGAGTCTCCGAAACTATTAATGCGTAGCTACCTACGGCGCCCCAACTATCGGTGTTTTGATCCGAGGACCTAACCAACTAGTGATGTAATGCTGCGCGTTCCCTAATCCGGATGGTGGGGCAAGAATGACACAAAGGGTTTATACTTTGGATTCAGCCGAGGGATGCCCTACGTCCAGTGTGAGGAAGAGTTGTATCATCTTGCACCGGGGTGCTCGTAGTAGGGGGTACAAGTGGGTGGAGAGAGGGAGCGTGTCCCAAGTCTCGGTGAGAGGTTTGGTGTTTGGTTCAGTCTATTGCCAATATCGCATGGGGTCAAGCTAGAGAGTGTGTGTGTTGACTTGCCCCCGTATCTACCCAGGCCCTCCCTTTTATAGGCATCAAGGGAGGCACACTAGTTACATGTCGTTCTCCCAACCGGCGACGCACTCGAGCCCCCCGTGGGCTTTCTATGTAGCGACGTGGGCGAGGCGTGGTGGTTGTACTCCATGTCTTGCGGTGATGTAGAAGGAGGTGCTCGCTCCGGTGGGACGACGTGGCCATCACGTGGCGAGGGTGAACAATCCCTGAGGGAGTCTCAGACGGGATCTGAACCCCGGGCCTGAGGCCTTGAGACCGCCGTAGCCACAATGCCTGAGGGGCGCTACAGTGGCGTTCGAGGCTCTTGGGAACAGTGTTTGAGGGTATCTCGATGTACTTGCCTCCCCATCCTAGGGGTGCCAGTATGGAAACATGAGTTGACATAGCAGAGGGTCCTTATTGTGGTGGTTGAAACAACACTCAACGTGGGGAGAACAATGCCGGTTGACCTGCCCCGAGGCGTAATCATTACGGTAAGGTGGGATTTGACATCGGTCTTGTCGAGTCTTATGAGAATCCGGCGTTGCTGCCGGGGGATTGAGGGTGCCAGAGTGCATTTAATGCGCATGTCTTCCTGTCGGGTCTGTTGGTCGAGGGCATATTGTCGAGGCGTTCGCCAATGACCTCTTGGGCGAATCCGAACAGCCGCCAAGTGTCGAGGGGCCTCGGGCGAATCGGAAACCTCTTGTACGAGCCGAGGGGGGCTCGGACGAATCTTAATTGTCCTCTCGGGTTGAGGTGCCCTCGGGCGAGCCGCGGGCTCATTGCGGGCCCGTAGTGCCTTCGGTATTTTAGGACTTTGGGGTCCTTACGTCTTGCCTGGTTTAGGAGAGAGCTTCTTCATTAGCAGAGTGCTTTGGGTACCCCCGATTATGGTACCCGACACAACCGATTTTTATCTTCCGTTTGAACTCATTTCCCTAATTCTTCTAGTTACATAGGCCTACTATGATGTTTACAGTATAAATTTTTAAACTACATTGCAATCTTTCTTTGCTTTAGGTCTCTTATGATTCATTCGGAATGGTCAGCCTAGCATTATGAGATTGTGCTGCAAATTTTCTGCACGCCTTACACAAATGCTAGCATAAGCATAGTCATTTCTACTATGTGCAGACATTGGAATGAAGCCACGCAAATTAGGTTCCAATCAGCCATTGTACAATTAAGTGTCGGTTTTCCCCTCATGTTTTTAATGCATTCCAAGCAGTTAGAGATTACTATTTTTCATAACCTACCTAATTTAGTGTAGAGCATGACCAAGTTCCAATTTTGGAACAACTTCGAATATGTATATGTGCCCCTGTTTTGTATGAGTTTCCCACGTATTTGTATGATCTTTGCATATTTTAGGTTTTTGAATAATGCCATCCCCGCTGACTGAAAATGTAGATTACTTTTATGCTTTTCATGTTCTCGAAACATAGCAGCGTTGATCCCACGGTTTACTAACGTGATTGAATCTATTTCTGTTTTACTGCAATATACGCTTACTGCTTCACAGATTTTTGGACTCTTATTATCTTCTTAGCTTTTCACTTATTCATATTCATATAGTGTAGGATTAGATTGATGTAACAAATAGGGAAACACAAGGTATCCCAGAGTCCAGGTCGTGTTTATGTGGAGTGTACTGGTGTGTGCCCACCTGATGTACCTATTTGCTCATGTTTGCTCTTGGTTCAGACGAATGGGAACAACAGGTCACGTACATGTCCCAGCAAATTTGCAGTGAGCTGAAGCATCGTGTACTAGCTCCCAAGGTACAGTGACCTTCCATTTGCCCTGATACCCTGTCATGGTTGTACTGGTCCAGGTTAGTAATAGGATAGTTAAATTTGTTCTATAAAAAGCAGCTACGTGTTGTGTATTGAATCAACACAGCAATGTATTATGGTCGGAACTTGGTTACAAAGCAACCATTCAACATCACTTTTACAGGGGTGTCGTCGGTATTTATAGGGGTCCCCCGACATCGTATTCATGTGAAAAGTAAACTTTACATTTGAGATTTCCTACTACTTCTCAAAACTTCTACTTTAGCTAAGCTGTTGTCGCCATCTCCGCTTGAATCTTTACCCCGCAATCCTTCAGGACTCTTGCTTCTAGCGAAGTTGTCTTCGCCGACTTCGCTTGAACCTTTGCTTCATAATAAAGTTCAGAAGATATTGTTGTCTTCTCTACCGTCATGCGGCTAATGCCTTCGCTTCCATGCGACGTCACTTTTCTGAGCGGAGTCAACTTCGCTCCACTCTTCCACTTTTCCTCTTCGGTGTCGAGAAGTTTTATCTGCAACTTTAAAGTTTTAGGACAAATGTTTTGGAACGGTTATATCCCAACAGCAGCCCCTCGTGGGCGAAGGCCGACTTCAAAGGCATGAAACCCACGAAAGTTTTTATAAAAACTGAGATCTAGAAACGTCATCTTGAACTTTGAAGTTGGACTTTTTTTCGGCTAGTTTGACCGTGTGACCCCAGGGCTATAAATAGCACCCCACCCCCCCTTTTCTTATCTCTGGCAAGAGGGGAGAACTTTTTGCAATTTTTCCTCTTTTAGCGAAGTCAACTTTTCGATGAAGCTAACTTTGATCAGAATCGTTCTGAAGATCTTTCATTTGCTCTTGAGGTAAACTTTCTATCGAAGTTAACTGTATATTTTACTTTCCCTTTTTTTTACAAAGTTTTGATTTTGGTTTTTTGTTGATGGCGGATCAGCAGGATATTGTTGGTTCCCCACGAAGAATCTGAAGAGCTTAAATCAAAATCTGATGATGAAGGTTTGAGTGATGTGTCTGCTTCCGAGTTGGTAGGAGATGACACAATTTCTTTGAATTTTGGAGCAACTCTTATGGATGGTTCTGATTATCAATCTTTGAGTCTAGAATGATTGAAATGGATCAAATTCGAGTTCTAGATCCATCAGAGACTGTTCCGAAGCCAAAAGCACATGAATGCGTTGTTTTCAAAGATCAATTTATTGCTGGGCTTTGCTTCCCCTGTCAAGATTTCATCGAAGATGTTTTGAAGGCCTATAACATTGAGATGCATGACTTAACCCCAAATGCAATTGTCAGATTATTAGTGTTTATCTAGGCTGTCCGAAGTCAAAATGTCAATCCAGATATTGGGGCTTTCTGTGATCTCCATGAGCTACATTGTCAGTTTAGGAACAAGATGATTGACGGGAAGAAAATTATCAATGTAACACTCTAGAAGAAAACACAACAATCCTCTGGAGAGTTACCACACTACACAACTACGGAGTACGCGGAAGCAAAACCATGACATCTAGATTGAGCATAAAATTAAATCTTCTACGATTACATACGAAGGATCCTCAAACCTAATTACAGTTACAAGTAAAGCATGTGGACCACGACGCCACGTTTACTTCTACCCACACAACCCAACAAAAGGGAGTGAAGGCTGTAACCACAATGCTCATCAATGTGCGTTGCTGTACCGATACTTACCGCACCAATTTGGCTACGGTTTCTTCCAACGCATACCAACAGAAGGAGTGCAAATGCAAATGTTGCAATGTGTGCACTTCCCATACTTCATATACACCTCACAATTAATACCACAAGCTATGAAAAAAATATCATACGTCAAAGTAAATCAATAACTTCAATTTCAAATTATCTGGCTAGTGTGAGAAACTGAAATTTAATGGAGGCAATTCAAACAACAAAGCTAAAGCATGTGGACCACGACGCCACGTTTACTTGCCTTCACCCAAGATCAATAGAAAGAGCTAAGCACGATGCGAAGGCACACCACCTGAACACAAGTATATCTCAATACCAATTCCATCATACAAACAAATCAAGAAAGCAAGTTACACCATAAAGGGTCCCAACCCCGCTATTGAGACATCTACCATGTCGCTACCGATCGTAACAGCAGCACTGATCCTTATCTTTTTCATAGACAAACAACCATACCATAATAAATACGCAAAATACACCAGATCATAGAGAATTCCTTTATCTACAACTTTGGTATTATAAAATTTGGCATAAGAAGTCTCCAAAATAGCATAAACATCTTCATATCTTAACTGAACTTTCTGTCAGTCAAAAAAAGGACAGCAAGCTTGTAAAATTCAAAAGTGGAGATATATTGTCCAAAAATCATGTTCTCTAACAATCCAGAAAGATTAAGAAAAACTCTACAACTCTCATTTAGATCACAAGTTCAAATTCCTCCATTATGAGAGCCACAAATTGGATAGATGTAAAACTGTCCAGATTTTTATCACTGCAAATCAGCCTTCTTAGAAACACCATATCTCCAAAGCTACAGAGGCTATGAGTGTGATTCTAGTCTCATATGAAAGGTATTGAAGTCCTCTACAAATGTTTTAACATTGGCAAAATTTATTAAGGCCATTAAGATACCCAAAAACAGTGATGAACAGGAACTGTATAGTCTGGCGAAATTTCAGAACATGGATGAAAATTAATTTCGAGAATTTCGTGAATTCCTCCAACTATACCCCCTCCTAATTCAATGATTCGATCCATAAAAATCGATCCAAAGAAGTAGATTAGGCTTTGCACCTCACCTTGGGAAACTGCAGCGAGAACCACAACAAATCCCCATCAATCCACATCTTCCTTCCTTTCTCCTCTCCTCATGGCGATCTACACCGGATATGATTGGACCGTAATTTCGATCTACATCACACGTAGGGTAGCCATCATGGATAGTAAGGGAACAAGAAATTGAGGCCAAAAACTGAGAGATGAGATGGCACCGAAACAGTCTTTGGGAAGAACAGACGCGATGAACAACGGCGGTGAATCCCTAATCTCCCCTTCCTTCTCCTCCCTTGTGATGTCTCCTTTTTTTCTATTTTGCATGGAACAGAGATGGGAACGGTGTGGGCTGCTGGCCAGGATTTGCAAAGGCATGCCATGCTAGACCACGATGGGGAAAAGGAATAGAGAAGGGACGCAGTTACTGTAGCATCTCGCGACTACTGTAGCACCTGTTTTTTTCCCTCATCTTCCGCCTTCGCAACTTAACCAAGTTTGTCATCCAAATTCCGAATAATACATGTGACTAGCCAAACGGAAAGCATTCGACGAGATCTACGCATCCATGACCTCAGATCGCCAATCCGAGCATTAGATCAAGATTTAAATTTTTGGGTCTCTCCTTAAGTCTAGTCAACTATTGCTAAAAATACACTTGATCCATCTAAAAATCCATATTAGTGGTATGCATTTTTGGGGTATTACATTCTCCCCTCCTTTAGGGAATTCGTCCCCGAATTCTTCCAAGCACAGTTATTCAACAAACAACAATTGAACCACACGTGCTGAAAGAAAATCACTTATCTGACTCGAAGAGCTCTGCATACCTCTTGGGCAGATGACCGTCTGGCTATGAGTGTGACTTGCTCATAATATATTGACATATTTGATTGTCGCTTTGAACATCACACACAAGGAGAACTCAAATATTTACACTCGACATTATTCAATCCTCAGGTCTTGTTTTATGGTCACTAGCTTAGCTTCCATCTTCTGCTGTCGGTCTTTCAAGTATTTTCCTCAACATTGTGGCAGGAAACATCGAGGTTTATTACTACCATAAGACTCCACAACTGCAACCAACATGCCAAAGCGCCAACATGAGTGATAAATGATATAAGGTCTGCTATACCTTGAGCTAAGCTTCCCTTTGGTACCAAAATGAACAATTCCTTAATCTTCAAGAACATCTCATCTCCTACTTCAAACTAAAGCCTTAAATCTGACTGTTGCATAGCTCTTCTACCAACTCTGAGCAACAAGTTTTGTGGAACTTCATGTACTATTTCAAGACTCTATCCTACCCAAACAAACCAACCATGGAGCGCTTACTAACAACATCCTCGCAAAAAGGAGAAATACATCTACAATCATATAATACTTTGTATGGAACCATCCAAAATCTAGCATGATAACCATCATTGTAAGCAAATTCCGCCAAAGACAAGTGTTCTTCCCAACTTCCCTTCCATGAAAGCACATATAGACATGAACATGTCCTCCAAGGTCTGAATACCATGCTCGGGACCGACCATCTGTTTGAGGATGGAAAGCAAAGACTAATATCAAATATTCATGCCCAAACTACTCGTAGACTTCTCCAAAAATTATACATAGACAAAGAGTCTTGATTTGACACAATAGACTTAGGCACACCATACAGCCTCACAGACTCCTGACATACAACAGAACCAAACCTAGAGCTAAATATGTAGTCTTCATTGGAATGAAGTAAGCTGCTTTGTAAGCATATCGATGGCAACCCAAATAGCACCTTTTGAGTCTAGGCGAGCGAGGCAATCCAACTATAAATCCATTGTAATATTCTTTGATTTCCCCTCAGGGAGCTCCAATGTTTTTAACAACCTAGCCAACCTTCGTTACTCGGCCTTCACGTTCGACAAATTCCACATAAAACCACATACTTAGCAATATCAACTTTCATCCACTTCCACCAAAAATATTGCTTCAAGTCTTGATACATCTTAGTCTCACTTGGATATACCATATACCAGTGCGATGAGCTTCCTTCAAAATATCCAAATTCACCTAGCTTTTTGGTGGATCACATAGATGACCTCTAAAATAAATAGTGTCATTGACCTCCATACTAAACTCACGGGGTTTACCCACCTCAAAGCACTTGTGAGTGCCCTAGAGTAATATCTTACAACTAAACCATCTCACCTTCTCATGCCATGGTGACTGAATAAAAAATTGGATCTCCTCACATGCATCACCAGCATAGCAAAGAGAAAAACTCACGTGGCCATCCATCAATGTCATGAATGCTTTAGGAACATAGGTCCTACTAAGAGTAGGGACGAAAATGGGATGGATATTCCCTGATATCCACCTATCTCAAAAATGTCAAAACCTTGCATTTATTATTACTAGTTGATTTCAAACATTTAGTGTCTGATAGTATATGAATCCAAATACCCAATATTAGATTTCTAATACATATCTGAGGTAGATATCAACATTTGTATGATCCAAATGTGGGTGCAAGATTAGAGAGAAATTATGGGTTAGAATATGAGATATTGAACATAACACAAGATCACTAGTATTCGTCTAAATCCGATACGATTTCATATCCCTAAATAAGAGCATCTGCAACAACATTTGTGTTTGTTTGGATGATACACTTGAGCTACAGTTGTCCTCTTCCTAAGAACTATGGTGGTAGGAGTGGAACTCGTGGAGGTTGTGGTGGTGCTTGTGGTGATCAAGGAGGTGGACGTGGTGGCCATGGAGGAGGTCGTACTGGGGGTCGTGGCAGAGGCCATGGTGGTCCTCTAGCCAATGTTGCTTCCTTGGAGAGTGGTTCTCAAGTCGAAGATCGGTACCACGAGAGGATGTTCCTCTCTTACCTTGACTAGGTAACAAGTCAAGCAAAGGGAACAATGGCGAGAAGAGTAAAGCATCTGAGATCTCCAAATCCACTTCAAATGGTTTACGTGATTACCACCTCCAAATCACTTTGGTAACTTTGCCAACTATGCCCACTTGGGCAAAGGTATTCAGGCATAGGCACTTGCATCCATGTGTAGGCATAATATAGAATGGGTCATTGATTCAGGAGCTTCTAAGCATGTCATAGGCATATCTAGTTCTTTTAAAACTTACACTCCACATTCCTATTCTGAAACTATTCAAACTGCTAAAGGTACTTCTCAACCCATTCATGGTGTAGGATCTATAGAGTGTACCCCATCCCTTTGTTTATCATATGTTTTGCATGTTCCTTCATTCCTAGTCAATCTCCTCTCTATCAGTTCACTTGTTGATCAATTCAAATGCATTGTTACATTTGATGAAAATCTTTGTATCTTTTAGGAGAAGAGGACGGGGAGAGTGATTGGGACTGGGTCAGGCATAATGGGTTGTGGTTCATCAACCAAGCAGAGTCAGCATTGACAGCAGGTGTTGGAGCACAAGAAAGGGAGATCTTCTTGCTTCATCGTCGGTTAGGACATATGCCTTTTGAAAGCTTAAGTAAAGTATATCATGATGTTTTTAAGGATGTGGATAAGACCAAACTTCTATGTGATGCTTGTGAACTTGGGAAGCATACAATATCAACATATCCTAGTATTGGTCTACGTAGTTGTGAACCTTTTATGTTAATACATTCTGATGTTTGGGGTCCCTGCTCAGTGACATCCTTGAGTGGATATAAGTGGTTTGTTACTTTTATTGACTGTTATACCCATATGACATGGATTTACATGCTTAGGGGTAAGCATGAGGTCCTTTGGTGTTTTCAAGACTTTCAAAAGTTAGTTGCAAATCAGTTCAATGCTAGAATTAAGATTATCCAAATTGATAATGGAAAGGAGTATGTTAACGGTGAGTTTGAGGCATATCTTTCGGATCATGGGATTATACATCAAACTACCTATCCTAATACCCCATCCCGAATGGTGTAGCTAAGAGGAAGAATAGACACTTGTTGGAGGTAGCAAGGTCAATGATGTCTAGATGAATGTGCTTAAATATCTTTGGAGTGGAGCGGTGTTAACAAATACATATTTAATTAATCGTATGCCGCCTAGGATTCTTGTCTTGAAGTCACCCACCGAGTGTTCTTTGGGATAACAAGAGTTTAAAGTACCCCTAATTAAGGTATTTGGTTGTGCTTGCATTGTCGGGGGACCATAGACCTTCAGTTGCAAAGTTCGATCCTCAGGCGGTGAAGTGTGTTTTTGTTGGATACTCCTCAACACAAAAGGGTTATAAGTGTTGGGACCCTGTTGAAATGAAATTGTTTGTGAGTATGGATGTGACATTTTGTGAGTTTGAGCCATACTACACAAAATCATGGGATCTTGATCCATTCTTGGGGGAATTCTCTTCAGTCACTAAGGGTGACAGTAGAGAGGGGGAGAGCGGTTGTGTATAGGATAAAGGTGCTGCTCAAAGGGAAGTGATTGTTGGTGCTATCTCGTGTCTAGTGGGTGTATCTGAGACCACCCAAGAGGTAGGGAATCTGGATGTTGTGGATATGAGAACCGATGATCATGAGAATGAAGAGGTGATTGAGAATGTAGAGATGATTGGTGATAAGAATGAGGAGGTGATTGCTAGAGGGAGTGAAGAGGTGATTGTTAGGACAGAGATTGAGGAAACAGTTGCTAAGGATCCCATAGTGTACCAAAGGAGGAAGTTCAGGAGTCGGGGGAGCAAGTCGGTGCACCACAGCCATAGTAGCCTGCCTCTCTGTTGGTATTTCTTAGCGTAGCAGATAAGTCCGCAAGCGCACGGAAAGTACCGTTGTAGCACTTCACTCGAAAGTATTCAGGGTATCGTATTTTCCACAGGGAACGGGCATTAAGTCTGTTCTAGCTAGCTACCAAGAGGAGGATGGAGAAGGTAGACTTGGGTATTGAGGCTCTACTACAATTGTTAACCTAAGTCAGGTTACCTTCACCTCTACAAGTTTACTTCAGGTACCGGATCGCACCTGGTCTGCCAAGTGATGCCGGCCTCTAGCTCTACTCCGCAACCGGACGTGGAGGAGTACAAGGGATGAACAGGGCTGTCACCACCTGTCGCCTACCTCACTACCGTGGGTTGCACAGCAAACAAGGGTGACTTATAGCTTAGACACCACGTCCACGCTATTTGCCACTACTCTAGCGTTGGCCAGGAACATCCGTCTTTATTAGGAGTCCTCTACTAGAGCATCCACCAAAGAGGCGAACAACGAACCCATAAACTTATAAAGAGAGTAATAACTTGAACTTAATGATAATAACTAGTAGTAGAACACGAATCTCTTACTCAAAGTAGTAGGATGATCCATAGAGGTACAAGTGTGGAGGCGGGAGCTGACAGGTTTGGCACTCCGTCCACCAACTATACATAGGCGAAGCCTGATGTACAAGAAGTAGAGGGGTCGCTACTCCTCTCTTCTCCACACTTCTTTCCCTCTCTCACTCCCTTCTAACTATGAAAATGATTCTTCTCCTCTTCTCTAGTGTGTAACAAAAGGTGGGAATGAAGGAATCAAGAGTGAATGTGATATCAAGAGGAGGGGGAGTGAGGGCCCTTAAGTAGGCATCTCAGGTCGGTTTTGGCGGGTTTTATCACGGAGTTCGAATTTCCACCACATGCAACCGCGCTTGAGTCCCGAGAGAATTAAGTAGTTCGAATTTCAGCTTGAACCCGCCTCCACCCGGGCGTGCGCGCGCCTGAGGGTCCGGCAGCGCCCGGCCTGGCCTCGTTTCACGACCGTCCTTATTTGTTGGGCTTACGGGCTAGTGTAGGTTGCGTCCCCGGTGGTGCAACGCCCGATTCGCATGGATGTGGCATGTTTGTCCTCCCTTGGACAAAGTGTGATTCTGTAGTGCGCTTCCCATCTTGTTTGGCTTATTTTTACCTAATTCCACGTTTGGACCTGCAAAACATCTTTTCTTGGAATACATGTGGAACTAGGTTAGTAGTAAGGGAAATCTTGGTACAAGTGTATAGTTTTTCTTTATAAATAGTCATGAGTTAGTGGTATAAAATGGTAGATAACGACCGCTAACAACTCCCCCACACTTTGTCTTTACTCGCCCTCGAGTAAAGTGCAGACTAAGCGGGTCATCTCGATGATTTTAGAATCTGCATATAAATTATTCCAAACCTCACCAACTTTGCGAGCATTCAAAGTGGCTACCAAATCATCTTGAACAATTGAACAATGGAATAGCTTGGATTTCTATCTGTTTACTTCTACTCATGCGCATAGACTTGGTTGTTTATAATTTTGAAAAGAAAAATAGAAATGCTCCATGGTTGATTCTCTCATAAATCTCTCATATTTGTGGTTTGTTTCCTTATCAAAGGTCTCTTCTTTTATCACTTGCACTCATCCTAATCTTTTTGTAGGGTTTTGAAGACCTTTGGATGAATGGTAACAAGATGCATACTTACCTTGTATGTATTGTCGGGTCAAGCTCCGGATCCTTGGAGGGAAGTGTCATACTCCTAGATCGAAATGTGCAAGCGTGTGGAAATGAATATTTATATTTTTGTGGTCACTCCTTTGGGTCATGATCCCTCTGTTTCCTTTTTGTACGCCCTTGGAGAAGAACAAGCTACTTATTTTCTTTTCTTTTTTTTTTGGATGAGTAATATTTCCTCATCATTATTTTAGGACACATGTCCTTCTTTTCTTTTTGTATCCTGTACCTTCTTTTTGCATGGTACTCGAGAGAGATGATCATGGCAATAAATAGATGGAGTGTTTATTTGGTGGATGGAAAGGGTGCATGTTGTGCGCAACTCTCAATGTAAGAGTCGGCGATTTATTTCTCGGTGTACGTGAATTTCGGTCTTGGGAGTATGAAACTCTCTCAACATAAATCTCAGAACTTGACAAAACTCAATACAAGAGAAAACAGCTATTTGTGGATATTTAAATTATATATCAGGCTTTGGTAGGAATTTAATCTAAATCACACCAGGGGCATGCTTGTTTGATTTTTTGAAAAGAAAACCAAGTCTTATTGCAAGAGAGAGTAAATTTCAAGTCATCCTACTATATCTCAAAGTGCAATTATTTAGGTAAAATGGGGTCTCTATTAAAGAGTTTCTCATCAAAGTGTAGGATTTTTAGTAAGGAATAAAATAAATGTAAACTCATAATCATTGTGAGATTTAAAGATGGAGTTCATGAATATTTAAATTTATATTTTGTAAGCGAGGTAAGAAGACATAAATTAATTTTAAGTGTTACCTTGCGCAGCTGAGGTGTTGCCTCCCCCCACACTTGTTTCCATTCTAATAATTGCACAATAAAAAGAACAAGGGAACAAGTGTGCAACAAAATATTGATATATTCATCTTTATTGATATCAGGCATTTACATCATGATAAGGAATAAAATTGAAAAAGTGAAAACTATGCCTGAAATAAAGAAAATTATTGGGGCTAGGAATGTTCTAAAGGACATGGGCAACCCCTGCGTCTTCTGCCAATTTGGCTACCCTTTGTTGAATCTAAACTCCTCAATTTCCTTATCTTCATTTAGATTGTGAATCTTTTGTCTAAGGGCAGTTAATTCATCCATGACCTCCCAGTACAGCTCTCTGAGAGCTTCGTACTTGGCTATCACTGAGGCTTTAGTGTTTTCAGTTGGTTCACCTTTGTCATCGCTACTTTGGTATTGCCCGGCAGGTCTGCTAATTGCGGGTTGCGTAAGGAACCTTCTAATTTTTAGCAGAGGAGACTGGGTTCCTGAAACTCTAGGCCTGCGCATCAAACCTTTCCCATACCCTCCTTCTGGCTTTTTATAGCCGTAGATGGTATAAGAAGAGTCAATGCTAGCGGTGGAAGAGGAAGTGCTAGAATGCGTGTTACCCGAAGGTGTTACACAAGAATGTGCCCTAGAACTAACACTAGTCTTTTGCTTTGAGGATGATGCTCTCTTTCTCCAAGCAGCAGTGGGGTGAGCCTTGGATCGCCCAGTTGAACGCATACTCGACCCTTCGCTTGTATACGGAGAAGCAACTGCTAGCGGTGTTTCTGAGCAGAGTAGCTCCTCCGTTCTTACTATGGAGTTTTCTTCGTTCAGGGGTTCCACGTCCAGGCCTAAAGCGCAGCTTGGGCAAAGTGCTAGAGCATATTTCTCCATATGTGGAATAGGTGAGCTAGAGTATTTCCTTGCAAAGGGGAGAAGAGAGGTTTTGGTGCAAGGTGAGAAGGCAGTGTGGGGTTGTATTTATAGTCGAACTCGCGAGTTTCCAACCGTGCACCAGCAGGAGGAAAACCAGGACGGATAGGAAGGAAGTTGGCAAAGGACGGCTGCGAGGGGAAGTCACCCCAGTCCGGCCGCGCCCGGGACCACGCCAACTTCACGCTGCCTTGTCCAAACATGCGTTTTCAGCTTTTCTTTTCCCGCCCCCGGTGGTGGAAGTTTGGTTAGGATTTTTATTTTATTTTATTTACTATTGAAAAGATAAATGAAATGAATAAAAGAGAAGTATTTATATATTTTCGTATATAGTTATTATTATATAATTTAAATTTTTTTTATTTATTTGTTCTGCATGAATAAGCAAAATATTTATTGTTAATGGAGCGAGCAAAGAGTTGGAACATAAATTTATTAGTTTTTATACTTTTCAAAAACTTATTAAATTTATTCTATCTATGGGATTGTGTGCATCATGAGAAGGTTCAAGGAAAACTTTCAAGCGCTGACCATTTACCTTGAAATATTACCTTCGCCGCCCTGATGGTGATAGCGCCGTGTGGTGCGACGCCAACGACGACATATGGTCCCTTCCATTTACTCCGAAGTTTTCCTTCACCAAGATTTTTACTCGGAGTTAAAGAGTAGTACCTTGTCTCCCTCGTGGAATGTCTTGTGGCTAATTCGGTGATCGTGCCATCTTTTGGTTCTCTTTTGTATAGTTTGGCACTATGATATGCCTTCTCACGCCATTCCTCTATCTCGGTTAGTTGTTTCTATCTGCTCGACCGGCTAGCTTGAGGTCCATGTTCCAGTCTTTATTGCCCAAGAGGGCTCGATGTTCGAAGTTCTACCGCAAATGGCAGCTCTTTTCATAGACCGGTGGAATGGTGACATGCCAATGGGGGTCTTGTAAGCCGCTCTCAGATGCCCATAGTGCATCATGTAGCTTGTCTTTCCACCCCTTCCCCATTGCATTGACGGTCTTCTGCAGGATGTTTTTTATTTGCTTATTTGAAGTTTCAGCTTGGCCGCTTGTCTAAGGATGGTACGGTGTAGCGATGTTGTGTTTGGATCCCGGCTCTCGCAGGAAAGCTCTGAAAGATTTGTCAGTGAAGTGGGATCCTCCATCACTCACCACCATCCTTGGGGTTCCAAAGCGCGGGAAGATTATTTCTTGGAACATCTTCCTGGCGTGCTTGGAGTCGGCGGCCCGGCATGGTAAGGCCTCCACCCATTTGGATACGTAGTCGACTGCGATGAGGATGTATTCACTATCATGGGACTTTGGGAAGGGTCCCATGAAGTCAATGCCCCAAACATCGAAGACTTCTACTTGCAGGTTGTAATGGAGGGGCATAGCGTTGCGTGAGGTGATGCCTCCTTGCAGCTGGCACTTGAGACACCTTCTGATGAATTCTTTGGTGTCATGATACATTGTTGGCCAGAAGAATCCACACTGCCAGATCTTGGCTTGTGTACGGTACACTCCATAATGGCCTCCGTTTGGAGCTGCATGGTATTTCTCGATAATTTGCTGTCCCTCCTTGGTGGGTACACACCTTCTCAACATGCCGTCTGAACACACCCTGTAGAGGTACGGATCATCCCACGGGTTGCGCCGGCTTTCGGTCCGCAGCTTCTGTCGGGATTCGCCGGGTGGTACATAACCTGAAACCATGAAATTCACAATGTCCGCATACCATGGGGTTATGTCCTCCACCTTTAGGAGCATGTCGTCACGTAGAAAATCATTGATGGGCAGTTCCTGCATGTTAGTGAACTGCAGACGCGACAAATGATCTGCAACAGTATTCTCTACTCTCTTTTTATCTTTAATTTCTAAATCAAATTCTTGGAGTAAGAGAATCCATCTGATAAGTCTAGGTTTGGCATCCTTCTTAGTAAGTAAATATTTGAGTGTAGCATGGTCAGTATAAACAATTACTTTTGACCCTACTAAGTAAGACCTGAACTTATCCATGGCAAAGACAACTACCAGGAGCTCTTTTTTGGTTGTGGCATAATTAAGTTGAGCTCCTGTTAGTGTCTTGCTTGCGTAAGCGATGGCATGATGCTTCTTATCTTTGGATTGGCCAAGGACCGCACCAACAGCATAGTCACTAGCATCACACATTATTTCGAAGGGCAGCGACCAATCGGGTGGTTGGATGATTGGCGCTGAGATGAGTGCTTCCTTAAGGGTAAGGAAAGCTTTCATGCACTCATCGGTGAACTCAAAGGGTGCATCCTTAGCTAGTAGGCTCGTGAGGGGTCTAGAGATGTGTGAAAAATCTTTTATGAAGCGTCTATAGAATCCTGCATGGCCCAAGAAGCTACGGATTCCTTTGACATTCATAGGGGGAGGCAGCTTTTCGATCGCTTCGATCTTGGCCTTATCTACCTCAATCCCCTCTCGCACACAAGGTGCCGAGGACAATGCCCTCTCTGACCATGAAATGGCACTTCTCCCAATTAAGTACCAGGTCCTTCTCTTGCAATCGTTGCAAAGACCCTGCCTAAATTCTTAAGACATCCGTCAAGGATTTTCCATAGAAGGAGAAATCGTCCATGAACACCTCCATGATTTCCTCAATCATATCTGAGAAGATAGACATCATGCACCGTTGGAATGATGCGGGTGCATTACACAACCCGAACGACATTCTCCGATAGGCGTATGTTCCATACGGGCATGTGAAGGTAGTCTTACTTTGATCGTCGGGGTGGATAGGGATCTGATGATATCCCGAATACCCATCGAGGAAACAAAAGAAAGAATGCTTCGCTAACCGCTCCAACATTTCATCAATGAAGGGGAGTGGGAAGTGATCTTTCTTTGTTGCCGCATTGATTTTCAGTAATCAATGCACATTCTCCACCCCGTGATGGTACGCTGAGGGATAAGCTCATTTTTAGCGTTTTCTACAACCGTCATGCCTCCTTTCTTAGGTACCACTTGGACAGACTAACCTTGCCATCGCGGTGGTATGGATAGATTATCCCAAATCTTCCTTCTTCCACGACTTCTCTCATCTCATTGTTGAGCCGCCGTTGGGGTTCACATGAAGGTGACTTTTTCGGTCAACAGAATGTGATGAGAGCAGATCATTGGGCTAATCCCCTTCGGATCATGCAGGGAATAACCGAAGACCGTCCTATGTTTTTCTAAGACCTTGACGAGTTGGGACGTCTCCTCATCAGTTAGCTTGTCGCTAATGATTATGGGAGTGTTTTGATCATTGTTTAGGAAAACATAGCGTAGGCCCTCGGGGAAGGGTCTTTAGCTCAACAGAGGGGGTGTCGATGCCTCCTCCGGGAGGTCAATGAAGTCGCCTACTTCATCAATTTCCTCAATGAAGAATTTAGCGTCTTTTCCAAAGATGCTTCTGGGGACTCAAATGGTATTTCTGACACTACCTCTATGGGCATACACTAGGATAGAGGTTCCACTATCGAGTTTTTGGTTTGGGAAATGGGTAGTGTGAACATGTTTCTCCCCAGCTTAACATCTAATTCCCCTGTATTTGGTGGATCGGAGAAAAGTTTTTCCAGGGGATTCCCGATTAAGATGTCAAAATCTTCAATATCGAAGACATGAAAATCGAGGGCTAGTTTGACATCTTTGTGGGTGGAGAGTGATGTTGTGTAATAACCCCAACCCCGGGAGGACGAACGTGTGTCATTCCTAAGGGTTCTGACTGTAGGCCAATGTTGCTTGTTACTCAAGCGAGCTAAAGCAAACGACTGTGACATAATGTTAACTCCTACAGTCGGGTTATACAACACCTCCTCCTAGTTCCCTTGGATTTTACAGCGAATGTGGAATTAACGGGTACAAATCTGAATTTCTTCGGAGCATGACTCACCTTCATTAGCCCACTCACTACTCATGATGGCAGTCAACTCCTTGATTGACTCTTATAGAGAGTCTTTGCTCAGTGGTTCACGTGGAGTGATGGGAACTGGTGGTCTCCTCATAGATTCGTACCTCGAGGTGTTTCTGTAATCTTCGAAAAACACATCCTCGATGTACGGGAGGTCTCCCAAAAGGGATTCCTCCTTTGGTTCGGGTATAGGTCTCTCTAAAGGTTCAGAAGGTTCAACATGAGCTGAAGAGACCTCTTCTGTATTAGACACATGCTCTACATGGATTGGTTCCAGCGGAGGGGTGTTTTCTAGAATTCGGTCTAGGAGGGCTTCCCCTTCTTCTGTGGTTTTATGTGCAAATGAACCTCCAGCGGCTAAGTCTAAGAATTGTGCGGACTCCTTGTTCAATCCTAACCAAAAATGTTGTAACAACACATGGTTAGCAATGGACAAGTCTGGGCCAGACCTCATTAAAATTGAGAATCTTTACCATGTTGCGCCAGTGGATTCCTTCTCCTCTTGTCAGAAGGTGAGAATCTCAGTTCGTAGGGAAGCGATTCGGGACAGGGGAAAAAATGCAAGGCAGAACTTGTTCCGCAATTCCTCCCAATCACCTACTACCTTTCCTACGTTGTGGTCATACCACTGTCTCGCTCTCTCACTAAGTGAGAAAGGAAACAACTTCCACCTTAGAGTGTCTTGTGACATGCCTTCAATGGTCAGGCAAGCACAAAGCTGCTCAAACTCCTGCAAGTGGTGATATGGATTTTCATAATCAAATCCGGAGAAGGGTTGTTCCCGAACCATGGCCACTAGGCTTGGAAGGAGCTCAAAACTCGAAGTTGTGATTGGCTTTGAAGAAGATGGGCATTCTAAGAGCTCGCCCTTCGGAGCAGAAAGGTTGGAAATGGTGGGTTGCTCTAGGTAAAAAGAAATAAAAATAAAATGAAAGGTGAGGGGTAGGATACATGGGTAGACTAGGTTCAAAGACTATAACGACAACCATTCCCCAGCAACGGCGCCAGAAATGCTTGTTGGTATTTCTTAGCGTAAGCAGATAAGTCCGCAAGCGCACGGAAAGTACCGTTGTAGCACTTCACCCGAAAGTATTCAGGGTATCATATTTTCCACAGGGAACGGGCGTTAAGTCTGTTCTAGCTAGCTACCAAGAGGAGGATGGAGAAGGTAGACTTGGGTAGTGAGGCTCTACTACAATTGTTAACCTAAGTCAGGTTACCTTCACCTCTACAAGTTTACTTCGGGCACCGGATCGCACCTGGTCTGCCAAGTGATGCCGGCCTCCAGCTCTACTCTGCAACCGGATGTGGAGGAGTACAAGGGACGAACAGGGCTGTCACCACCTATTGCCTACCTCACTACCGTGGGTTTGCGCAGAACCGAGGGTGACTTATAGCTTAGACACCACGTCCACGCTATTTGCCACTACTCTAGCATTGGCCGGAACATCCGTCTTTATCAGGAGTCCTCTACTAGAGCATCCGCCAAAGAGGCGAACAATGAACCCGTAAACTTATAAAGAGAGTAATAACTTGAACTTAATGATAACAACTGGTAGTAGAACATGAATCTCTTACTCAAAGTAGTAGGATGATCCATAGAGGTACAAGTCTTGGAGGCGGAGTCGACGTGTTTGGCACTCAGGCCCACCAAGAGTACACAAGCGAAGCCTCGGTGTACAAGAAGTAGAGGGGTCGCTACTCCTCTCTTCTCCACGCTTCTTTCCCTCTCTCACTCCCTTCTAACGATGAAAATGATTCTTCTCCTCTTCTCTAGTGTGTAACAAAAAGGTGGGAATGAAGGAATCAAGAGTGAATGTGATATCAAAAGGAGGGGGGAGTGAGGGCCCTTAAGTAGGTATCTCTAGGTCGGTTTCGGTAGGTTTTGGCGCGGAGTTCGAATTTCCACCGCATGCAACCGCCGCTTGACTCCCGGGAGAATTCGTAGTTTGAATTTCGGCTTGAACCACCTAGACCAGGGCGTGGGCGCGCCCAGGGTCCGGCCGCTCCTGGCCTGGCCTATTTCGTGATCATCCTTCGCTGTTGGGCTTCTGGGCCAGTGTAGGTTGCGTCCCCGGTGGTGCAACGGCCCAGTTCGGCGTGGATGTGGCCTGTTTGTCCTCCCTTGGACAAAGTGTGATTCTGTAGTGCGCTTCCCATCTTGTTTGGCGTATTGTTACCTAATTCCATGTTTGGACCTGCAAAAACATCTTTTCTTGGAATACACGTGGAACTAGGTTAGTAGTAAGGGAAATCTTGGTACAAGTGTATAGTTTTCTTTATAAATAGTCATGAGTTGGTGCTATAAAATGGTAGATAACGACCGCCAACACTCTCCAGTCCCAAATCTCTCCTTGGATCTCTCTCCATTGAGCTCCTCAACTCAATCTGGGTCAAGTGGTAATGTCTCTCCTATCCCTGAACATATAGAGTTACCTCTTGCACAACATAGAAATACTAGACCCAATTTTGGAAAACCTCCCTTCGTTATGGATTTGAGCATCCTAGTATAGATCATGACATTGCCAATTTCATCTCATATTCTCGTCTTTTCACCTACATATAGAGCATCTCATCTTTACAAACAAAGGCCTATTCCAAGGGACTGGAAGTGTGCGAAACAGGGACCCAAGTGGAATGCAACAATGAGAGAAGAGATGCATGCTCTTCGAAAGAACAAGACATGGGAACGGGTCCCGCTTCCAAAGGGAAGAAAGCAAAGGTTGTAAGTGGGTCTTCACCGTGAAACAAAACCCAAAAAGGTGAGGTGTATAGATATAAGGCAAGATTGGTTGCAAAAGGGTATAGCCAAACATATGGCATTGATTATGATGAGACCTTTGCTCCTATGGCGAAAATGGGAACTGTTAGAACCTTGATCTCTTGTGTAGTTAACTTTGGTTGGCCTCTGCATCAAATGGATGTGAAGAATGCATTTCTTCATGGAGATCTGAGGAGGAGGTTTATATGGAAATCCCACCAGGGTTTGCAAATAGTCAAACGACTGGGAAGGTGTGCAGACTTAAGAAGTCACTCTATGGACTAAAACAGTCACCGCGAGCGTGGTTTGATAGGTTTAGGAGGGCAGTTTGTGACATGGGATACACTCAATGCAATGATGATCGTACAATTTTCTATAAGCATAGAGGGTCATAGTGATTACTGGAGACGATGAGGAGGAAATCAAATGTTTGAAGGAGAATCTGGGAAGAGACTTTGAGGTGAAAGATCTGGGACCACTTCGATATTTCCTTGGGATTGAGTTTGCTAGATCACCTAAGGGAGTTGTCCTCTTTCAGAGGAAGTATGTCCTAGATCTGTTAGCAGAGACTGGAATGCTTGGATGTCGACCATGTAGTACTCCGCCTATTGACAAAAATCATTAAATTAGTGCCTAATCTGGAGATCCCGTTGATAGAGAAACATATCAAAAGATTGGTCGGGAGGTTGATATACTTGTGTCATACGAGGCCTAATATTTCGTATGCTGTGAGTGCGGTAAGTAGGTATATGCATGGTCCAAGGACAGGACATATGGAAGTAGTCTATAGAATTTTGAGGTACCTAAAGGGAAATCCTGGGAGAGGGATTTGGTTTAGGAAGAATGGACACCTAGATTTGGAGGGATACTATGATGCAAATTGGGCAAGTAGCAGGGATGATAGGAGATCTACCTCTACGTTATTGTGTGTTTGTAGGAGGCAATCTTGTCTCATGGCGAAGCAAGAAGCAAGCGATCATGGCTTCATCTCATTGTAGAGGCCGAATTCAGGGCAATGGCATTGGGTCTATGTGAGATGCTGTGGTTAAAAGGCTTGTTGAAAGAGCTACAACTGTTAAGAAGTAAGACTATGATGCTCCATTGTGATAACATCGCCGCGATCAACATTGCAAACAATCCAGTTCAGTTTGACCGCAGTAAGCACATGGAGATTGATAGATTCTTCATCAAGGAGAAGCATGATAGTGGGATCCTAAAGCTAGAGTATGTAAAATCATGTAGTCAACTAGCGGATTGTTTCACAAAGGGTTTAGGACCTAGTGAGAATGAGTTGAGTTGTAACAAGATGGGCATGTTAGATATCTTTAGCCCATCTTGAGGTGGAGTGTTGGTGTAAATTGCAGAATGTAAAAGGGCTCATATGTAAAGAACAAGAAGATAAGAATAGAGTGGGTGCTGGACTGGAAAGCCAGCACAATGTTCTTCCAACAAATTGCAACACATTCTTTTAATTCATCCAAAATCTAACCTTATTTTGTATTAATGATCGAATACAAAATTCCAATGCACTTGTCACTATTACTAAGTTATGTCTAAATCAAGGCTGGTACTATTCAGCATGCAAGATTTGTAACACAGGATGTCACTGCATTAATGGAAGATACAAGTGTACCAAAAAAGATTGCCCTTCAAATGAAGCACAAGACAGGAATGACTTCATCTATATGTGTCATACAACAATGAACTCAATAGCTACAGCGCATAATATTTAATGTAATGCCTCAATACCTACATGTTTTGATTTAAAATACAGGTACAAATTGTGTTTCATGGTAGCCGACGAAACATATGAGCTTGAGTTTATTGGCTTTGATAAAAAAAAAGCATAGCAAATTTTGGGAAACCACTCCACAGGCTGCAGAGTATGTTTGTCAAATTTGATGCTCCAACTGAAATATCAAATTTGGTTGGTCAGACATACACCTTCACAAGACATTAATTCTCTAGACTCTTGATCTTCAGGCCTCATCGGTCAACTCCTGACCCTTGGCTATTCTCTGGCCCCTTGGGCGCCGGCTGTACTATCGGCCCCACATGACATCTCTCTCCCCCTCGACGAGCAACTCGTCCTCGAGCTGGAAGGAGGGATACCGGTCCTGGAAATCTTCGAGGTCCTCCCAAGTGGCCGAGGCCGCCGGTTCTCCGTGCCAATGGATCAACACCTGTCTGACACCACGGGCTAGTCTTGTGCGGGAGGCACGCTCTAGAGTGGGCTGGATGGCACCGAGGTGAATCGCCTCGGCACAGGCATTCGGTTTTAACCGACAAATCGGTTTGGTTTGTTCGGTTGATGCGAAATTTGGTTTCCAAAATCAGCAACCGATCGGTGTTCCACAGATCCAAAACCGACGAGCTCGGTTTCGGTTTCTGCTCGGTTTCTCAGCTCGGTTTCGGTTCCAACCGAACCAACTCAAGCACAAAGAAGGAAAAATAAAAAAAAATCGAAAAGGAAATCTCCGAACGAGGAAGAACAATCGCCAGATCCATAGAGCTCGCGCACCGCCGCCGCTTGCCGCGGGCGTCTTTGGCGCCCGCTTCGCCCCTTTGCCTACTTGGCCGGTCGCGTGAGCACGGCATCCTGCCTCACGGTCGCGCCCACGGCCGCCGCCAAAGGCACAAGCCCGCCTCGTGCTCGTGCCGCCACCGCCCCCGCGCCCTCTGCCGCTGGCGTCGCTCCCACCACCATCGCGATTCTCGACCACGCCTCACGCCACGCCCGCCGCCACCGCAACACTTTCGCCGCTACGCATAGGTTTAGGTTTGGGCGAAAAGTGCGCGCGATATCGGGGCGGTGCGGGAGTGTCTGGGTTGGGGCCGGAGGCATGTTGGGCCTAGGTCGATGTGGGCTTTGATTGGGGCACGCCGACGCCGACACGAGTGACTCCTTGGTCTGCTCGGTTTACTCGGTTTATCGGTTTCTGCTACTCCAAAACCGAAGCCAAAACAAAAACCGAAGCTGCAAAGAACAAAACCGAAGCCAAAACCAAAAACCAAAAACCAAGATTTCAGCTCGGTTCGCCTCGGTTCGGTTGTGTTTTCGGTTTTCGATTTACAATGTGCCCAGCTCGATCGGTAGTAGTCTTGGTGGAGATGTTGGCGGCGTGCCGACGAATGGCTTCGGAAGATCCACATGAAAGACATCATGCAGGCGAGCTCGAGGCGGAAGCTCCAGACGGTAGGCCACCTCATTGACGACGGCGGTCATGTGGTATGGCCCGTATAAACATGGCCGAAGCTTCCCGCGCAGTGAACCCTTGAGTGAGGCTGGTGCACGATGGCAAAGACGTAGCCAAACCCAATCACCCATGGCGAACTGGAGCTCGCGATGGCCTTTGTCATAGAATTGCTTGTAAATAGCCTGGGCTTGTTCAAGACGGCCCTTGGCGTCTTCGAGAACTCCTTGCGCTCTGCCATGCTTTTGGCCACCGCAACGACCCGAGTCTCTCCTGGTTCATAAGACCGAATAGAAGGAGGGTCGTGGCCGTGGACGACCTTGAACGGTGTGGTCTTGAGTGCGGACTGGTAGGCAGTGTTGTATATGTACTCCGCCCACACAGCCGGCACCCAATCGGCACGACCGTCTCTAGTGAAGCATCTGAGGTACATAATGATCACCTTGTTGGCGGCTTCAGTCTGACCATCTGACTGGGGATGGAACGCCGTAGACATGTGCTGTTTGACGCCGGCTAGCCGCATAAGCTCCTTCCAGAACAGCGATGTGAACACCGGATCTCGATCTGAGACGATGGACTGAGGCAGTCCGTGAAGGCGAACGATCTCTGTGAAGAAGGCTTGAGCCACGTAATTCTTCGAAGTATGGGTGACCCAAGGGATGAAGTGGCAAGATTTGTTAAACCTGTCAACGACGGTGAGAATGATAGATTTGCCACCCACCCGAGGCAAAGCTTTGACGAAATCCATCCCGATGTTAGCCTGCATCCGTTGTTGGCAATGTGCAGAGGCAAGAGGAGCCCGGTCGGGTGGAGATGCTCTGACTTATAGCGCTGGTAGGTGGAGCACACCCTCACGAAGACCTGTACCCGCACCCTAAAATTCGGTGAATAGAAATCTCAGCGGAGGCGATGTAGAGTACGCTGGACACCCTCGTGTCCATCTTCATGAATGGCGGTGATGATCTCCTGTAGGAGAGGGGCGCCTAGGGGGATGTAGAGGCACCCCTAGAAAGCCTCCAACCTGTCGATGAGGGACCAGTGAGCCACGCGCTGGTTGGCTCCCTGAGGGCAACCAGCACAGGATCCTGATCATGGGCCTGACGCAGCTGCTCAATGAAATCAAAGCGAGGCCTGGAGATGGCCAGGATGGCCCCGTCCTCCGTGTCATGGCAAGATAGAGCATCCGCCACCGTGTTGGAGCTACCAACCTTGTAATCCACCATGAAATCGAAACCCAGCAACTTGCCGACCCAGTGATGTTGCGGGATCATGGCCAAGCATTGGTCCAAGAGGTACTTCAAACTGAAATGATCTGTGCAAACCAAAAACCGATGCCCCCAGAGATAAGGCCTCCAATGGCAGATGGCCAGCACTGGGCTGATAAGTTCGCGCTCGTAGGCGGCGAGGGAGGATGATGAGGCGTTGCCTGCCGACTAAAAAAAGCCACGGGGTGGGTGCCCTGCAGGAGGACAGTGCCGAAGCCATGCGTGGAAGCATCGCATTCCACCACAAAGGGCTGACTGAAGTCGGGCATAGCCAGTACTAGTGCGGTGGTGACGGCGGTATTGAGAGCTGAGAAAGCTGCGCTGGCGGCATCGGACCAAATGAATCCATCCTTCTTGAGCAAGGCTATCAGTGGAGCCGCAATGGCGCTGAAATCTTGAATGAATTTGCGGTAGTACCCCGCAAGCCCCAGAAATCCATGGATATCGCGTGTAGATCATGGAGTCGGCCATTCATCAACTGCCTAGACCTTCTTAGGATCCATGGCCACACCGTTGGCCGAGATGATATGCCCTAGATACGATATGGATCCGATGCCGAAATCACACTTGGTCTTCTTGATGAACAGCCGATGCTGATGGAGAGCAGTGAGGACGGCTCGGATGTGTTGGAGATGCTCCGCCATTGAGCTGTTGTAGATGAGGATATCGTCAAAAAAGACGAGGATGAATCGGCGTAAGAATGGCTGCAACACATCATTCATCAAAGCCTAAAATGTGGCTGGGGCATTGCATAGCCCAAAGGGCATGACCAAAAATTCATAGAGGGTATCATGAGTGTGGAATATTGTCTTCTTAATGACCGCCAGATTCATGCACACTTGATGATACCCCAATCGCAGATCCAATTTGGTAAAGAAACGAGCCCCATGTAATTCATCTAAGAGCTCGTCCACCACTGGAATGGGGTGGGCGTCCTTCACGGTGATGGCATTGAGAGCTCACGTAGTCAACGTTGAAAGCGCCCACGAGCCGTCTACCTTTTCATGAGTAAGACCGGAGAAGAAAAGGTTGATGAACTTGTCCGGATGATACCTTGATTGAGCATCGAAGAACACTAGCGCTCCAATTCATCCTTGTGGGCCGTCGGATAACGGTATGGCTGGACCGCGACCGGCCGAGCCCGGTAGGAGGTTGATGTTGTGGGCGCGAGATCCGGGTGGCGGCATCCCTGGTCGGCTCGGCAAAAACCGAAGCAAAGGCCTCCAACAATCTTTGGTAGAAGATCGTTGGTGGAGCATGGGCGTAGGCCGGGGCCAGCGGGACCAGCGGCGCCCTTCCAGCAGACCCAATGATCATGATGCCAGAAAGACATGGTGTGGGCGCTGAAGTCCCATAGGATAGGCACCAGCGAGGCCAGCCACTGTGTGCCTAGGACGACATCATAGCCGGCCAGAGGGAGTGCGAAGAAGACAGTGGTGAAGTGTTCGGTGTCGATGGAGAACGTCGTGGCGTGGTAGACACCGGGGCACGACACCCGTTTGCCGTTCGCCACCATGACGCGCGCATGCTGCCGCTGGCGGCTGAGGCGCAAACTGGTGCGAGCTGCTGCCTCGGTGGAGATGAAATTGTGGGTCGAGCCCGAGTCCAGCAGCGGCGAAGATGCTCCCCCCAGCGTGATGCGCACTTGCATGGTCTCGTTGATCACGAATGCCCGCAATGGATGGGTGGTCCATAGCGAAGATTGAGAAGCTCGGTGAATCGAGCCCAGGGCGGCATGCCCTCGGACTGCTGCACCTGCAGGTACCACATTTGTGCGCCGCCCTCCAAGTTATAGGACGCCATCCAGACTTGTTCCTCGGCGGTGATCCGCTGCTGGAGAAAGTAGGATTCGCAGCGGTTGATGAAGGCCAGTGGATCGGTCTTGCCATCGAACTTGGGAAGTCCATCTTCTGAAAGCGCGGGGGGCGATCGCCGTGATGCTGTCCAAAGCCTGAGCTGTGCGAACCGCCTCCCCCCGAGTGCTGCGACTGCTCGCGCTGCATAATAGCCATCTGCCCCTGGAGGGCAGTGAGGGTGGTGTTCATGGTTTCGATGAGCTTGAGCAAATCAGCATTGGATGGCTCCGACATGGTGGGTGTCGAGGATGATGATTCCGGTGTTGGTGGTGTATGGCTGGGTGGAAACGGATCGGAGGTGGTAGAAGCAGAGGATGATGAAGCGGAGGTGGAGGAGGATCGCCGGGATCGCGATACCAAGTTGTCAGGGCCTACACACCCAAGATAGGAGGTCCCTGACTGCATAGCTCGTAACCAGGTAGAGGTGGTGCTAGGATTGTTGCCTGGTTACCGAGAAGGGAGGTGAGATTGGAGATTAGAAGGAGCTGAGAGTTTAGGCATAATTCTCTGCTTGATTCATCAATAGGTACGGCTTACAATATATAGGAGCTGGCCCTCATCGGCTGTCAGTCTCCCAACTCTGTCACACTCTTCTCTCACGTTCACAAGACATTAATTCTCTAGACTCTTGATCTTCAGGCCTCATTGGTCAACTCCTGACCCTTGGCTGTTCTCTGGCCCCTTGGGTGCCGGTTGTACTGCCAGCCCACATGACAGTTTTCGTTTCTTTTTTTTCATCTTAATTAAACATTACATTTGTACAACTATTTTCAAATTACAGATTCAGCAAAAAAATCAGCGACAAGAGATTATCATCACCGATCCATCAAAAGTACAATATCAACGAACTATCGACAATGAAGCGACAGAATATCATAACAATAAGTACTATTCCTCTTGATTATTATACACTTTTATGCATCTTTTGTACTCTATTTCATATTCATATTAATTAACAAAAAAAAATATTTTGTTGTTTAAGTTCAAGGACCGATAACAGCGACGATGAAGATAAAAACTTTGGCATTAAAAGAGGACTACAAAATACATCGGTATCACCTTTCTTAAAGCTTTCTTTACTAGCATCTAACCATATTGAACAGCTAATGAATTTACGCTTGGTAGGATGATAATGACTTTGGAGAAAATATGAAGTTACTTAAATCATAAAAAGACAGAGACTCTAAGCCGTTCTATAACAGGTAAAGCCAAAATACAACTTCACCCTTTCTTCACACAATGCTATCTTAAAACCATTTTGACCTTCACAGTTACTTACAAATTACTTGTACTCTTATCAGGGGCTCAGAAGAATATGAGGACTACAAACATTACCCTTCAAACTTCACAGCACCCAAGCTTGACAGTTCAATATTAGTCCTTTTCAAGTTTGAATATGCAATCACCAAACTTATCAGCTATGTATCTATCTTGCAAACCCAAATATATGCTTTTGATCAAATTCTAAGAACTTGTGCCGTATAAACACAAGTTCTCCTAGGGATCTAAAACTGTTACTACTACTGTACTACAGCTATGTATCCTTCAAACTATGTATAAGATGTGTCGCAAACCTCTTCCTATGCTACATACTCGTACAATCATGTAAAAGTTAAACTATGGGAAAAAAATATTGGTTGTTTTTATGTACATTCTCAAGATAAAACCGTAGCGTTAGCACGGACATTATATTAGTTATTAAGAGGTAACATGTAGTCGTAACCATCTGATCTAATTAAATGAATGGCTCATAGTTATTTGGAGTCAACGCAACAAAGCCCTGATTTATATCATCATGCAAAATTAATAAGGAAAACAGTTTCAATATTTTATACATCCCATTAATCTAAACAAGAAGATTTTGACAGCTAACTTATTGAAGCGAGGATGGCCAAATGACCCAGACTGCAAATTATGTGGAAGCATTCGGAAACACCATTATACCGTGCAAAGATTGTCCATTTGCTAAGCAGACATGGACTTTTATCAAGCAATGGTTTGGACTAGTGGCGCTTAACTAGGTGGATTCAACAGGCTCACTACATAAATACTGGTGGAAATGTGGGAGGAAGTTTGACAAGAATCAGAGACGGAGTTTTGTTGGTATATTAATCTATTTTTAGTGGAATATTTGGAAGGAGAGAAATAGAACTTTCCAACACAAAAGTTTTTAAATCTAAGACAGGTTGCTACCTTATACAAGAGTATGCTACTCCCTCCATCTTAATATACAAGGCATAACCACTTTTTTTATCTATTCCTATAATATAAGGTGCACTAGACGCACGTACATCGATACTGTGGTACAAACAAGTACTCTGAGAGAGAATTAAATACATTTCTTGCCTTTAAATCATAGGTGGTTACACCTTATATACTGTGGGACGTGGTACTAGTATTCTGAGAGAGAATTAAATACATTTCTTGTCTTTAAATCATAGGTGATTACGTCTTATATACTGGGACGGAGGGAGTATTAAAATGCAGACACATGAAAGAGTATTAATTCAACACATATCAAACATACATGGATGTGTGATGCAAATAGGAAAACCATGAACAGTGATTGAAAGGTAGAATATGAACAAATGAGAGAGAGTTTCAATATAACATATGTGAACACACTGGTTCGACTTCACGTGGGAGGAATTTAAACAGGTTTAGAATAAAAAATTTAAAAAATAGGTTGGAGTTTACCCAGCTGATTTCGGTCAAAAAAAACCTCATGATTATTTTTCAAGGAAAATGATAGCATTCTTGTCTTTCAAGCAAATACACAACCCATCTCATAAAAATTTAAAAATATAGTTCACATACAAACTCAATGAGATTTTAGACTAAACCACAAATCTAACAAGCTCTCCTGCAAATGCTTGTAATCATCTTGTTGAATGGTACTTGTCTCCTCGGTACTCAAACAACTCACATTTACCTGAAATATTGATTTGCATATATAGTAAATAAGTTGAAATTCAAAGGATGGAACAACCATGTAAAGGAAAATATACTCGCAGAATTTCTTCAAGTAGGGCATAATGACATAAAGGCGGTTTTGCCAAGGAACACACCTAATCCAAAACAATTCAATTTAGTAAAGCTCTTTTACAAGATCTTCGTTGATTTCTTCGTTTCACTTAAAATCATCTTAGGATCTATCAGACCAATTAACCTGCTAACAATTATTTTCCAGATATAAGCACTCTTTTTATCAGGGTTTCATAAGGAAATCGGTTTGACTAGAATAGGTGGTGCGTTTCAGTTGGTTAGCTATTCAGCACAAGTAATCTATGAATCAGCTTTTTGTACCAACCTTTGGTGTCTACTAACTAAAATCAGAACAACCAAAGTAGCTTGAAAAGTATTTGTACGTTTCAAAAGCAGAAGAAAAAAAAAGAGAAGGAAACTGAGCGTACCAAAAACTGGTGGAGTCTACCAAAATCCTATTATATTGCTGATTATATGTTTCTAGAATGGTGGTGCCTAAAAATTTTGTTTTAAAGAACTTGCTGAGCATGTTTTTCATGAAGGTGAAGCATCAGTTTAAGATACAACAAACACAAGGAAAAAAGAGAACACAATAAGTAAAAAGAACCACCCCTGACCCACAAACATGATCAACTGCAAATAAGCGCCCGAGGGGCCCTTACTGTCTGCTATCATCTTCTACAATGGCAGCACCTAAATTTATAAATCAACTTTCTAAAGAGCATAAAAATAAGGGGGTTAAGAGATGCACATACTCATGCTTACACAAAATATAAAACGTATTAGGGCAGCGAAACACAAATCAATCAATAAGCTTATTGTTGGATACCCATTTTTCTCTGGCATTGGGTCTATGCAGCGTTATGTAATCACTCAATCTAGTATTTGGAACCCACTACCTTCAATTTGCACATGCAAATGTAGAAACACATCCTTTATACTTACTGACACGTATACAGGCAGTGAATCGTACATGATAACTGGATAGAGCAATAAAATTTGGATTGTTTATACATGCAGATTGGCATGCACGTACCTGCTGGGTTGGAATTATTGGAATTATCAATTCCTGAGCTAGAGTTTGAAAAGCCAATTATTTAGTGAATCGCCATTATCGTCGTCCCAGCTGAAGTTTGGGAAGGAAAAATAAGTGCTGGTGGTAAGTTATATAGTCAAAGCTAAATTCAATCTAGGCAGCTACCTCTGTATCAGGATGGTCAGATGAGCAGATCATTTTGTCGGTGTTTCTTATGATCAGTTGGATAGTAGGATGGTTAGGATGAACCTTGGCTGCATGCCTGACAGCTGCTTCCACTTTCTCCACCTCACACGTACTGGCACCCGCACAGTCGATGGAAATAACGGCTTTCTCAAGACATTGGTACCACCGCATGTAGCCGATGAAGAGAGCATCAGGTACATCCTTCCACTCGAGCACACGAAATGTATTTTAGTGTGGTGCTGAAGCTGAGAATTGCAAGGAGAAGAATGCAACATACACATCAGTATTTTCTGACAATAGATGTCAATTAAACTTATTTTCTTTAACAGACTGGAAGAGACACAGACAGTGCCTCACCACTCACCAATTTTTCCGTTCTTCGTCAGGTAAGATGTTTTCTTCACATACTCGATTCATCTGTATGGTTGGACGGTTGGGATGATTTTCCACTGCACGCATGACCATGATCTCCACCAGCTGCACTTCTGTGGCAGTAGCACCCGAGCAGTCGACTATGACGCTGACTCGCTCAAGTGAAAGGAGGTTATCCAGGCCCAAGTCAAGATCTTGATTACATCCTTTGTTGGGAACTCCTCCAACGGCACACCATTTTTTTCCCAACACCAATACCCTGCATAAACTCCAAACTGTAGCTCTTCAAGCCTTGGCACAGCGCCCATATGAAACTTGAGCGCGGTTCCCACATGGCAGAACCTCATATTCCTGAATCCGTTTGTACCAACAGCATACCCTGGAGGCCAGCGGAAACTGTCTAGATGTAGGTACCTTAGCTCAGGCAATCTTGCTAGGTTATCTAGGTCTTGCACTTCAACAACGTACCCATCCAAAAATAAGAAGCAGAGGCATGGCAGACAGGAGCAGTTGATCCACCCAGGCAGCCGCAAGAAGGTAATGCCACGTATAAGCAGGCGCGGAGCTGCCTTGGTGGCTCCCAGTCTTCCCATATAGTTGCTCCTGGCTGGTGCAATTTAGAAAGAAGTGCTAGTTCCTGGACTTCCCTCAGATTGCACAGAGCTTGCACCAATGCTTTTTGCAACTTTTCATCTAGTTCCTCGGAGAAGGTGATGATGACCACCCTCAGCCTCGTCAGCTTTCCAAGCTCTACGACAAGGTCCTCAGTGGCACTCCGGCCAACTACATTCTGCAACCGTAGCTCCTCTAGAGATGTTAGGTTCCCCATCCTGTCAGCTGGGAACCTTTTGAACCCCTGAGCTACCAGGCACATCAGCTGTGTAAGTAAACACACAGCCGGTGGTAGCTCAGCAAGCCCAATACCGATTAATACCAGTGTTAAAAGAGACTTTAGATGCCCGAGTTCCTCAGGAAGATCATCAAAAGTTGTGTAAGATATATCTAAATACTTGAGATGCAACAACCTCCCTAGATGCCTTAAGCTGTTTGGGATGTGGCAGTTTTGTAACTGAAGCACACGACAAACTCTAAAACTATGAAGTGGGGCCATATTCTCAATCTTACTACCTTCCATGCTAAGTGACCTCAGCACCTTTCGCATGTCCATGGTGTGTTCAGGGAAGCACTGCACACGGTGATTTTGGAGAGCAAGCCGGCGTACCTTGTTGTCCGAACGAGGCATGCCTGTTTTCTTCTCATTTCTTAAACTTTCCAGAGAAGCATGTTGCTCTCTCCTGTCCAAAACAGTAATAAAGTTTTCAACGCCTGATAACTTACGGATGAAATCCAACACAATATTATGAATACGGAAATATTGTGTGAACCAATTATATGTGTCGTCCATTGGTTCGATCAAGCTTCTATTGACAAGCTCGTTGAAGTATCTTTGTCCAACCTCAAATAGACTATCCTCCTCTTTCTCAAGATGGACAAAACCTTCACCTATCCACATCCAAATCACAGCCTTTGTATCAGTAATAGAACCTTCTTGAAATTTGCTTAGATATAATATGCATGGCTTTAGATAAGAAGGTAGATCATAGTAGCTATATGACAGTATCTTCGATGTATTGTCTCCATTCCCAAAATCAATTGAGTCATATACTTTTGACCACTCCTCTTGTGACCTTACAACCAATAAACTAGCTATTGCGAGGATAGCCAATGGTATGCCGCCACATTTATCTATGATTTTAGTAGATAATTCACCTGATACACCATCAAGACTTTTTCCTTCCAAACTCTGTATTCTTTTGTAGAATAATTTCTTAGAGTTTCCATCAGAAAGAGGTTTTAGTTTGTAAAGCTCTCCTGCTTTTGTGGCAACCTCAAAATTACGAGTAGTCACGATGATTCTACTTCCACAATTATTATCCCTCAAGGCATATCTCATCACTTCCCATGATCTAACATGCCATATGTCATCAACAACAATGAAGTACCTATAATTGACATAATAAGAATATAGAGTTATGAATAATTTGGCAAACCAGTATAGTCTATCCAAATAAACCTAGACCCACGACAACATCAACATGATTCTAGCAACGAAACATTCACTCCATAAGAGATGAGTATTTGTTAACCAATTTAATTTGTGCTACAATTTAAAAATCAATCTATATACATTTGGAAATTCCATAGATTTTCTAGATGTTTGGCAGCAAATTCGATGTACATTGCAACAAAACTGGAATCTCTAAAAAGCGATTTCAACGAATGAACCAAATGCTAGGGCCTAAGGCTTGGAGTACAATAGGAATGTATAAACTGCTCATGCTTTCCCAGTGAGAAAAAAGACATTGACATTGAACTAATCTGAAAGGAAAATGACATGGACATACCTCTTGTGCTCTAAGAATTGACGTAGTTCGTTCGAGAATCGTTCTTCATCCCATCCAGCCATGTCGACTTGCTCATACTTCTCATCGAGTTCCACTAACATCTTCTTAAATGTCCAAGTCGGATTAGGAGTCCTACCAACGAAATAAAAGCGAGAACAGCCAAATTGTTTCTTAACCATATCATGCACCGTTTTGGCTAGAGTACTCTTGCCCAATCCTCCAACCCGACTATAGAGACTATCTTTAGGACCTCATCAGACACATGAGCATCATATTTAGTCCCTAGGACAGCATCCTGATGACTTTGTCTCTTGACTCCTCAATGCCAATGAGATCCGACTCTTTCTTGTGCGAACGAAGACTTGGGGGTCGATGCGGTGCTCGCTGCAAGATCAGCTCCAACGCCTCTAACTGTGTACTGCGGCGCGGCTCAGCCAACTCGTTGGAGAGTTTCTTGATGTCTTGGACCTTGTTGAAGATCTGGCGTTGGTCCTTGAACTTCTTCACCGCAGCGGTGGCCTTGCCAGGACCTTCTTGAAAACGTTGGCATCGGTGGCATCAGCTGCACACTCTCCGCGGCCACCACGCAGAACAAAGTCATCAACGGCATCCTCCATGTCATCGACAGCTCCCGGATGTGCCGTGCCCAAAGCTTTTGGACCTCGGTGATGCGGTCGGTGGAACATGAGACAAGTCCTCGGACCCAGCTTTCATCGGCACAAGCTCCACGGAGAGGGACTCGATGTCGGGCTTGAGGCCCTTCTGCACGGCGTACTCTGCCATGAGCAGGTGGCCCAGCAGGGGCCAGGCGGCCATGGCCCCCAAAGCGAAGACTCCATGCTCAGCTCAACCCGCTCGGTGGAGTGCTCACACACTCTCTCTGTTTTCCTTGTTTGCTTGTTACATGCTCATTGGGTGCATAGCAAAACCAATCTGCAATATCATCTAAAAAATTCATAAATAAAAACAGAGCAAGTGAGCAACCATAAAAAAAAAATGCAAGAGCAAGGAATTCCACAGAGAGGACTGACCCCTTATTGAGATGTATGTATGGACAGAAAATATAAAAACAGGACAGGTAGGATCTGCTTCTACAAAGGGGATTGACAGAAGACAAGGAGGTGATTCCATTCCGTCCTCTGAAAATCTTTTTGGCACGATTAGGTTACCAGAGTAGTATTAGTGAAAACGAGCTGATTAAGACAAGGAGGTGATTCCATTCCCGTCCTCTAAATTAGCAGATCACAAGCACCCCAGCTATAGCTGCAGCAGCTCTCTTCCCGGCCAGTACATGGACATGGGTGCTCCACTGGCCTCGTATTAATTTCAACTACCAGATCTAAACAACTGATTAATACACCTATTTACTGCTGACCTATACAAAAAGCAATACTCATCTCAACTACCAGATTTAATCATGGAATGCAACAGAAGTAGGGAGATATGGCTATTTGAGAGAGATGGGAGAGCGGGGAAGATAACCACGACATCATACCTGGGACGAGAAAGTGCAACAGCCGCCGGCAGTGAAGTAGCTCGCTGCTCCCCCGCACGTCCTCCTGCTTTCCTCCGTGGAAGGATCTTGGACTGGAGAAAGACCAGGATCTAGGGTAGGGTTACGAGAGAAATTATGCTCCGTTTTTGCAGGAGAAACAGAGGAAGGGAGGGGGGAGGGGAGCGTGAGAGGCAGAGATTTCACCGGCGACGAGCTGCTTCGGCCGCCGGCTCGCGTCGAACGAGGAACACCGCGGGGAGAGGGAGTGCGTGAGTCGCGAGCGGGGACGGATGGTGGATTGACTAATCGAATTTTTCGGCAGGGTCGAGTCAAAGGAAATCGGAGCGGATAAAGTTTTTTTTTTAATAGCGGATAAGAAGTTACTCAGCAATTTTGATGGCCACGAGAAGGAAGAAGGGAGGGGAGGAGAGAGGGAGGCTTGGGCTGCAGTTACAGGCGGCCGGGCCCGCGGATGTATAGGCGTCGGTGAGTTGATATATATATGGATGTGAGGAGGAATAAGGGGCGTCGTGGTAGCGTCGCTTGCCCCGTCGTATAGCGTTCTTTGCAAAAAATCCCCAGCGTGCGCCCATCGGCGGCCTTCGTCGTCGTGCGCGAGCGGCGGCTCCGTCCGTGCCCGAGGCCAAGCGGGCGACCTCTCCGGTGTGTTTTGCGCGTCGTCTTCCGCGGCGACGAGGGGCGGGATCCCCACGCGGGGGGCCAGCGCGGGAGTTCTTCGCGCCATCGCGGAGGCGGAGGAAAGGAAGGAAGAGGAGAGGGAGGGGCGTCCCAGTTGGCGCCAGCGCCCACTACCCGTCGACCTCGCCGCCGCCCGGCCGTGATGTGGAGCAGCGGCGCCCGGCTCGGGAGGGCGAGCCCGGCCCGGGAGGGATCTGAGTCGCCCCGGGGAGGAGGCGCCGGCTGGGGGGCGAAGGCCGATCGCGAGCTCGGCATCGCCCGCCCCTCGGCGTCGTCGGCTTGGCACGGAGCAGAGGCGGATGGCCACACGGAGCGCATGGCCGGCGGCGGCTTATGATTTCAGTTTTTTTAATCAGAGCTCTCTTTTTGTGTACGATTCGTGAATGATAGCTTTCCAGGCCAGCCTCTGCTTCCATGCAGCTGCCGTGAAACTGATTGAACCTGTGAACCTGCAAAGCTGCTTTTTTTTTTTTTTGAATGTGAACCTGCACTAGTATTTGTCCTGCTACTTTTTCTGAATGTGAAACTGATTGCTAGGCTCCGTTTGCACTAGTATTTTTCTGAATGCTACTTGCTACTTGATGGTACCTGCTACTTGAATTTGCATCATTTCTGAATGCTACCTGTGAATCTAAACAGGTTGTTTATTGCTCCACTGGATCTTGATATTATTCAATCAAATAGCCACACAATGGTATACACAAATACATTTATAGTTAATTTTAAGCAACATGCAAAGCGTTAAACGGTTTCTGAGGCGGATTGTGCAGGCGTGGGTTGTATAAGTAGTCTTTATATATAAATGCGTATGCTAAATTCGAGGTTACAGAGGCGAAAGTAGATGCCCTGGGTTTATCGTCTTTTAGAAAAGAAGATAAACAAATAATAATAAAAGAAGTTTTATAGACAATTAGAAGGTTAGTTATTGTATAGAGCAGAGCTTTTCTTTTTCTTGGCTAAGCACTTGGCTTTATTATTAGCCATGCTCTTTGGGCTACTTTGGCACGGTAAAAATCCCACCGGGTTCCGTGCTGTTTCCAGGGGCCAGGAAAACACGGGGCAAGGTCCCCTGGGCCAATTCGTAGTGCCATTTGGAAGTCCATGAAACGCGGAATTGCAGACCCAATCCCTTTGATTTTTCCACGGGGCAGGAAGCCACGAGTCATCAAACCGGGAGCGCTTCCTGCGGAAATCATCGGATCGGACCCGGTCGGACCCGATGACCCGTCCGACCACCCTCCAGGCCAGCGTGGTTTTTCTGTTTCGGCCCACTTTTTCTGTGAGGCCCAAAGCTCTCGCACTCCTTCGCTGTTTCTTCTTTCTCCTGGCCAGTGACTGTTTCCTGTTTCTCGTTCGAGCAGCGGCGCTGGCTTTGGTTCAGCATCTCTTGCGTGCTGCCTCAACAGAACAGCAACCGCTATTTGATGAGGTGCTTTTAACTTATCAGCCAGTGTCAGTTGTTCCGTTTTCGTGATCGTTGTCGGGGATATAAAAATAGGATACCCTCACTTGGTGGGCTCGGGCCCACATAAGCACAGGGACCAGTACAGCTCAAGGGGCGAGCCTAACTTGGCCCATCTAGAGCAACCTAGGCCCACGAAAAGCCTCGGTATGCGGAACTACGGTTCGGCCGAGCCTCGGCGAAGCCCCGGCGAGGCTGTCGCGCCTCGATGGCGGGAGCCCTCGGGCGCCCCTCCGATCGCGCAGGATCCGCCTCGCTCCAGCCCGCTGCGAGCGGCTAGAATCCCGCTGGCCTCTCCTGCGCACCTGGGGGCGGTGGGACCACCCGCCCAGCGTGGGAAAGCGCGGCCATCCCAGACCCCGCGGCGTCCGGATGGCGCCCAATCGTGCTGCTGGCGTGACATGAGCGGGCACCCGACTATCGCGTGGGGAGAGCGTCGGCTAGAGGCTCTGCGTCCACGGCCTGCGAGCTCAAGCATGGCGTCATCCCAGCGAGGGCGGGGCTAGGAGCGGCGGATCGTCCTTCCCGTCCCTTTCTCCTCTTCTTCAAGAGCAGGCATGGGGAAGGCCCGGCTCAAATCCATCGATCCTCCCGGTGGCAAAAGCCGGCGGACATGAGTCGGCGTGCGGCGGCGTGCCGTCGCCAGCACTGGCCATGACGTCGTATACACCGACCACGCCTAGAACGGGGCGGAGTACCATGGCCCACAGGTCGCGCCCGGCCGGTGAAGGTGCAGAGCCCAGCTGTGCCCACGCCTCGTCCTCCTTGACTTCGCCCACGGCGGAGGGCCATGTGGAGCGGGGGCGGCATTGCCCATCCGATTCCGGGAGCGACAAGACCGATGGCCATGCTCCACGGTTGACAAGTACAAACCCCTGTCTTTGCCTAACCCGCGAATCGGGGCACGAGGGGCCACACGGAGGGGCGACGGATGACCAAAGGCCTAGCTGTGCCAATCTTCTATGCCAAGGAACCCCCAAGACGGTGATCGGCGCGATGCGGGAGCTCTTTGTTCAAACTCCGGGGAGCTGTCGGAGATGTCGCGACAACCCAACACAACCTTCCCTTCTTCTACCTCCTCTCTCCCTCTCACTCTCTCTCTCTCTCTCTCTCGATAGCCTAGGAAACGAATGTGAGCCGGTCACTCCCTTCCTCTATAAAAGGGACGGACCGGCCATAGTCTTAGGTAGGTTCAACAAAGTTCTACAAGCTTTACAAACCATAGCAAGTGAAGCAAGCCAAGCACCGAGCTCCGAGCTAGCCTTCACACCACCATTCTCTCATTAGTTTAGCAATCACTAGGCTTGCCCCCCGTGAGCACCGAGCTCATGTGATATTGGCACTAGACTCAATCATCAAGAGACTTGGGAGCTAATCTCTCTCTCGAACACTTGTAATTGTCCCTATTATAAGTACCAACTAGGTAGAAGACCACGAGCAACCGCTCGCACTGAACGTAGGGACCTTCTGCCCGATCTAGTCTAAATCTCGTGTCTCTTGTACACCATCGTAGCTGAAGCACTTGTGAGGCCCCCTGAATCACTAGTCCGATTCTTGCGATACCCCCGTTTCCAAGACACTTAGGTTGGTTAGCGCTAGGTAGGGGCCTAGCGGCGTCACGCGAATCGCTTTGTAAAGTTGTGATGGCGGATCAAGCCGCCGACTTGACTCTAGGCTCCTAGATCTACTTTGGGAGCTTGGATTTCCTCTAGGAAGAGGAGAGCCTCAATCTCATCCTACTCTCCCCCGCATCGAGCGACCTTGAGGAGAGCAACCCCGCTACACCCATAGCGTCACCGAGACAGATGGTGAGTGGTGGGGAGGGACCTGTCCAGGATGAGCCTAGTCCAACCATGGAGTGCTTCATGTGCGATGGGGAGCCCCAGGCTGGGGATCCCACCGAGCACAGTCACACTCTCTCTGTGACTCCGCATCCAACTCTGGTAGTCGCTACCGCAACACAGGGGAAAGAGGTGGACGCTGCCGCTCACCCCCAGTTAGCGCAGCTCCAAGAGATGGAGCGGAAGCTTTAAGAAGAACAACTACAAGTGGCCCGAGTTGCGGGCCGGCCCGGCTGACCGAGGCTAAAAAAGGTCGAACACGCCGGCGGTAGGGCCGACTTCGGGGCCCATGACATGCATAACAGGATCTGCGGAAACAACGTCGCGCCGGCATTTTCCATGAGCTAGCGAGTGTTACCGCGGCGGCCGATTCTCCCTACGATCGATGCCGAACCAGCCGACGGCGCGAAGGGCGCCAAAAGCTCACGGAAGCTGGCGTTCTCACGAAACCCGCGGTTGCGGGCGGAGAGCTCTGCATCACGACAAAGGGGACTGGAATGCAGCACCACCGCACCCTCCGTAGCACGAAAAGCTCCAATGCCGGATCGCGACAAGCAAGCGAAGGCCCTCCCGTCAGCGAGCAGCGGGGGGCGAAAGGGATGGCGACACCGGTGATAGGCGGAAGCGCGCAAAGAAGGATGGGAGCGACCCGGCTATCACCCAAACGGGGAGGCCGCTATGATAGCGAAGGGCGCGGAGTCGTCACGAGCTGGTAGGGACCGCGGTGCCGGCGAGAAAATCCGCATCGCGCCTCACAGCAAGGTTAAACGTGACAAACATAGCTAAGTACTCGAAACTAACCGCGAACTTCTGGCTCGGCGGACTATCGACTCTCTCTGCCGGGGCCGGCGCGCGGATGACGATCGCTTCATCATCCGCAACCTCCCTCTGCATCTGGCTGATTCGGCTAGAACGTGGCTCGAACACCTTCCGTCGCGCCACATCCGCGATTGGGACGACCTTGAGAGGCCTTCGTGGGAAAACTTCCGAGGACGACGCATGCCCCGAACCCATGGGACCTCAAGAATTGTCGGCAAAAGGCCAACGAAAACCTCCTCGATTACATTACTGCCGCTTCTTCAAGCTTTGCACCGAGCTTCCCGGCTCCCGTGACGCTAACATCGTTAAGCGTTCTTGTCGGGGATGACCTGCGAGATTTGGTCCGGGAGCTAGGGGCCAACAAGCCCGCCACACCAAAGGCGCTCACGACATTGCAAACCGACTATGCCAGGGCGACGGCAGGCGGTCGGGCCATCTTCAAAGGCGGCAAAAGACAAGGGGAAGCAATCGGAGGCCACCGTCGCCCCCTCCACAAAAAGGCAGCAAGAAGACGAAGACTGGTCGGCCCACACGGGGGCTCGCTCGTGGCGGCCGTGGGAGCGAAAGAAGACCCAAGCCACCTCCTCCGGAGGAGGAAGGGGCTCTTCGACTAGATCTTTGGAGAAGCCGTGCCCCAACCACGATGACCCCAAAAAGCACCTCTTCAAGGACTACGGCATGATGAGGAAGTATTTCGCCGCACTCCCACCGAACTAGAGAAAAGAAAGAAGATGAGGCAAAGGGCATCAACAAGAACAAGAACAATGAGTTTCCCATAGTTAACAATTGCTTTATGATCTATCTACGGCCCGACGGCCTCTTTCTCAAGCGCGAGCACAAGGCGGAGCGACATGAGGTCTTCGCGGGATCGGCTAACACCTTCCTTCCTCGATTGGTTTGAACCCTCCATCACCTTTGATCGCGAGGGCACACCCGAACCAAGTCCCGCGGCGGGCGCTACCTACTCATCCTCGATCCGTCATCGGCAACACCGAGGCTCACCAAGGTCCACGATAGGCGGAGGCGGCCGGCCTCAACCTCATCTATGCCGAGGCGCCGGCGCAATGGGGTGAGTCGGTCTTGCATCCGCCCCAACGGGGCGCCCCTTCTGACATCGCGCACGGGGAAGCGCATCAAGCCCCTAGGACAGATCGACCTGCCCGTCATGTTCGGGGAGCCCTCCAACTTTAGGAAGGAAACCCTCACCTTCGAGGTGCTGGGATTTTGTGGCCTTGTTGACCGGTAACCAACTACAAATCAAACACCGTCAACATACACCAAAACAACCTAGAGATAGGGATTATAAATTAACAAATTCCATAGTTTTGGTGTATATTTGGCTTCGCGTACAAAGGCGAGGATATGTGCACTTTGGGCCAAAATACAAAGAAAATGAGAATAAAAACAATAAATAGAAAAAGGCCCAAAGGAGCCAAATGGAAAGCCAAGCCAACTTACCTCGGTTGGGTCACGAACTCAAAGCTTCCAACACCGCACCACCAAGCCCAACACAACGAAAAGAGGGCGCCACGCCAAGTTTGGGCCGATGTGGGCCCGACAAGGGTGGGTGCGTGATGCCTTTTGTCTTGGCCGGTGGGGCCGGGCCTTTGGGAGGCTGTTCAATTCAGTTGCGAGAAACGTCGGTGGCGGTGTTGTCTAGGTGCGTTGAACCTGAAAACCGCCTCCCCTTGGTCGGTTTTGCCATAATGGAGGGAGGAGGCACATTTCCAAAGACACCCCTCCACTCAAGCTATAAAAAAGGCTCTCTACTCTCTTCCACAACACACAACACACCTCAAAAGAGCTACAAGCACAAGAGAAGCAAGAGAGAGAGAGAGAGTTTTCTACCCTCTATCCCCATTCTAGTTCTAGAGAGTGAGAGAGGGAAAGCTAGAAGGAGACTTGGCTCCTTCTACCCTGAGTTGTCGGAGTGCCCCTGGTGTTCAGCGCGGTTCCTAGGAGGTCGGAGTCTTGGGATTTGTCGGTACATCCTCGCTTGTACCTCTACAATCTACTTACACTTTGGTAAGACGAGGTTGTGTTCCTCTTTTCGGTTATTATTTTCAAGCATATTATCTTAGCCGTTATAATCTTTGCGGGATTGATAGTCATTCGCGAGGCGGTACACTAATAGAAGGACCCGAGGGGAGGGTAAGCCTTGATATCACACTAGAGTAGTAATCATCGGTCTGAGCGTGGTGTTTGGACTAGTGGTTTCCTATCTTTTGTGGGCGCATCCTACGGTTGAGGGGGGTAGGCGGCGGTCGTGGACGACCTTGTCCGTCCTTCGTAATCCCCCCACGTTCGGTGTGTGGCGCAGTGCAGTGTCGGACACTTTGTCCTTTGGGCGTGGGCGGTGCCGAAGTAAGGAGATAACGGACGAAAGTGATCCCTCACGAGAGTGTCGACCCTTAAAGATACCTCATTCCTCTTAGAAGCTTAACCTTGCCTAGGTAGACCGCGATACAAAAGCCCTCTACACAACTATCTACGAAAGTAAAATACGATACCACGAATACCACCAGGGTGAAGTGCTACAATGGTCTTTCCCTGCGTGCGCTTGCGGACTTTCTTTGCTTTAAGCTAAGAAACACCAACAGGCACTTACCATCCCGAACTACACCTACCTCAAACTCAAGATGTCGGGGCCCAATGGAGTCATCACCGTTAGCGCCACCTACAAGCACGCCTACCAGTGCAACGTTGAGTGCTGCGAATATGCCATGGCACTCGATGAGTCTGAGCTGCTCATCAATGAGTTAGAGGCCCTCGCCAAGGAGGCCCCCGACGCGAAAAAGAAGGCTATAGGGTCCTTTGAGCCCACGGAGGGAATCAAAGAAGTCCCCTTTGAACCCCGGTACGGATGACGGCAAGACGGTGCGGATCAGTTCCGCGCTCAATCCTAAATAGGAAATAGTGCTCGTCGACTTTCTCCACACAAACGCTGACATTTTTGCGTGGAGTCCCTTGGACATGCCAGGCATTCCTAGGGAAGTCACCGAGCACTCCTTGGGCATCCAACCGAAAGCCAAGCGGTGAAACAACGCATGGCCGCTTTGGCGAGGAGAGACACAAGGTGATCGAGGCGGGGAGCTCCACAAGGCTGGGGCGGTTTGGATTCATCAAAGAGGTATTTCACCCCGAATGGCTATCTAACCCTGTACTTGTTAAGAAGAAGAATGGTAAATGGAGAATATGCGTAGATTACACTAGTCTTAACAAAGCATGCCCTAAGCACCCATTTCCATTACCATGGATAGACCTGATCGTAGATGCCACTGCTGGGTGTGAAGCCCTTTCTTTTCTTGATGCATATTCTGGTTACCATCAGATCACGATGAAAGAGTCTGACCAACTCGCCACTTCTTTCATTACCCTGTTTGGGATATTTTGTTACGTAACCATGCCGTTTGGGCTCAAAAATGTTGGGGCCACCTATTAGCGATGCATGCTCCATGTTCTTGGATGGCTCATTGGCCCAACCATCGAAGTTTACGTAGATGACATCATAGTCAAAACCAAATGGGTCGGGAACCTAGTAGCCGACCTTAAATTGGCCTTAGATGCACTCAAAGCAAAGGTCATTAATCTTAACCCCGAGGAGTGCGTCTTTGGCATACCCAAGGGGATGCTTCTAGATTTTGTCATTTCCGAGCATGGCATCGAAACCAGCCCGAAAAAGATTTCAGCCATCGCTAACTGTTGGCGGTCAAAATCACACACTTTATACCGCCAACTTAGCTCTATAACACGAGAGATAACACACTTATGTCACATAAACCTTTGCTATTAACCTAGTTCCACTTGTATTCAAAGAAAATATGTTTTGCGGTATAAAAGTGGAAATAGGTGAAAGTACGCCAAATAAAGATGAAAAGCACACGACGAGGATCGCGCTTTGACCAAGGGGAGCACAAGCGGGGCGAAACCGGCTTCGAACTGCACCAAATCACCATCGGGGATCGCGAACTTCTGATGGGCCACAAGCCCACCTCGAAAACTAGAGGCGAGGTGGGCCAAACACGGCGGCCAAGCACCCCGCACCGCCGCATTCCCTCAATCCCGATCCCGTAAATCTGGGCGGTTCACCCCGTGAATAGCGGTGGTTGCATCGCGGTGAAACTTTTCGGCCGCACAAAACATCGCGAAACCGCCCCTTCCCTTGTATAAATAGATGGGTAGACCCCCTCTCAAAGTAGAACACAATACCTAGAGCTTCTACCTCTCCACTTCTATTTCTTTGTTGTAGTATTAGTTTTGAGCAAGGTTGAGCTTCAAGGAGGGCTTGTCTCCTTGGAAGGATCTTTTGGTAATTTTACTATGAAGTTCCTTTCTTTATTCAAGTCCTTTTATTCATATCGCAATGCATGCGAACTAGAGTATAGTCACCCCCATGTCATCTTTACAATATGTGAACTAGAATATAGTTAATATATTGTGAAGGTTAACATGACTATTATAGTATTAACCGCTCATATGTAGTTCATAGAGAATTATAGAATTATGCAGAGGGTGATGGTTTGGTGTACCTTCGGGTTTACCTTTATCCTTGCTTGTCGATCCGTAGGGGTCGGAGTTAGGGGGATTTAGGTAGTTCTCTATACACGTGGGCGTGGTGTCGGTATATAGTAACCATCGAAATGTCGGCATTCTACGGTAGTGAGGTAGGCGGCGGTGGTGACAGTCCTGTCCGTCCATAGTACTCCTCCACGTTCGGGTGTTGACTTGGAGTTCCGAAAGTGTCCATCTGCTGGCAAACCAGCTGCGGGCATCTCCTCATCATAAGAACTTAATTCCATAATTATTCGTGTCCCACATATGTCACTAGAGTTCATTGCATGGGCGTTATTAGAATCGCCTTTGCTCATAGTAGATTTTCTCTTTATCCTTTTTCTCTTTTATTATTTGTAGTAGCTCGAAGTGTGTTCTCACTATCCTGAATATCATTTGCTTACCCCTGTACTAGACTAATGGTTATTCATAAATACATTGTGGGCTATCATCATCATTATGCTAGACTTTACACAAGCCAAGCCTTCCTTTGGGAAAATATAAATAACGATACCGAATACTCCCGGGTGAAATGCTACAATGATAGATCCGTCGGCGCTTGCGCATTGACTATCGCAACATCTCGAATCCATCTATCACCTGCGTTTCTTAAAGTTGTCACTAAGGATATTATTTATCTTTAGTGGTGATGCTAAGAAATGCCAACAAGCATTTCGGCGCCGTTCTTGGGGAAGGCACGGTTTATGAAAAAGAAAAACAAAGCTAGCATAAGATGATTATAACCACATGTATGAATGATAGCCCTAGTCTTTGTAGGCTAACTCTTTTTGTTTTCTTCCTGTTCGGATGAAAAATGGGGATAGTGTATGATTTGGTCGCAACCTACCGAATAATTTCATTGACAATCCGGAGGCATTAATCAAGGAACCGGTCCCGTTACCGCCCCTTCTGCTTCTGCTTCTCGCCGGTAGTTGAACCCGTCATCCCAGTACCATCTTCACCAACACTCATGGCCAAGTCACTCCACGACTACTCTATCCCCGCGGTGGGCAATGTGCCCACTGGCCCTCAAGTCAACGTGGGTGACAAGAACTTTGAGATCCGCACTGGCCTCATCACGATGGTACAGGCAAATCCATTCTGTGGATTGCCAGGCGAGGATGCCAATGCGCATCTTCAAAACTTCCTAGAGTTGTGTGACACCGTCGTCATCAAGGACGTCACTCCAGACGCGATCAAGCTCCACCTGTTTCTTTTTTCCCTTGTGGGAAGGCGAAAGCATGGTTCTACAAGACAAGGAACAAGTCGATTACATGGAGCAAGTGCTCCACGGCGTTCCTCGCACGTTTCTTCCCAATGGGCAAAACAAATGCCCTGCGGGCAAGAACCTCCAACTTTCAGTAGAATTCCAATGAACCCATTCCTGAGGCGTGGGAGAGGCTGCAAGAGTACATCCTTGCCTGCCCACACCACGGCATGGAAAAAGTGGCTTGTGCTCCAAAACTTCTACAATGGTCTTACACCTATGTGTAAGGGGGCACGTCGATCTTCTGCTTTCTTTGGAGGGGCATTTCTATCCCTCACCGTTGAAAAATTTGAAGCACTCATCGAGAAGATGATTGAGAATCAAGCATGGGGAGATGAAAGAGCCCCCAAAAAAAGAGGCATACATCCTGTTAAGGAAACAGATATGCTTGTCGCCAAGATGGATCTGTTCTTTGAAAAGATTGGGAGAAAGAGCTACCGAGAAGGAAGCCATGAACAACACCGTACCACCCACGGGCCTTTTTTACACATGACGTGTGAAGTCCGTGGAGAGGTCGGACATTCGGGCAACAACTGCCTGAAACTCATGAAGAAGCAGCCTTCATCAACAATGGGTACCATCCAGGTAATAATAATGGGTGGAACAACGAGAAGCGCCCACAAGGAGGTAACAGTTTTAATTACAATTACAATTCCAATTACAATTCAAACCAACCCTCCTTGAAAGATTTAGTTCTTGGTCAAGCTAAGATTAATGAAAATCTAAATAAAAAGTTATCTTATAATGGTAAAATATTAGAAAACATTAATGCAAAGCTTGAAAGTTTATCTACTTGTTAAGAATCAATCCGGCTTTAATAAAATGATTGAAATTCAAATTTCACAAATGTCGTACATTATCTCACCCAACTTCGAAAAAGGAATTGGCGGAAAATTTGAAACCTTTGTCGAGTCGGTTAACATGGTGACAACGAGGCTTAAGAAGCCTCGAAGTCGGTTTCCCTACCTGGATGTTTTTGTAGAATCGCCATTAAGTCGCAAAGAAGGCGGATCCTAGGCATCCAACAATCACTGTTTGATCGGCCCACACACAATTGAGAAGGCCTACCAAACCTAGGGGCAAGTGTCAACATCATGTCCAAGAAGACAAGTGAAGCAATCTGCGGTGTTCACCACTCACCCCCACCAAGATGCAACTCCAAATGGCGGACCAAACCATCAAGATGGCGTAAGGCATAGGCTGAAGACATCCTGAATGCGGTGCGAGAATAGCTACATCCCCACAGATTTTGTCATAATAGACATGGGGGAAAGTGACGACATACCATTACTCTTGGGAAGACCATTCCTCAACACAACAAATGCCACCATATTTGTTGGGACGGGTAGAATCAACTTCCAACTCCCCGATCAGATAGTACGGTGCCATTTCAATGGATACCATATGGTCAACCCGGTCAGGGAAAGGAAACCTAAGGCACAACCCAAGAAGGACAAGATTCGTCAATCCAGAGAGCAATGTTCCATGATCCGCATCAAGTATGGATCCAACACTCAAGGATTGAGGGAAGTAGTAATAAACCCCGAGAAATTTATAAATCTCCCTCAATTAACTAGGACCCTAAAGAAACAAAAGCCGGAGCCAAAGAAAAGGCGGCTCCTAAGAAAAAGAACAACACAAAAGAAAAAGTTGTTCTCACCAACAAGAGCTCCGAAGAGAAACCAGGAACTATTTCTACACCTTCTAAAAAGGTGTGGAAGAAGAAGGAACCGTCAACACCTGCGACCTCGCCATCAAAGACCACCAAGAAGATCCGGCGGCGAAACAAACACCTACCAAGAAGGATGAAGAGCTTACCTAGAAGAAATTTTGTGAGTCAAGGCGTAAAACATTCACATTGATCCGCCTTCCTTCAACTCCCCAAACGAGAAAGGATGGAGGAAGAAGAAAAGCCCACCTCCAGAATCGGAGACACCCTCTCCTTCATCCGAGGTAATGACCTTAGGTAAAATCCTTGCCAAGGTGAGTCGGTAATAATTTTATTATCTTTATTTACTTATTTATTTATTTATATTAAAATTCCTTTAGTTTAAATTTCTTAGTAAAATTTATTTGCTTAAAGTCCTATATAATTTATTTCTCACCTATATATAGATAAAAATAAAATAATAATAATAATAATAATAAAAATAATTATATCCCAACTCATAAAATAAATTCTTGTTTTAGTACCTAATTTATTTCTTTGTGAACAAAATTATATACAAAAATATTTATACATTTTATAAAAATCAAAATAAAATTGGGAAAAATGGAAAATCGGGAGCGGCCGATCGAATCCGGATCATTGTTGCCCCAACGGCACGAAGTCGAACTCGACCGTTACGGCCTTTTTAAAAAGCCGGGCGGCCAGCGGGCCCGACCGAGGTCCGGCCGGACCAACTTGGCGCGGCCGCGCCCTCGCGCGCGCCCTATCTATCCCCTCTGCTGCTCCTAGCCGCTTTGCCACGCCCGAGTGCCGCCGCGGGCATCGCGCGCTTATAAATCGTGAGGTGGCGGAGAGCTCTCCACTTGCTCCATCACGTCACTCCACGGGGACCCTCGGGGCGATCCGGGACCTCAACACACGTGTCCAAGGCATTGAGGTATGCATAGGTGAGATTCGCGATATACTTCACACATATGTGCGCGGGTTTGGATCAGCGATACCGGGAGCACCAGCCAGAGATTGCGAAGATCAATGAGCAAAGATGCGGGGACCGCGAAAAGGAGAGAGCGTTACGGCACTTTATCGCGTACCACCCCGATGCATAGGCTTCAAGCCGCCTTGGGGGAGGCACCCCCGCAAAGGTAAGCATGCCTTTTTCCAAATCCATTTTATTTCCTTTCTTTATTAAAAAATAAAAAAAATAAAAAATAATAAAAACAACAAAAATATTTTATTCCACTCTTTTATGTGACTTAGGATTGTGTAGTCTCTCTAAGTTGAAATGATGAATAGTTGCTTTCTGTCTATAAATCGTTTTGCACCTAGTTTATAACTTAGAATTCCTCGGCGTTTAAGTTTGTTGGCTAATCTTGTCTTGTCCTAAAAACTTGATAAATTATGGGTTGCAAATACATAATCCTTTTCTAAGTTGTTGCCTGGATATGATATGGTACAAATGGATTTTACTATGATTTCTATTCTAAGAACAACTTGACATTCGGAGAATTTTATTTTGAAAATCTAAAGTTCACAGTTCCTCAATGATCTTAAATGCCTCACCGGAGCCATATGACATGCTTTATATTTGAGAAACTTAGTCGTTTTGCTACTTGATTGAACTTTGAGTCTGTGTCAAATTGTTGTGACCTATGTTGAGACACTTGTCATACTCACATGATCAAGATACACTTACACCCACCAAATAAGCCAACTCTTACACTAAGAGTTGCGCACAACATGCACTTTTTCCATCCACCAAAAAGAATCACTCTTTGCATCTTCACCATGATATCTTTATTCTCAAAACATATTTCATATGCCAAAAAGAATAAGATATGGGCTATGCTAAAAAAAAAAGAATTCCATGCTAAAAAGCATGAGAGGAAAAAAAAAAAAAATAGACACGTGTCCAAATTAAATAAAAGATGGCGTGCCAAAGAAGCCCGCCCCAAAAAAAGGAAATAAACATATAGCCCATATTCTTTCCAAAGCATTACCACTTAGAGGAGAATCATGATGCAATAGAGTACCAAAAATATACATTTCATATTCCACACACTTGCACATCTTGATCATAGTTTATGACTCGTATCTCCATGTGGTTCGGTTTTTGGCCTGCAATATAAGTGATACAAGTAGGCCACACTTTTTACCTACCCAAATTCCACTCATATAGCCTTATAGTGGTAGGCCACCAAAAAGTGAGGATACATATGCTCGACAAATCCACATACACATTGAGTGATCGAAAGTGGAATCATTCGAGGAACTTGTTTTATTTGTAAAATTTTCAAAACCTCCGGATGAATGGTTAATCAAAGAATGAATGATTGGTGAATCTATTAAAACCATTCTATTTTGCAACCACCCAAGAATTTGAAAAATGTTATAAGCCCCATATGATTCGAGTAATGTGGATAGATGAAAATGCCAACTTATTTAAACAATGAGTGAATACTTTGTTATAAGCATGGTACATCTTGAATTATATCGTCATATAAGCAACTCACGATCAACAACCAAAACACTTAGCTATTTGCTCGGGGCGAGCAAAGGTTAAGCTTGGGAGAGTTGTTGGCGGTCAAAATCACACACTTTATACCGCCAACTTAGCTCTATAACACGAGATAACACACTTATGTCACATAAACCTTTGCTATTAACCTAGTTCCACTTGTATTCGAAGAAAATATGTTTTGCAGGTATAAAAGTGGAAACGGATGATGAAAGTACGCCAAATAAAGATGAAAAGCGCATGACGGGATCGCGCTTTGACCAAGGGGAGCACAAGCGGTAGGGAAAACCGACTCGAACCGGACAAATCACCGTCGGGGGGCGCTAATTACAAATGGGCCACAAGCCCACCGCGAAAAATCGGAGGTGAGGCGGGCCAAACACAGGCCGGCCGCACCCCCAGCGCCTTGGCTGCACTGGCTGCTTCCGATCCCGCCAAGGCGCTTCGTGGGCGGTTCACCTCGGTGAATAGCGGCGGTTGCATCGCGGTGAAAGTGTCCATCGGCTAGCAAACTAGGCTGCGGGCATCTCCTCATCATAAGAACTTAATTCCATAATTATTCGTGTCCCACATATGTCACTAGAGTTCATTGCATGGGCATTATTAGAATTGCCGCTCATAGTAGATTTTCTCTTTATCCTTTTTCTCTTTTATTATTTGTAGTAGCTCGAAGTGTGTTCTCACTATCCTCGAATATCATTTACTTACCCCCTGCATACTAGACTAATGGTTATTCATAAATACATTGTGGGCTATCATCATCATTATGCTAGACTTTACACAAGCACTCGCCTTCCTTTGGGAAAATATAAATAACGATACCCGAATACTCCCGGGTGAAATGCTACAATGATAGATCCGTGCGCTTGCGGATTGACTATCGCAACATTTGAATCCATCTATCACTGGCGTTTGTTATTGTTGTCACTAAGGATATTATTTATCTTTAGTGGTGATGCTAAGAAATGCCAACACTAACATGGGCCCGATCAAAAACATAAAGGGGACACAATGGGCCACGGGATGTGCGGCGTTCTTTGAGGCGCTTCATCTCACGCCCCTCGGCAAGAGGGGCTGCCCCTCTACCGGCTTGACAAAGTCGGACTGTTCAAATGGGCTCCGAGGCATAAGAAGCCCTTGACTCGACCTAGATAGGATGATCGGGGAAAGCATAAGCTCACGCCACCGTGGAGGGACCATACACCGTCGCCATGGTGCTCCAACCAGCACTTACGAATTGGCCAACAGCAATGGCGAGGTCAACACCAACGCATGGGACATCGAACAGCTTCAGCGTTTTTATTCGTAAGAGCAGTAAGTCATGCCTCCCCCGCCTATTTCATTTTTGAAATTTATTTCTGTCTAAAGGTTGTTGCTATCGAACGCATACGACCTCGAATAAACATGTGGCTCATTCGACCGGGCAAACCGTCGAGCCACACACCGGTCTGGAGTTCGTAGGCTGGCCCGACAAAGGGTTCGAATAGCCGCTCCGACCACCCAAGTAAGGGATGAAATAGAAGGAGGGACACACTAGCGATGAATACCCGGATGGCGGCGAGCGTCACGCGCCCTAATTTCGTATTCGAGTCTAGGTGTCGACGTCAAGTATCATAGGGTTTACGTGAAAAAGGCAACGTAGCCCACGGGAGTAGGCTGACTACTCCTGGGAACCACTGGTCAGACCACCAGGATCTAACGGAATCGGACACTAGCACCTCTGGGACCCTATCGAATGGGAACCGGGATTTCCACTCGAATCTACTAGCTTGCAACTCACCGGACACCATGGATCGCCCATCTTGGGAATCCATGAGAATGTCCAACCCTCCTTGCGTAAAGGATGTGTGAGGGGCGAACCCAAACAACCTAGATAAAAACGCCACTAGCGTCGGGATCCTCTCTCTCAAGTTGAGGAGAATTATACGGCACGCACCTAGCCTACAAATGCTCACATGAACAAAGCATGGAAAGGTAAAACAAAGACTCAGGGGCCCTTTTCATTCATTATATATATATCCTTTACATATTTTCTAAGGGAGAGCCTAGGTACACTAGTCTTCCTCTACGACGAGGGCATCAACGTCGGTGACTGCCACCACGGCGTCGGCCGTAACAGCGTAGCTAGGAAAGGCGTCCGTGTAGGTCGCTAGGGTCTCCCCGTGTGAAAACCCCGCCATGCCGGTAACGTCCACGCCCGTCACCGACTCCGCCATCGTGAGCCTCGTGATGGTCCCATGGCGAAGGCGCCCAGATAGCTACGCCGCACATCACGAGCCTGAGCTGCTCCGCCTCCGCCGTGCGTCTTGGGCAAAATAAAGAGCAAGGTCGGAAGAATGGGTCACCGGATGTGAATCTAAAATCGGCAGACTCACCCGCGGTGGTATGGTTGGCATTCTCGCACTGGAGCCGCATCATCTCCATGTCTTTGCTCCAGAGGTCCACCGCCGTTGATGGTAATTAAAGACTAAAATTTACTATGTAAAATACCATCAACCAAGGATCAATGATACTAAAATGATTTTTATTATTAACAAATTCCAAGAGTTTTGTTGTCTCCCTAGTTTTGCAGGTCAACTTCTGAAAAGCACCAAAAAATAGAGAAAAAAGAAGAGAAATAGAGAATCGGGGAGAAAAGGACTGAACCGTAAGTATTTATATAAAATTCAAGGACCTAAAGGACAAAAGAGGACGCCACGTCAAAGGTGGGACCCACCGGGCAGGACCCACGACCAATCAGCCATGTGGTCCCGGCCTATCGACCACCAGTCGGCGCCACTTCAAGCGGCTTTCGGAACCTTCCCTCCACCGCCTTTGAGATTCAATCTGGACCATCCATCAAGGTTGGTTTGATCCGAGGGTCACGATTCATCCTAGGAGGCTATATAAGCAAGGGCGGAGGGACCCCCGAAACCCTAATTCAGTCTAGAATTCATTAGTAGATCCATTGTAATTAGAGAGAGTTGATTAGCAACTAGGGTTTCGAGAGATTAGAGATTAGAGAGCTTTAGTTCTTCAAGATTATATAGTATTAGACAATCTATTAGAGATTTAAGTGAGAGTTCGAGCATTGCTCAAGACTTTAGATCTCATTATTATTAGAGATTCGGTAATACCTCTTATTCGATTTCTCATTATGACTTTGCTTTATTTTATCATATTATTATTTGTTATGTTCTTAGTATATTTGGATTGGATATTGGATACGAGTTCTAGTTATTGATTATTGTATGCTTAAGATCATGGACAACTTAGCTTTATTCTCGAGGGAGCTTAGTCGTAAGTTATATGTAAGCATGGTGCTTAGATATAAGTTATTTGCGATCCCCTTTATATGCCGGGTCGTGGGGTAGATCGTAGGGGTGACAGCCCTATTGAGTCCTCTGTAATCCTCCCCCTATGTAGAACTGATGGGGCGTGGTCATGAAGGAGGTTAAGTGGATGCTTTGTAAAAAACACTTTCTTCATGTTGTTCCTTTTGCTATATGATATTGATTTAACCGTGCTATGGATGAAGATATTTTATTTGCTATGCTTTGACTTAATGATTAATAGTTACTTAGATGCCTTTTACTCAAGAGTAGTTATGATTGTCTTTTACAGACTTTAGATGAGACTCTATATCTGCTATCTCTGGAATACCATTTATCATTTACCATTTATCATTTATCATCTATTGTTTATCTTGATTATTAGAAAACTCATAAATATTATTTACTATTTTATCATTTGTGTTTCATTATTTTTTATCTTTTATTTACCCCCTTGCTAAAGTATTGGAATGATTGATTTATTATAAGTAGATATGATATAGATTTATTATGAGCCTTATGAATATTGCCTCACAAATCCTTCCTTTGGGAAAATATAAATTACGATACCTAGAATACTCTAGGTGAAGTGCTACAATGGTATAGAGTTTATTTTCAGAGTTATATTTGTGCGCTTACGGATATAAATTATTTTATATATGTGACTAGTAAGTGTAGATCTATTTTATACCAAGTGTTTCTAGGCGCCGCTTGAGGGATAGATTTTATGTCCACCTTTTGTGACGACGTTTAGAAATGCCAACAAGTATTTCGGCATCGTTGCGGGGAAGGAAGAGTAAATATGGCTTTAGAATAATTTATACTTATAAATAAATCATAACCTTTGCTTTAGCGAGGATTACCCTTGTTTTTGTTTTATTTTTATTTTAGGTAAGATCATATTTGGTTGTGGATCATCAGTTTCTCATCAATTTATTATCAACCAGATTTGAAGAAGAAGCTTTGAAGTCAGTCTATTGAAGCTATGGCAACCAAGACTTTGCACGAACTCTCAGCTCCTAGCATCGAGAATATTCGTGTTGGACCAACACTAGACATCAAGAAAGAAAAATTTGAGTTGAAGCCAAGCCTCATCAATCTGATTCAAACCATCACATTTAGTGGAAAGATACATGAAGATGCCACCACACATCTGTAGAATTTTTGGAGATCAGAAAGCACCATCGTCATCAAGAACATTCCTCAACATATCATATTACTTCTTTTTGTTCCCGTTCTCATTGGAGGGACGAGCAAATCATTGGTTCTACATGAGTAAGGATCGATTCACTACATGGGCACTCTGTGCCGAAGCATTTTTAGAGAAATATTTCCCAGCTAGTAAGACCAACATGTTAAGAGGAAAGATTATAATATTCCAGCAGTTAAAAGGAGAACCTATTCCGGATGCATGGGAGCGTTTCCAAGACTATGTTCAAGATTGCCCGCATCATGGAATGGAAGAATGGTTGCTCATACAAACCTTTTTCCACGGATTAATCAGAAGATCACAAGAACAACTAGATGCTACTGCTAGAGGATCATTTATGTCTCTCACTCTTGAAGAAGCTCAAGAAGTCATGGAGAAGATATCAGAAAATCATGGATGGACATCATACAACATTCAACCCTGCCATGAGAGTGAAGCAGTACCAGAAGAAGTATATTCCCCTATACCAAGATGGATGTGCTATTGGATTGGCTTGAGCAGAGAGCAAATTACAAAAGTGATAGACAAGCCATTCAAGATGCATACACTACGCAAAATCAGAAAAGAGAGTGTTTGGAATCCCTAGATTTCCAATATGTTATCATCAATTCACAACAGAAGGATCAAGGGAATAACCAACCATTGTCTACTAATCAAGGTAAGTACCAAGGTGAGTATAAATCCAAACTACCACCTTTAAGAGAGTTAATTTTGCAACAATCTAGAATTAATGAAACTATTAATAAAAAGCTTGCTGCAAATGATACAATATTAGAAAGTATTAATATCGATTAAATGATTTCTCTTCTACCTTAAATGATCAGCTTAAGTTTAATAAAAAGATAGAATCTCAGATCATGGAATTATTTTCTAGATTGCCCACATTGCCACTAACCCCGTAAGTGCAGGTGCGTAATATTACTACAAGAGGAGGTAGAAGTACTTGTGATCCACCGTATCCAAAAGGAACACGACCAAGATCAAAGAACAATACAGGCAGAGGCGTAAGAAGAGAAAGATGATACCGACGTAGAAGAAGTTATACCACAAGAGGCAGAGTTACAACTGATTATCATGATACCCCAACACTGCCATTTCCATGGAGGAATAGAAAGGCAAAAATAGATGAACAATTCAGTAAGTTTGTGGAAGTTATGCAGAAGCTATATCTCAATGTTCTGTTGATGGATGCCATACAAGTACCTACTTATGCAAAATATCTTCGAGACATCCTCAACAATAAAAAGGCCACCACCCACCACTAAAGTTATCAAGTCGACAGAGGAATGTAGTGTAGCTATTTTGAATACAAAGACCCACGTCAAGAAGAAGGATCCTGGCCATCCTACAATTGAATGCTCAATCGGAAGTCAAGTTTTTGAGAATGCATTATGTGATCTTGGGGCAAGTGTTAGTGTCATGCCCAAGATGGTTTTTGACAAGCTCAACTTCTCAACACTTACACCCACTTCAATATGCTTTGCAACTAGCGAGATCAATCAATCCGTTACCCTATGGGAATTCTTTGAGAATATTCCGGTAAAGATCTAAAGTTTTCTCATCCCAATAGGTTTTGTGGTATTTGACATGCAAGAAGACATAAGAACAACACTCATTTTGGAAGACCTCTACTAACTACACTCAATGCTCATATTGATGTTGGGAGTTGGAGAAATCAAATTCGTATTAATGGAAAAGAAGAAAAGTTAAACTTTCGCCACACGACGAGCAAGCCTCATTAATAGAAGATAATAAAGAAGAGCAAGAGTTATGTACATCAACTCCGAACAAGAAAGTGGACCTGATCAACTAATTATATCTGCATCGGAGGACATGGACATCCCAAATCTCCATTAAAAAGGTAATTGATAGTAAGTAATCCTGTTTTTTAATTTTTGCATTACACTTATTTATTTCTTGTCATAATATTTCTCAGAAATATAAAAAGAGTTTTTCATAATTATAAGCCCCATGTATTTAGGATTTATGGTGTGTTAAAACCCCGTAAGTAATATTTACTTGTGAAGGCGAAAAATGCAAAAATATCTTGTCATTAGAATTCTTATTTTTCATAGATTCATAAAAATAATTTTATCTTCGTATCTTTTTCCATCATCATACGGTATAAATATGGGAACACATGGGACCCACATGTCATACACCCATTACTTCCCACCTACCACACTTCTTGTCTTTTTCCTTTTTATCTTTATCTCCACTCATCCCCACACTCACATGGCACTTTCACGGACACAAGAGCTTGGTTGGTAGTGCCACGTAGGTCCAAGACAAGGGCATTGGGAAGAACAAGGCAGCAGGGGGGCCATTGGCCAAAGGCCATGGCGGTCAACCATTAAGGCACGGCGGTCGGCCACCCTCCTCCTCCTCTCTCTCCCATTATTCTCCTACCTCGCATTCTACCTACCACCATCTCCGAAAACCATACCGGCACCCCGGAACCGAGCACAAGTTCGTGTGTGAGATTGAGCTCAATTTGAAGGAAAATAAAGGGAAGTGAAGGTTGAGTGAATATCTTTTGATCATTTCTCTAACCCTCACCTATTCTCTAGTATTTGTGTGATCTCTTTATTTTCAGCATGAGCAATATGAAGAGTGTCAAGAACAAGTTGACATCTCTAAATCCCTTCCGAAGAACAAGAAGTCAAACAAGAGCAAATTAGTCCCGAGGAAACTCGAGATGGATCATGGTTCACCAACACCTTCCATTGGAGAATCTTCATCACATCAAAATCAAGGTGAAATTCTTTCCCTCTTGCAAGATAGAGATATTAAATTTAACACTAGGCAAGAGAGAAACAAGTATGATAGCATTAAGGACAAAGTTTTTACCTTGACCACCATTATTGATCCAATGTTGCTTGCTTCTACGATCATGAGTAGTGAGTTTGCTCACATTTTTAGAAGCATAGGTTGGGATGAATCTTATGAAAAAAATGAACAAGGGTGTAGGTTGCTTACTATTGAATTTTTGTGCACCCTAGAGACTTATAGTGATGGCATATCTTTTAGAATGTTTAACAAGGAATTTTCTATGACTTGGTTGCAATTTAGCAAGCCGCTTGGTTTTCCTAAGCTTGCCATGTTAATATTAATGATGCTTTGCATGATTTTGATAGAGCTCGTTTTTGGGAAGATGTTTCTAATTCGCAACTAGGAAATAAACCTTGCAACGATGAAATCCACAATCCCACTTTAAGGTTCATGCATAAATGGTTAGCAATAACACTTTTTCCTAGACAAGAGACTAGAGAGCATTAGACTTGAAGAGATTAAATTGATGTATGCTATGGTTAAAAGAGTTCATGTTTCACCTGCTAGATTAGTAAGAGAGTTTTGGTCTACAATTCCTAGTTTGAGAAGAGGAATAATTTCTTGCACTTCATGGGTTACACGTATTGCTAACAATCTTGGCTTGTTACAAAATGCTAATATTCAATATCTTACTTCACCACGCCCGGTTGTTGATTACTCATTCTTTTATCATGCTCATTTGCTTAAAACAAAGGATGATAAAATTGTCATGATATATAGAGATTTTATTAATGAGATTGAATTACCCAACCCATCTTTAGGGTTGTATGTGGTGGATAGTTTTACTCTTGATTTGCAGAGAAAACGTAAATAATTTCAGGAAGAAGATCAACATCTAGGCCCACAAGGAACCCACAACCTCATTATCAAGAAGATGGTTCTACACCAGCTGCCCCAGCTTTTGGAGATTTTATTGGTTTTAACCAAGCTGGACCATCGCATGCACATAGAGCAACAAGATGGCCATCTCCACACCATTCTAGGTCATCTATAGGAACCTCTTGGGCACAAGATGCATCCTGGGGACATGGACACTTTAGTGAATATCAAGGGCAAGAACATGAGGAAACTAGTAACATACAGAGGGACGCATGTCTTTCTCTACAGCAGCCCCTCATGACCAAAACATTCCAGGACCATTCCCATTTCACCAGCAGCCACCACAGCCTATTCACTTTGCACCACCACCACCCTTTGTGCCTTACCAACAATATCCACCTCAATATCCACCTCAGTACACTCATCAGGAGCCACCACCAGGAGAAAATGTAGGTGAGATTTTAACTAATGTTCATATTGGTAATCTTGAGACAGGACAGCAGGAGCTGCACAACACCATTCAGCAACTAGGAGAAGAAAACCAAAGGTACCAGCAGGAGAATCGGTTAAATTGGACATATTTGTTTGATGGCTTGCACATTACACCGCACACCACCTCAGTGACTTCATCAGCTAGCTTAGGGGAGGACCCCCACTGTCAGGTAAGTTTTCTTCACTTATTTTTACTTTTATGCAAGTTTGTTTACTTTTCTGCGTCTTATTTGAAAAACCATAAAAATATGAAAACCCAGAAAACCAAATAAAAATTAGTTGGTAGATTTTTTAATTCCTGCATGTTTAAATGAAAACCCAAAAATAGAGTGTGTATATAAGTTTGCTTTAATTTGTCGAGTTTGTTTTTAGTGTGTTTCAGTTGTTCTTAAGAGTTTTTATGTATAAAAAATATGATTTATGCTCAAGTTATAATTCCTTTCAAATGCCTAGTATTTAAATTTGAATTTTTCTATGGGTTATATAAAATTTACTCTACACTTTGAAACCTATGGGATGCATATACTTGATCTAGATCTAGGTAATTGATGGATATGATATGAGATAGTTTGAGCTGCTATTTATCTTATTCTAAATAAGACTAGACTTCTGGAGATTTATCTTTTGAAAACTTGAAAATGTGCATGATGAGATTTGACATGACTGAGTGTTAAAATTCCTACCAGAACCAAATGTCTGATATTTAGATTAGGCAAACCTCGATTACATAGGTTGTTTGCTTTGAATTGAGTAGATCAAGCTTTCTTGATGCCTGTGAGAGTTCAGTCATGAAAATAATCAAGATCACGTACACACTCCACATCCACATATATTTTTATGCTATTCCTACACTGAGAGTACGCATCCATATATTTCCATCTTATCCACCCAAAACGTGTTATTCTCCTACACAGGGGAGAAGACACCACAAAAAATATTTTATAGGTTTCTGTCAATAATTGCTCCAAAGTTTTTATTTATCTCTCTCTTATATATCATTATTGTAAAAGAAGCATGGGGCTATGCAAAAAGAAATAAGAAAAGAGAGTTAAAAAACAACAAGTGTCCAAAATGAAAAGAATGGGTACTTAGATGCCCGCCTCTCGATTAAAAAAAAGTGAAGAAAAGAAAAAGATAGCCCACATTTTCTTTTGTTTTTTCAAGTTCAAAATAAGAGAAAAGTATTCCATTCAAAGGAGCAAAGTAGAATTAGGTTAGCCACTATATATATATATATATATATATATATATATATATATATATATATATATATATATATATATATATATACATATATATATATACATACATATATATATATACATACATATATATATATATATATATACATATATATATATATATATACATATATATATATACCATATTTCATACACATGCACCTCTTGATTTAGTTGTATGGCTCAACTCTCTATGGATCCATTGTTTGATGTATAATATATTCTTTACAAGTATGCTATATTATTTCAGAGTGCCACTCCTATGAGCTCCACATAAGCCTTATTTAGAGAGTGAGTAAATAAAAGAGAAGGCTCACTACAATCAGCCTTGTTCTATAAAAAAGATTGCATATTTGAGAGAAGGCATATCATTATCCTTGCCTTAGAGAGGATCCAAAAATACTACATATGAGAGACATGAGAGTGTCATGCAATGAATCTCACGAGTTTTATTTTGAAAAGTTATAAAAACCCCAAAATGATGGTTGAATAAAGAATTTGAGACATAGCTCTCACTTGCTTGTTCTATCTTTCAATTACTCAAGGTTAAAAGCTCCATGGTTTAAAAAGGTATATGAGTAAGTTGAAAGATCCCAGAAAAAGTTCTTATTTAAATGCATGTGTATTTTTTTGAGGAGTTATCAAATATTTGAATCTCGATAATAGTTAAAGATGTTTTGCTAAGAGACTAGCAAAAGGTAAGCTTGGAGGAGCTTGTTGATGGTAATTAAAGACTAAAATTTACTATGTAAAATACCATCAACCAAGGATCAATGATACTAAAATGATTTTTATTATTAACAAATTCCACGAGTTTTGTTGTCTCCCTAGTTTTGCAGGTCAACTTCTGAAAAGCACCGAAAAACAGAGAGAAGAGAAGAGAAATAGAGAATCAAGAGAAAAGGACTGAACCAGAAGTATTTATATAAAATTCAAGGACCTAAAGGACAAAAGAGGACGCCACGTCAAAGGTGTGACCCACCTGGTAGGACCCACGATCGATCGGCCATGTGGGCCCGGCCAGTCGGCCACCCGTCGGCGCCACATCATCGACTTACGGAACCTTCCCTCCATAAGCCTTTGAGATTCAATCTAGACCATCCATCAAGGTCGGTTTGATCCGAGGGTCGCGATTCATCCCAGGAGGCTATATAAGCAAGGCGGAGGGGACCCCAAAACCCTAATTCAGTCTAGAATTCATTAGTAGATCCATTATAATTAGAGAGAGTTGATTAGCAACTAGGGTTTTCAAAGATTAGAGATTAGAGAGCTATAGTTCTTCAAGATTATATAGTATTAGACAATATATTAGAGATTCAAGTGAGAGTTCGAGCATTGCTCAAGACTTCAGATCTGTTATTATTGGAGATTCGGTAATACCTCTTATTCGATTTCTCATTATGACTTTTGCTTTATTTTATCATATTATTATTTGTTATGTTCTTAGTATATTTGGATTGGATATTGGATATAGTTCTAATTATTGATTATTGTATGCTTAAGATGGAATGGACAACTTAGCTTTATTCTCGAGGGAGCTAAGTCGTAAGTTATATGTAAGCATGGTGCTTAGATATAAGTTATTTGCGAATGCCCTCTATATCTTAGGGTCATGGGGTAGATCGTAGGGGTGATGTTGGTATAAATTATATGCACACAATAAATATAAGATATCCGCAAAGCGCATAGATAGAAATACTTTGTTGTAGCACTTCACCAAAAGATGAACTCTCCCGGTTTTAATATCGAACCCAAAGAAACAAAAGGTGAATATAACTAGGTTTTACCCAATCTACTTCACACTTAGAGATACTTAAGAAACTAGCTAGATAAGGAGATAACATTTTGGCTTTCTAATCCCAACCTCTATAAATCTAGTTTTATCAATTCTATAGTGGGCGCTAATCCTTAATAAAGTAAATATTACTTTACCAAAGGCAGAACTAATGTCTACCGTTACTTATCAATGGGGAGGTGGACTACGAGAGGATTCAATAAAGCTATAAAAGTCACCTTTATGATGCTACCACCAGATCCCGGCCAATAAGGGGCACTTACAAGCCAATCTAATCTAAGCACCACGCTTAAATTAAATATAACTACCTTAATCTAGAGCAACCAAGATTAAAGCACTCAAGAAGAGTTGTAAACTTGAAGAATATAATAAACACAAACTTACTTTAATTATGAAGTCAAAGACCAAACAATCTCAGAAACAAACTCCTCTCATGAAGAGAATGATCCCGCAAAGTACAGCAGAGAAGAGCCAATAGGCCAGAACTCCTCTGATCTACTTCTTACAAATCACTCTATTTCTAATCACTTTCGAATGCTAATCAAGATCTGCAGTAGCTAATTAGAATATTTATCTAGCTCTAATCATGAGGATCTTGACTTCTCCAAACCTAGAATGAACTACGCTAATGAATCAAGCTGAATCCTAGGCTGAATTAGGGTTTCGGGGGTCCCTCTGCCCTTGCTTATATAGCCTCACCGGGATGAATCGTGACCGTTGGATCAAACCGACCTTGATGGACGTCGTAGATTGAATCTCAAAAAGGCGGTTCAAAGAAGATTCTAGAAGATCTTGACGTGGAGATGACCTGGGGTGGCGGATGCTGAGGCCCACTGGCCGATCGGCCATGGGTCTACCTAGTGGGTCCCACCCTTGATGTGGCGTTTCCTTTGGTTTTTTTAGGTCCATGGAATTTATATAAATACTTCTGATTCGGTCTTTTTCTCCCGAGACTCTATTTCTCTTGTTTTCTATTCTTTTTTTTTTTTTTTGCTTTTTCGGGATATTGCCTTACAAAAGCAGTATACACCAAAACAGCGTGAAATTGATTAGTATTAATAATCTTTTATATTGTTTTATCCATGATTTAGTAGAAAAATTAATACTTGATTGTAGATGTTATCTACCATCAACGGTGACAACCCTATTGAGTCCTCTGTAATCCTCCCCTCGTATGTAGAGAACGGTAGGACATGGTCATGGAGGAGGTTAAGTGGATGCTTTGTTAAAAACCCTTTCTTCATGATGTTCCTTTTTCTATATGATATTGATTTAAGCGTGCTATGGATGAAGATACTTTATTTGCTATGCTTTGACTTAATGATTAATAGTTACTTAGATGCCTTTTACTCAACATTAGTTATGATTGTCTTTATTGCTTTAGATGAGCCTCTATATCTGCTATCTCTAGAATACCATTTATCATTTACCATTTATCATTTATCATCTATTGTTTATCTTGATTATTAGAAAACTCATAAATATTATTTCCTATTTTATCATTTGTCTTTTATTATTTTTATCTTTTATTTACCCCTGCTAAAGTATTGGAATGATTGATTTATTATAAGTAGATATGATATAGATTTATTATGAGGCTTATGAATGTTGCCTCCACGATCCTTCCTTTGGGAAAATATAAATTACGATACCTGGAATACTCTAGGTGAAGTGCTATAATGGTATAGAGTTTATTTTTAGAGTTATATCTTAGGCTTGTAGATATAAATTATTTTATATATGTGACTAGTAAGTGTAGATCTATTTTTATACCAAGTGTTTCTAGGCACCATTGTAGGGATAGATTTTATGTCCACCTTTTGCGACGGCGTTTAGAAATGCCAACAACCGCCTCCCACATCCTCCAGCGGCGGGCGCGTCTCAAACGGGCCGGCCGGAAAGCCAAGGCGGGACGAGCGGAGCGGGGGCGGCGGGGCAGGAATGGTAGGCGTCGGAGCGAGGAGCAAGCTACGGCCGGCCGGGGGTGGGCTCTGGCGAGCCCACGGAGTGTAGCGGGCCGTCGAGATCGCCACCCCCACGCGACAACGGCCCTTTGCCAGAGCCTCTGCGACGAGAAGATGCACCGCTCTACATCCCACTAATGAGACAAGGAAGAAGGCATAGGGAGGGGCGAGAATGGGAGGAAAGGAAGCGCCGATGGCGGATGGAGTCCTACTCTAGAAGGGACTCGGTATTTATCGATGCCGAACGGTGGTTCACGGTAATCCCCCACTTCCCGGAGTTAGACCGCAGCGACGCAGCCATTCGCCCACGTGTCAGCGCATTATGATGTGCTGAATGCCCTATGCCGGCTCATGGCTCGCGGTCCACTTGCGTCCCGTCCGTGCACTCCTCATCTCTCGCCACCCAACGCCGTCGGCGCCATGTCACCAAACGGCGCTCGAACCGCCTTGTAGGGAACGATTTCCTACCACACGATCCTGACGGGGCGTCACGCCCTAACGGGGCGTGGCCGCCCGTCAAGAACTATCGCGTCAAGGGAATAGTGCAACGCACTCATCATGCGCCCCCGACGCCACCAGCCGCCCCTATCCCCCGCGCCCGTCCGATTGGTGGATTGAATCGGACGGGGCTGATGGGTGGGCCTCGGCACCGCGCCATCCATCGATTGAAGGATAGCCAATGGACGGGGCGACTTACGGGTCCCGCCTACACCAAAACCGTCCATGCGGTGTGCGGTGAAGAGAAGCCGCGTCCTGCACCCGAGCCATGGGCCTAGGCGATTCCACAAGGGTACCAGGCCCACGACGGCTGGTTACCAAGTTGATTAGGGATAGAAGGGCTTACATCAGGCTTCCCAGGCGGGAAGCGGGATCTAAGCGCCCACGCTGTCTGCTTGGCCTACCACCCATGAATCACCTTACGGGCTCGGGGCCACGTCCACCGCTCATCCTTCAAACTAACTACCACCGCATGAATTTTAAAGCCTTTGCGGGATCCCTCATCCCTCCAAAGCCTCGGGGAGCTACCGGCGGAGTGCGCTCACAGCGCCCCGCGAGAACAAAAGCTCCCTCGGGATCTAAAACAACCGACTAACGGTCACCAGACTTGAACACGTAAAGTGTTCCACTTTTTTACGTGCTCGGGGGCTACTGTCGGGGATATAAAACTGGGATACCCACATTTGGTGGGCTCGGGCCCACACAAGCACAGGGGACCCAGTATAGCTCAAGGGACGAGCCTGACTTGGCCCATCTAGAGCAACCTAGGCCCACAAAAAGCCTCGGGTACAGAACAACGGTTCGCCCAAGCCTCGACAGAGCCTCGGGCGAAACATCGCACCTATAGTAAGCGGAGCCCTCGGGCGCCCTCGGTCGCCCAAGGGTCATGCCTCCCTCCCACTTCTATGGGAAACGGCTAAGTCCCCCACCAGCCTCTCCTGCGCACCTGCGAGGGACGGTGGGACCACCCACGCCCCATGTAGGGGAAAACACGACCATCCGGACCCCACGCCGTCGGATGGCACCCAATCATGCTCTGCGTGACATGAACGCGAGCAACCCGGCCTATCGTGTGGGGAGAACGCTAGCTCTGAGCTCTATGTCCCGGCCACACAGGGCTCAAGCATGGCGTCGTCCCAACACGGGCCGGGCTGGGATCGACGGATCGTCCTTCCCGTCCTTTCTCCTCTTCTCCGGAGCAAGGGATGGGGGAAGGCGGCCCAGCTCCACCGTCCACCCGGTCCTCCCAGCGGCAAAGCCGGGAGGCCGGACATGAGTCAGCGTATGGCGGCGTACCCGATCGCCCTTTGGCCATGCCGCCGTAGCACCGACCATGCCTAGAACGGGGCGGAGTACCACGGCCACAGTGCGCCACAAACACGAAGAAGGTACCGAACACTATGCCACCTGCCTCATCCTCCCTTGACTTCCGCCCACGGCGGGCCATGTGGAGAGCGGGGACGACATTGCCCATCCCAATTCCAGGAGCGACAAGACCAACGGCCATGCTCCACGGCTGACAAGTACAAACCCCTGTGCTGCCTAACCCACGAATCCAGGGGCACAGAAGCCACCTGGAGGACGACGGACGACCAAAGGCCCGGCTGTGCCAATCTTCTATGCCAAGGAACCCCCAAGACGGCAATCGGCGCGGTACGGGAGCTACTGTTCAAACTCCAGGAGCTGTCGGAGATGTCGCGGCAACCCAACACAACCTTCCCCTTCTTCTATCTCCTCTCTCCCTCTCACTCTCTCTCTCTCGATAGCCTAGGAAACGAATGTGAGCCGGTCACTCCCTTCCTCTATAAAAGGGATGGACCGGCCATAGTCATAGGCAGGTTCAACAAAGTTCTACAAGCTTTACAAGCCACAGCAAGTGAAGCAAGCCGAGCACCGAGCTAGCCTTCACACCACCATTCTCTTGTTAGTTTAGCAATCACTAGGCTTGCCCCTGTCCCGTGAGCACCGAGCTCACGTGATATTGGCACTAGACTCAATCATCAAGAGACTTGGGAGCTAATCCCTCTCTCGAACACTTGTAATCACCCCTATTATAAGTACCAACTCAGTACAAGACCACGAGCAGCCGCTCGCACTGGACGTAGGGACCTTTTGCCCGAACCAATCTAAATCACGTGTCTCTTATACACCATCGTAGCTGAAGCACTTGTGACGCCCCACGAATCACTAGTCCGGTTCTTGCGATACCCCCGTTTCCAAGACACCGACAATCATGTTTCAGTCTTCTAGGTTTCCCTCTCGGTCTTTCACTCAATCTCTTTGTTACAAATTGATGCTTTGACGAGTGATAGACAATTCTACCAAGTGAAACTAATCAATTCCACTCGTGCATCAAGTTCCCAGCAAAAAACTGTGTTTTTGCACGAGATGGGGATTTCCCAGAGTTTGAGATGGAATTGGGTGATGATTCTTTCGGGATAGCTTCTCAGTTCTGTTCAGATCCCCTCAGCAAGATTTGAGAGCAAATCCTTTTGTTTTGGATCTGATTTTTGGCATTCTCGTGTTCGCCTGCACTTCTGTTCTGGCTGTCGGTGTCCTGTTCGTGAGTCTGCAGCGATGCTCATGCAAGCCTGGAGCCCCGACCTGTTTCGTTTGATCTTCCTTAATATGTAATATGTATGTTTGCTTGATTATGGAAAGGGGTAATGTTGTTCGATCTTGCATTGGGCATTTTGTTTCTTAGATCTTTTACCTTACTGTAGTGTCTTAATAATTTAATGGGCAGCTGATTCCTCGTGAACGCATTCAGCACAGCAAGTGACTATTGACTGCTCGTCCAGTTGAGCAGGTCGAGCTATCCATTTTAGCTCGACACAATGAGGAACTGGAGATACGCATTGTGATTGCTTGTCCTGCGTGGCTCTCAAACATACTGCTGGTGTGTTGTGCTATGAAAGTCACATAATTAAGCGGCGGCAGTCGAGTGGCGGTGGATTCTGGTGAGCCTCTCACTGCTCCGCATGCTCCTTCCTTCCTTCCTTGACTGAAAACATGCTGCATCCCCTTGACTGAAATCAAATTTGAGCTCTGATATCAAGGATCCATGCCAGTAGCTATGTACTTTATACTGGACATGCAAGGATCCGTGCCAGACTGCAAGCAAAGAGAGATACTAGGACAGGAGTAGTTTATACTGGACTTGCTGCATCCTAGCTGGATTTTGTTTGTTGATTTAGTCAATAACATTCCATGGTTAAATGTTTATTTCAAGCGAGGCATTTTTGTTTGTTTCCCTACTGATTTTAGTTTTCTTTATCTGAATGGTAACTTCACTGTGATAGCTAGTTAGCCCTATTTCATTAATTGTGCACTCAGTAAGATTCGTTGATTTGGGGACCGATTGGAAGAGTTCAACATCGCATAATACTAGTGCCATTAGTAGTAGTATATATAAATATATATATACTCCTGTCCTACAATGTAGCCATGACACAATATTAATTAAGTAGCAGTATGTGATGGTTTGGATTAATTCAGCTTTTTTTTCATCCTTATTTGGTGCTCTTCAACTTCAATTGTGGATATAATCAAGTCCTAGTACCTTTCTTTGCTTCCAGTATGTTACTTGTACTGTATTTTTGCCCTCATGGTAGTAGTCATGATTTTTTTGTCAGTGGTTTGCTAATTTCCATTGAATTGAAAACAATCGGCAACAAAAAGTTTTAGACATTTCTAAATTAAAATTCATAAATATCATTTCTGAATTAGAATTCTACATTCTATGCGCTTTCTAAGACATTTGGTTTTGATTGTTTAGGTTGTACATTACTGCTTTCTCAGCCATATGGCTCTGGTTCGACGGCTCTTGCATGCGAGCGCAACAGCACAGGCACATCCCACCTCATTGTCGGTGCTGCTCCGACCTCCGGTGCCCGTTCTTACTCTATCTCGGCCCTTGCTATCGCCGGTGCTGCTCCGACCAGCTCATCGGCGGTGCAACTCTTGAATCCTCTCCGGTGAGCCTCTCACTCCACTGCTCCCCATCTCCTCTACTCTGTAGGCTCATGTTTCTGTTTTTCTAGGGTTTCTATTTTACCCTTCTTTTCCCTTAGATTCGGTAGCTTCAGATCTGGTAGAGTGTAACATAATGCTTCAGTTGATGTTGATATGTTGTAAATGAAGATGATTTTATAGTCCAGTAGTGTGAAGACTGATCGAGTAAATGATTGTGCAAAGAAAAATATTTTTCTGCTTTTCTTAGTAGCTTACTTGTACAGTTGATGTTGATCTATTATGAACCACAAAAAAATAGCGCTATTTTTTGGCGCTATAAAATATGCTATAGCGAGGCGAAGGAAGTGCCGTGACGCTATTGTTAATTTTCACGCTATTGGCGCTATTGCGCCGCTAAACACGAATAGCGCCAGAGCGCCGCTATTCAGGCACTATTGCTGGCTGGCCCAAAAAATAGCATGCACGGCCCGTTAATTCCTTAAAAAAAGTGGCCCGCCCATACACATGGCCATATGCCTATCCTGGCTCCTAGCTGAACCCTAGTCACGAGTGGGTTCCTGTCTCGAAACATCGTTCGAGCAGGCCGGCTGCGCGGCGGGCGAGCGCGGCGATTCTGTGCGCAGCGGCGGTGGTTCTTGTTGGTATCTCTTAATGTCAACACTAGAAGTGGAGTTAATCTCACTCCTAGCAATGGGGCCAGAAATATGAGGGTGTAATATAGTGTCACTATCAAGAGTGGAGTTAATCTCACTTAGGATATGCACAGGGGTTCACCACACTTCCTAAAGCATTACCTAATACTAGGTTGTCATCCCTAGCAGCAACGCTAGGAAATACGTGTATGGTATTCTTAATATGCCACTTAGATCTTTGAAATAATAATATGAATGATATCCACAAGCGCACAGATGGAAATACCATTGTAGCATTTCACCGAGAGTAAATCCAGGTATCGTTATTTATATTTTACCACAGGGAAGGGGTAGACTTATGGGTAGATTGATTGATTCACTTGCAGTGTAGTAATGTAGAGTAAACCATATGGAATCTAACTATTATTAAACAGAGAGAAGTCACATAATAGAGATAATGATAAATGATATGATAAATGCCAAGTCAAAGATCATGGTGTGCCACTAGAATGTGTCATAAAAGGCAATAATAGCATGGTATAGGGAGAATAGATGCAATATTCCTATGTTACTCCTAATTATATGTCAATGCATAGTAAGATGAGACTTTTACCTATGTACCATTATAAAAGATGGTCGTTACCTCTGTACCACTAAAAAGTTGGGCCGCACCTGTATACCATCGTCCCAAACTTTCTTGTCTTCCATACCACTCCGTCCACCTTCCATTTGATTTCTAATGTTTGGGAGTTCGACACGTGGGACCTAGCTGAAAAATGACCATCTTACCCAAGTACATCCGCTCGGCTCGCATCCCTTAGGCTCCTCCCGGCATTCGTTAAACCGGCACCCACCTCGCGGCTCGGGTCCTCGCGACGGAAGGACACCATGAGCAGGAGATCCGTTTCCCTGCCGGCGTGCCTGGTCCAGCCCTCCCGGCGGTAGGCGGCGCCCTGCTTTGCCCTCTGCCCTGGTGCTCCATCTCCCAGTGGCCGGCATCAGCATGCTAGCGCCCGGCCGGCATTAGCCATGTCCGTGGCGGGGAGTCTCTTCTTCCGCCGTGCGGCGTTTGTGTGGAAGCGCTGGGCGCGCGGCCTTTGCACATGCCACGCGAACCGCTGCCTACAATGACACGCGAGGGCGGCACGGCGGCGGCTTTGCCGCGCACCTTACCTCGACGGAGCAGGTCATGTGGATGGTGCTCCTCCCGCGCAGGCTCCGTGGCGGCGCCGGGCCGAGTTCGACTGGCTGGCGCTCTACCAGAGGCTCACGCGCGGTGGGCCGCACTATGTAAAAAAGCCACATATTCACCAGTGCGCCAAGAGACGCTACCAATAATGAGCGTCTATGGTACAATACTACTGACGCATCCCTTGAGCACGCATCAGTAATAAGTGACAGTCGGTCCGGCAAGATTAATACGCATCTGTGATAAGAGCTAATTACAGACGCGTATTAAACTGAGGCGTCTGCCGTTTCCTTGCAGACGCGTGTTGCGGGGACACGCTGGCGGGCGAATACTGACGCGATGTCTAGGATGACGCCGTTTAGAAAAACCGTCGTCTGTAAACTTTAGCATGTTTCAGACGTGTGTTTTATCATAGGCACTCTTTTAGCGCCCACTGCGTGCACGTGAATATCAAGCATATTTTAGACGCGTGTTTGTTTACAGACCCTTTTTCGGAACCACCCGTCTATGTGGTGAAGTGTTCTGACGCTTGTTAGTTCGCAGACGTGTGTAATCGAGAGACGTCTGTGCTATTTGAAATTAGTTGCAAGCCCGTGTCAATATACAGACACTTGGCAGGTAAACGCGACTGTAACTATCACAAGCATTACAGTCGCACGAGTTGTTAGAGACGACTTGTCGTCATAGGTGTCTGTACATGTCAGAACTATTACAGACGCGTGGTATTTTATAGACGTGTGTGGTCAAGAGACGTCTATGCTATTTGAAAGTATTGCAGACACGTGCCAGTAAACAGACGCGTGGCAGGTACACGCGCCTGTAACTGGCCCATCAGGAATGTTGAAACCATTGCCGGGTACACGAAAGAGCCATTTATGCGTGCCGGGTACACGAAAAGAGCCATTCGTACTAAAAATCAGGTTACCCAAGTCTTCTATGTGCGCGACACTAAAAACAAGAAACTACAAGTGGCTCTCCCTAGGAAAAAACGGGTTGTCGGACCCGAAAATCCATTGGAAGAGGAAGATATCTATCAGGTTCGGTGAAATCCCTTCTTTTGATCGTCCATCATCCCTAGGATTTTGGCGGCGAGCTGCCTCCACACCAAAGAGATGGCTTCAAGAGGAGGCCCCCGTAGTAAAAAGGCGTCGAAAGCAGCCAGTATGCAAATGAGATGTATGCATAGCTATGTCTGTTGTTAAGCTCATGTGACATTCGTAAGTTGTAGTAGTGCAACAAGTTAATTAGCTAGCTATATATGCGAGCATATATATGTGTGGTTATCATTTTTACGTACAAGCTACTAGTCATCATATATTTTCACAAATTGATCGAACAACCCGGTCATCGAGTTTGCATCATCACATAGTTTTAATACTACCTAGCTAGTACATCATCACCAAAAAGTAAGTCAAGATAACATAACTCGATCACATTAATTAGTGCATTGTCGGCATTGGAGGCATGGCACCTGCACCCTGTCCCCGAGCATCCTTCTCAGCCTTTTTAATTGTTCAGTGCTCAACAGCCGGACTCAGCCCGGCTGGCAAACTTGGTTCGAGCCTTTGCATCATGAGCCTCTCCTTCTCTTAGTTCTCAGCCTTCCCTTTCTTGAGATCCTCAATAGCCCTAGAAACTTCCTGGAGCTTTCGCATATATATATATATATATATATATATATATATATATATATATATATATATATATATATATATATATATATATATATATATATATATATATATATATATATATATATATATATATATATATATGTATGCACAGAAAACAATTATATGAGGGATCCGGATGAGATCGTTTTCGACAAAAAAAAAAAATCACAATCGTCAAATCACATTCGAAAAATGCAATGAAGCATCATTCACATATGTGGTCACCGAGAAACCGCAGTAGTGACATGCCAAAACAAAGCATGCATGCATGCATGTAAGTGAACTATGCTAAAACGGTGGCCGAGAACTACCATTCACGTAACTATGCTAAAACAAATGGCCAAAATTGGTTTTCTAAATTTAAATAAAGGGCCTAATTGGTTGGCAACCAATTTTTGCCAAACCAAAATCATGGAAAGCCAAAACTTAGGCTTGCCAAATCAAACCTCGCCAAAGTTAGGTTAAAAAGTATAGTAGTGCATTTGGTTGATTGCCAAAATCAACGCTTGCCAATTTTCTCTTTTATGTAATTTAAGAACTTTCTAGAGACTCGCCAAAAATTTGGCCATAAAAATGGTGGTGCCAATTTTTTGGTAATGAACCAATTGATGACCACAAATTTGGCATTGCCATAATTTAGGATTGGCAAGAATTGGAAGCCAACCAAGCGAGCCCCAAAGAATGCATGACATGTAAAGTGAACTATGCCAAAACCGGCAAATGCTTGGCGAGAACTACCATTCATAGAACTATGCCAAAACAGTTGGCCGGGCAAAAATGGGTTTTCTCAATTCTATCCCTACTTTTGGCTGAAACTACTATAAACTGAAGCTATTGGTATACTAAAATTGGTCTTCATACGACATTATTACTGCGCCAATGACGACCTTGCTTCCTTCTCCTTCGCTTGTCGCCTCTGCCACCAGCTTCACGGCCCTGCCTCGACGCCGCTGCCGAGGACTTCACCTTTGCCCTCGCCTCCGCCCGGCTTCACGGCGGCTTGCGCCTCGATGACACCATTTCCGAGGGCAAAGTAGGACTCGACGACGCCGCTGAAGGCAGGAAGTCGGGGATGGCCTCTCTCCATCGCTTAAACTCCCGATGATACTACTTCTCCATCACCACCGTCGTAGGGTTTCCAACTTCTTAGCAAGGCAATTCCAGTCTTCCTCCCCAATGAGGCAGCCCGATGCCTGTTGGTGCTTCTTAGCATCATCACCAGGATACATATATCCTAGCAACGCCACCAAGAAATGTCGGGTGGTATACGCAACGTTCTGAGAACAAGTCCGCAAGTGCACAGAAATATCGTTGTAGCATTTCACCCGTGAGTATTCAGGGTATCGTTATTTATATTTTCCCAAAGGAAGGCATGGACAAGATAGCATGACTGTATAATAGACCAATGTTCATGATAGAGATGCAACATGGTAAGTAAAGGATAACTTGACACACACACTTGAACCAATCTCAAGGATAAAGAATAAATCTAACAAGGAGCAGACATATCCTAAATAGCTATGTTAAGAGAGCAGATATACACACATGCTTTATACCGTTAGAGATTCTAGCTTAAGATAACCTTAGTCACTATTGGCTTACTTCGGGCACCAGATCGCACCTGGTCTGCCAGGTGATGCCGGCCTCCAGCTCTACTCTCTAGCCGAACGTGGAGGAGTATAAGGGATGGACAGGGCTGTCACCACCTGCCGCCTACCTCACTACCGTGGGCTAAACAGCAAACGAATGTAGCCTACAGCCTAGACACCACGTCAATGCTATTGACTACTACTCTAGCGTCGGCTAGGAACATCCGTCTTTATCGAGTCCTCTACTAGAGCACCCATCATGGGGACGGATGACGAACCCATAAAACCGACAAGCAACCAAGACTAACTTAAGGAAGAACTCATCATCTCAACTTAGCTTTTGGTCTAAACATGTATGTATGATAAATTAAGCATAAGGTTCTGTATGGCAAGTTCATAACATGAAAACTATATACTAGTTCGTATGCTAAGATCATATCATAAGAACTATACTCTAGTTTATAAGCATAGCTATATTGATAAATAAAGAACAAGAACAAGATGAAGAGCATAGCATTGATCAACATAAAGAAAATTATATTGATCATACCAAGTATCTCCAAGATGATCTTGATCTTCTATATTTTGCCAAACTCCTAATACTAACCAATAAAAGGTAAAAGACACAAGTGGAGGAAGAGAGGCTCTTGTGTGGTGTGTGTCTTTGGGGAGAGCTCTACTCATCTATTTATACAGGAGAGGGAAGGTCGGTTTTTGCGCGCCAAAAATGCGTTTCCCCCTACGTTCTACCGCCCGCTATTGTCCCGAGGAGAACCGCCATTCTAAGCACGGCCCGATCGGAGGAAGTTTGGGTGCGGCCGCGCGTGGGGTCCGGCCACGCCCGGGCTGGCCCCATTCGGCACCACCTTCATCTAGTGGTCTTGTGGGCGGCTCGGACCACTGGCCCCCGATGGGGCAACGGTCCAATTCTTTGTAGATTTGGCCTTCTTGCTCTCTTGGACATAGCGTGATTCTACGTTGCGCTTTCCATCTTATTTGGCATACTTTTACCTGTTTCCACTTTTGAACCTACAAAACATATTTTCTTCGAATACAAGTGGAACTAGGTTAGTAGTAAAGGTATATGTGACATAAGTTTGCAAGTTTCTCATGAAATAGACATAAGTTGGTGGTATAAAATGGTCGATAACGACCGCCAACAAGTCCCCTGCTTAACCTTTGCTCATCCCGAGCAAATAGCTAAGTGCTTGGTTGTTGATCGGGAGTTGTTTCTATGCCGATATAATTTAAAATGTACCATGTTTATAACAAAGTATTCTTCCGTTGTTTAAATAAGTTGACATTTTCATCCACCCATATTACCTGAATTATGTGGGGCCTATAATATTTTTCCAAATTCTTGGGTGATTGCAAGATAGAATGGTTTTAATAGAAACACTAGTCATTCATTCTTTCATCAACCATTCATCTGGAGGTTTTGTAAAGTTTTGAAAATAAAACAAGTTCCTCGAATGATTCCACTCGATCACTCAATTTGTATCGGACTTATCAGAGCATATCCTCACTTTTTGGTGGCCTACCACTACAAGGCTGTTTGAGTGGACTTTTGGGTTGGTAAAAGTGGGGCATACTTGTATCACTTATATTGCTAGGTCAAAAACCGAACCACATGGAGATGCAAGTCATAAACCTTAATCAAGATGTGTAAGTGTGTGGAATATTTTTGGTACTCTAATGCATCATGATTCTCCTTTTCGGGTGGTAATGCTTTTGATAGAGTATGGGCTTTCTTCTCTCTCTTTTTTTTGGGACGGGCTTCTTTCGCACGTCATCTTTTATTTGGCTGGACACATGTCCATTTTTTTCTCTCACACCACTTGGGGTGGATTTTCTTTTCTCCCTTTTTTTTCAAGCATAGCCCATATCTTTCTTTTGGCATATGAAAATATATGGAGAATAGAGATGTCATGATGGTGATGCGGTTGAGTAATCATTTTTTTTCTTGGTGGATGGAAAAATGCATGTTGTGCGCAAACTCTCGTGTAAGAGTTGGTTTTATTTGGTGGGTGTTCATGCATCTTGATCATGGGAGTATGACAAGTATCTCAACATAGGTTACAATCAATTTGACAAAGTTCAATCAAGTAGCAATTGTCTAAGGTTTTGACTATGAAGCATGTCATATGGCTCTAGTAGGTGTTTATGATCATTGAGCCATTTTTTTTAATTTTGCAAATAAAATTCTCCGGATGTCAAGTTTCTCTTAGAAAGAATTCATAGTAGGATCTATTTGTACCATATCATATCAAGCAATAACTTAGAAAAGGATCATGTGTTTGCAAACCCATAAATCATCAAGTTTTTAGGACAAGACAATATTAGCCAACAAACTTAAACATTGGGGAATCCAAAGTTATAAACTAGGTGTAAACTGAATTATAGACAGAGCAACTATTCATCATTTCAACTTAGAGAAACTTAAGCATTTCTAAGTCACATATAGGAGTGGAATAAATATTTTTGTTGTTTATCATATTCATTTTTTTTCTCTTTTTTTTAAGAAAGGAAGAAAGAAAATAAATAAATTTGGGAAAATACATACTTACCTCTACGGGGGTCCTCCCCAAGCTAGCCGGTGGCCTATGCATCGGGGTTGTACCCCATCGACACCAAAATGCTCTCTCGGCCTCGCGGTCTCGACGCCAATCGCTCGTTGATGTCCGTGATTTGCCGCTGGTATCTGGCTGGTGTCGCTGATCTGCAACTTGCACAAACGTGTTAAAAAAAGTGTTACGGATCTCACCTGCGGTGCATCTAAATGCCTCCGATGCATGTGTTGAGTTCTGGATCGCTGAGGGTCCACTATGGAGTGGCGTGGTGGAACGGGTGGTGGCATCCCCTCAGAGTCAGAGGACTGTGCATGCATCTCCCGCCACCTCAACCGCCCGACCACGCCCGGGTGCGGGTGTAACCCCACCAAAGCTGAAAACTAGGTGTGTACCTAGGATTCGGCATAGCCGAGAAAAGAACCCCCGTGTAGGTACAAGTATAGGTGCGGGCTGTGGCATCTATGAGCCACTAGCTTCACCCGCGGTGGTCCTCCTCCATGATGACCCTACGAAAATCAACTCCTGGCGTGCTTCCTCTTACTCAACAAGAGTGAAGGTGAGTGATGGGGATTTATACAAAGAGATTTCCGGGTTAGGAAGCGAAATCTCATTTGTATATCCCGGAAAATAGTAAACAAGTTTCTCATTATCATTCTCATCAAATTTCAAGTGATGCCCTTGTATCAAGGATTGCACTGTGATTTCAATGCGTGGGGTAGTGATGTATGTCACTTCCTGTCCCTCCAACGCATTGACACCGTTATACATCATGCATTTCACTATTTCTCTTATGGGAGCAATTTTAATTTTGTTAACCATGGCATAAAGGCATTGCATCTCAACATCATGAATGTGACGAATATCTTGTCTAGGGAATAAAGTCATAGCCATCCATTTATGCATGAATTTCAATGATGGGTGATGGATGTTTGCATTAACAGGGAGAAAACTTAGGGGTTGTAGGCACTAGACTAGAAATCCCGTCCCGAGAATGTATGACGATTGTAGCCTTTCGGAGAAAAATTCAGGTTTGTTGAGCATTTCTTTGTGTTAAAACCTATGTACCTAGCAAGTTCTCCCCAAGTGCAATAATAATTTATCTCAAAGAGTCAAAAAGTAACACCGTCATTATGAACTTCAAGGAGCATAAAAAATTAGATGGTAAGAAGTCGAGAACTGCTCATCAAGGGGATCGATTTCCGTCAACCCACGAGCTTTCCTAATGAGAGGGAATTCGATATCCATACCTAGCTTGGTGAGGGCCTCGGGGGTGAAGCGTGGTGTGGGGGCAAAGTCCTGATTCTTGATGAGGTTGTACGCTTGCATCTCCTGGTCTCCTTCCAAGTCGAGGTACGGGGTGTCTTCATCGGCGATCGTCATCCCCTCTTGTCATTGCTCATGCGAGGGCGTGCTTTCTTCGTGCATCGAGCTCTTGTCGGGGCTCGGTGAAGTGTGTGCTTGAGCTTCCGGTGGGAGCAACTCGAGCCTCCTCCCATGGCCTTCTTGGCTGTGCTAGCAACTCTTCTGAACCTGCCCATGTTGATAAACAAGACAAAAGAGAACAAACTCGAGCAAGGGTTACCTTAGCGAGAAAGACTTTATGAAGCTTTGCTTGTGGATGAGTTGTGACTGAAATTTGGCGAGGTTTCTTGCACTAGAGCTTGGAGAAGCTTGGAGAGTGCAAGAATTGGAGCGAGCGGCGAAGTGAGAGTGAAAGTGTGAGAATGAGAGGGGTAGAGTGTTCATCCGACCACCCCTCGTATATTTATAGCGCGTTGCCCCCGCAGAAATGGGCAAGGGCAACGGCTAGGAGCCGTTCTTAGCAGGCGAGCGGTCGGCGGCGGGTCTCCGGCGGGGACGGCGCCGGCGGACCCATCTTTGGGCCAATGCTGCTTTCAGCTTTGGCCGGCATCCCACAACGGTCGGGGTTTGGCTCAGACCGTTGGGACAACTGGGTAAATATTCGACCCATTTTGCTCCGATTTTCAAATTTTCCAAGAATTTATTTGATTATATATATATGTATAAATATTTTGTATATATATTTTTATTTATAGATAATTTCAGTAATAAGAACAAGAATTTATTAGTTAGGAAATCTTATTTATTTATTTATATTTTTTTTTCAAAAATATTATATTTTTATATATATAGATGGCATATATAGGATGTATATATATATATTTTGTGTAAATATATATTTTACTAGAATGATAATATGGAATAAGTTAAAATGGTTTAAAGATAATTAAATTTAAGGAAAAGAATAGTTAATTTAAATATAGTGAAAAATGATTAAAAATTATTAAAAATTATTGCCGACTTACCTTCTAAGTAGGAGTACCGCTAGTTGGTGCACGTCATGGTTCGATTTGTGGTTTGTGGTCTCTCTTGAGCACACTAGGAGACTCCCCCAAGCTTGTCTTATGGTTGTATCAAGATAGCAAGAGAAACATGCTTGGGTTGAAAAGGATTATTATTATCATTATTATTATAGTCTCTCTTTTTTTTTTTTTGGGGTTCACTAAACAAGTTTTCATCTCCATTGTCATCCCAAGGGCTTACCCACATAGAGTTGATAAATTCTGCGGGGGGTTAGTCCATATCATCGACCAAAATCTATACCAGCGACTTTGGTTCAATAATCAAACTTGACTCCATGTCTAATTTGATTAAGGTAGACCTTTTACCCTAAGCACCATGCTTAATTCAAAAACCTATGGAAGTATGATCAACATGTATGACCAAAATTTCCAAACCAAAACATACTTGCATAGACAAAGGAAGCATGAAAAGATAACAAGATTCATCGAATGAGAGATGAAGACATTGTAAAGAGAACAAGATGATCGTGTTTTATTATTATTATTTTATTTCAATTATTTTTACAAGGTAATGAAAAGAGATGAGAGTGCAAGATATACATTACTTTATTGTGGTCCTCCCCAAGCTAGCTCAAAGCCCATCGAATCGGGGTTGTACCACACGTTTTTTCGGCTTTTCCTGCATGGTTACGATATGGTAGAACACGAGGGACTTACCGTCCCTCGTGATTACCTCATTGTAAATCATATGCGTGAAGTAGCAATTGATCAAGCTAGTTGATTTTTTTTTAATTTCATTGAAACTTTATCATTCCTGGAAGGACTTATAATCTTCATCATATATGTATATATAATGTTTTTTTACATCATTTTTTTTTTATTATTATTCACCACACTTATCATACTCAAGCAAGGCTAAGGTAAAGATGCAATGTAAGTCTAGCCTTGTTTTATCTCCATCATAAAATAGTTCTATTGTTTATGACATCAGCTGAGTTCATTAATCAAATTTCAACACCTTGTTAAATTTTGATTAAAGAAGGTCATTTAACCCAAGCACCATGCTTGATTTAGGAAAAACCTATGTATGTACCACATGTGCCCATGTAAATGCATCCAAACCCGCACCATATTTCATGAACAAAGGAAACATGAATCTTTTATGGAGACGAAAGTGAGTAAAATGAGTTGGTGAAATATTACCTTTGCATACCCGAAAGTGTGTGTATAAAAGTATTAAAACTTTTTGTGGCAACAACTTGATTGTCCAACTCAAAGCGGGCCACAAGGCTTAGGTCATACGCACAACTAGTGTACATGGACCTTGGGCCTTAGTGGTAGCAGAGAGGTGTAATATATCTCATATATATATTTTTATTTTCTTCTCTATGTTTTTTTAAGTTTCTTTCTCTTTTCTCTTTTTTTTTTTATAGCGAGGCAAAAGCTGGCATCATCATTTTTTTACCTTGGTGTGTGTGGAACTCAAGATTTCTCACCTTCCTCCCCGCACTTGGACTTTTGTGTAAAAGTCAAGTGTCGAAGTCGGGTCTCCTTTTGAGTGTGTTCCATCACCAAGAGCATTAAAGTTTTTAGCTGATGTCGCCCCATGTTCCAAGCATCATATGACCTATGCTCTTCTTGATCTCAACCTGAAATGATTAACGACAAGAATACCCGAAGGTGCATACTAACTTGAAAACATGTCCTTGCTTTTATTAATAGAAATATTTTTTTATAATATGATTTTTTATAATGCTATAAGAATTTTTTTTAAGATAATTATGAATAATGGCTACTACACATGCATATTATCATGAATCATATTTTATAAGATTCTTTTAACCAACGCATTCCCGACAACGGCGCCGAAAATGCTTGTTGGCGTTTTTAAGCGTCATCACCGGTATCGTTATTTATATTTTCTCAAAGGAAGGCATGGTGTAAAAGTCTCTATTGTGAACATGGACAAGATAGCATGATCAGTATAATAGACCAATGTTCATGACAGAGATGCAACATGGTAAGTAAAGGATAACTTGACACACACACTTGAACCAATCTCAAGGATAAAGAATAAATCTAACAAGAAGCGCACATATCCTAAATAGCTATGTTAAGAGAGCGGATATACACACATGCTTTATACCGTTAGGGATTCTAGCTTAAGATAACCTTAGTCACTGTTGGCTTACTTTGGGCACCGGATCGCACCTAGTCTACCAGGTGATGCCGGCCTCCAGCGCTACTCTCTAGCCGAACGTGGAAGAGTACAAGGGATGGACATGGCTGTCACCACCTGCCGCCTACCTCACTACCGTGGGCTAAACAGCAAATGAATGTAGCCTACAACCTATACACCACGTCTATGCTATCGACTACTACTCTAGCGTCAGCTAGGAACATCCGTCTTTATCAGAGTCCTCTACTAGAGCACCCGTCACGGGGACGGACGACGAACCCACAAACCGACAAGCAACCAAGACTAACTTAAGGAAGAACTCATCATCTCAACTTAGCTTTTGGTCTAAACATGTATGTATGATAAATTAAGCATAAGGTTCTGCATGGCAAGATCATAACATGAAAACTATATACTAGTTCAAATGCTAAGATCATATCATAAGAACTATACTCTAGTTTATAAGCATATCTATTTTGATAAATAAAGAACAAGAACAAGATGAAGAGCATAGCATTGATCAACATAAAGAAAATTATATTGATCATACCAAGTATCTCCAAGATGATCTTGATCTTCTACATTTTGCCAAACTCCTAATACTAACCAATAAAAGGTAAAAGATACAAGTGGAGGAAGAGAGGCTCTTGTGTGGTGTGTGTCTTTGAGGAGAGCTCTACTCATCTATTTATACGGGAGAGGGAAGGTCGGTTTCACGCGCAAAATGCGTTTCCCCCTACGTTCCACCGCTGCTATTGTCCCGGGGGAGAACCGCCATTCAAAGCATGGCCCGATCGGAGGAATTTTGGGTGCGGCCGTGCGGTCCGGCCGCGCCGCGGGGCTGGCCCGTTTGGCACCACCTTCGTCCGGTGGCCTTGTGGGCCGGCTTCGGACCCTAGCCCCAATGGGGCAACGGTCCAATTCTTTGTAGATTTGGCCGTTGTTGGCATTTCTTAGCACAATCGCTAAAGATAAATAATATCCTTAGTGACAACGTAAACAAACGCCCGATAGATGGATTCATATGTTTGCGATAGTCAATCCGCAAAGCGCCTGAGATCTATCATTGTAGCATTTCACCCGGGAGTATTCGGGTATCGTTATTTATATTTTCCCAAAGGAAGGCGGGGCTTGTGTAAAGTCTAGCATAATGATGATGATAGCCCCACAATGTATTTATGAATAACCAGTAGTCTAGTGCGGGGGGTAAGTAAATGATATTCGGGATAGTGAGAACACGCTTCGAGCTACTATCAATAAAAGAGAAGAATAAGGATAAAGAGAAAATCTACTATGAGCCGACAATTCTAATATCGCTCATGGGTTGAACTCTAGTGACATAAGTGGATCATGAATCATCATGGAATTAAAATCATATGATGAGGAGATGCCCGCAGCTGGTATGCCAGCCGATAGACACTTTCAGAACTCCAACTCAACACCCGAACGTGGAGGAGTACAATGGGCGGAACAGGGCTGTCACCACCTTCCCCCTACCTCACTACTTGTGGGACGCCGACATTTCCGATGGTTACTATAGACCTAGGCACCACGGCCACGTGTATAGAGAACTACCTAAATACCCCCGGGACTCCGACCCTATGTATCGACAAGCAAGGATAAAGGTAAACCCGAAGGTACACCAAACCATCATATTCTATATAATTCTATCATTTCTCCATGAACTACATATGAACGGTTAATGCTATAATTAGTCATGTTAATCTTCACAACATATTAACTGTATTCTAGTTCACACATTATAAAGATAACATGAGGGTAACTATACTCTAGTTCGAACACATTGCGATATGAATATAAGGACTTGAATAAAGAAAGGACCTCCATAGTATATTACCAAAAGATCCTTTCAAGGCGACAAGCCCTCCTTGAAGCTCAACTGTGCTCAAAACTACAACTAGACTAAGATGTGCAAGTGAAGTGATAGTGCTCTAAGGTGTGTGTTCTTGTTCTAAAGGGGGGGGGTGTACCCCTCTATTTATACAAGGGGAAATGGTGCTTTTAGCGGGAGTTTTGGCGCCAAACGCGAAAAGCACCGCATGCAACCGCCGCTACACCTCGGGACAGTCCGCGAGACAAAGCGCTGGCGGGATCGGGGCTGGGCTCGGCGCGGCCGTGCCCCTTGGCGGTCGGCCCGGGTTTGGCCCGCCTCGTGTCGCGCCTTTGCGAATGGGCTTGTGGCCCATCAGAGAGTCATGTCCCCGGGGTGCTTTTTGCCTAGTTCGCGTCGATTTTGGCTGTTTGCATTCCCCTTGTCCAAAGCGCAGTCTGGCGTGCGCTTTTACGGCTTTATTCGGCGTACTTTCACCAAGTTTCCCACGTTTGTGCACGAAAACATGTTTTCTTCGAATACAAGTGGAACTAGGTTAATAGTAATGGTTTATGTGACATAAGTGTGCTTTTTCTCTCTTTTGTAGAGCTAAGTTGGCGGTATAGAGTGTATGCTTTTGACCGCCAACAACTCCCCTGCTTAACCTTTGCTCGTCCCGAGCAAATAGCTAAAATGTTTTGGTTGTTGATCGGGGAGTTGCTTCAATGCCGATATAGATTAAGGTGTACCATGCTTATAACAAAGTGTTCACTCTTTGTTTAAATAAGTTGGCATTTTTATCAATCCATATTACTTGAATCACATGGGGCTTATGACATTTTCCACTTTCTTGGGTAGTTGCAAGATAGAAACGGTTTTATAGAAAACTAATCATTTATTCTTTTGATCAACCATCTATCCGGAGTTATTTTATTTTTATTTTATATATATATATATATATATATATTTTTTAATACTTTTGAGAGAGCATGGGTCATCTCTCTTTTTTTGGAGAGGTGGGATCTACTCGCCCTCGGACTTGTGTCCATTATTTCCTCTCTTTTTGGAGATGTGGGCTCTACTCGCCCTTGGACACGTGTCCATTTTTCATCTCTTCTCTCTTTTCTTCTTTTTTTTTTAGCTTCAAATTCCCGGATGTCAAGTTTCTCTAAGAACAAAGTTATAGTAGAATCTTTTGTACCATATCATATCGGCAACAACTTAGAAAGGGATCATGTACTACGCAACCCATATTTTATCAAGTTTTTAGGACAAGATAATATTTGTCAACAAACTTAAACATTGAGGAATTCTAAGTTATAAACTAGGTGCAAAACAGATTTATAAACAGAGCAACTATTCATCATTTCAACTTAGAGAGGCCTACACAATCCTAGTCACATAAAAGGAGTAAAATATTTTTGTTGTTTTTAGCATTTTGCAGTTTTTAAAGAAACTGGAAATAACTTGGGAAGATAAAGGCTTTTACCTTGTGGGGGTCCTCCCCAAGCTAGCTCGAAGCCTATGCGTCGGGGTTGAAACCCATAGCGCACGAGCGCTCTTCTCTCGCTCGTCGTGGTCTTTGCTCTTCCGCTCACGGATCTTGACAACCTCCTGCTAATGCTCTGGTAGCGCTGATGAAACCACGCACAAATGTGTGAAGTGTATCGCGAATCTCACCTGTGCATACCTCGATGCCCTGGACACGCATGTTGAGCTCCTGGATCGTCTGAGGGTCCACCATGGATCGGCGTGGTGGCCCCGGAGGAGGCATACGCTCGGACTTCGGACGATATCTCGTGCGTGCCCATCCATCTTGAACCGCCCGACTGGTTTGGAGGCGGGGTGCGTCCAATGCTAGCACAGGTAACCCGGTGCGTGCAGGGGTTCGACATAGCCGGAAGAACCACGGTGTAGGTGTCGGCACAAAACCGGGTGTGAAACCTGGTGCGAGGTGCGCACAAACCCGGTCACGAAACACGGTGTAGGTCTTTGGCGTAGGTGTAGGCATCTGCGAGGTTCTGCTTCATCTCTTCTTTGCTCTCTGGATGACCTACGAGACCACGAGAATTTGCGTGCTTCGTGGATGGGACGAGGCGAAGGTAAGTGATTGGGACTTATACGAGAGAGTATTCGGGTTAGGAAGCGGAATCTCAAGCGTATAGCCCTAAAAATGATAAATAACCTTCTCACGGTCATGTTCATCAAGCTTAATGTGATGTCCACAGTATCAAAGATTGTACCGTGATCTCCATGCGTGGGGTAGGGATGTAAAGAACATCTTGTCCCTCAACACATTGAGGTCACGGGCTATCCGTGTTACAAGGGAGGTGTAAGAGATGCGGTGGTAGTATGTTTAAAAGTTTCCAACATCCATTCAATTATTTCTTTAACGGAACAATTTTAATTCGATGCACCATGGCATAAAGACATTTCATTTCAACATCATGAATGCGGCGAGGATTGTGCCTCGGGAACAAGGTCATATTCATCCATTTATGCATAAATCTCAGAGATGGGTGATGGATGTTTGCATTGGCGAGGAGCAAATCTAGCATCCGAGCAATCTAATCGAGAGATGTTCATGAAAAATGCATTACGATTGTACCCGGGAAGAGATGCATCTAGGTTTATTAAGCACTTCTTTTGCATTAAAGCCTATGTATCCATTAATTTCTTTCAGTGCAATAATGAAAAGCATTGAAAATTCGAAAGAAATGCCTTCATTAAAAACTTGCAAAGTGCACGAGGAATTGAATGGTGAGAAGTCTAGAACCTAGATCATCAAGAGGATACCAAACTCTCTCCACATAAGAGGAAATTACGAGTCCATACCTAGCTTTTGGAGAGCCTCTTGGGAGAAGCATGGCGTGTGGGTGAAGTGACGATCCTTGAGGAGGAGGTACCCTTGCATCTCCGGCCTTCTTCCAAGTTGAGGTACGGGCGGGCGTCGGCCCGGCGATCGTCATTTGTGCTTGGCCTCATGGAGGAGCGTCTTCTTCGTGCGTCGGACTCTCATTGCCCTCGATGTAGTGCGAGCTTGAGCCTTGGGAGAGCACGGAGCTCCTTCTTGTGGCCTTCTTGTATGCTCCTAATCTTCTTCCCTAGCTTGTTCATGTTGACAAACACAAAAAGAGAACAAGAACTCGAACAATGGTGATGTTAGCTAGAAAATTCTTGCGAGCTCTTGATCGTAGGCAAGTTATGGTGATGTTTGGAGGAGGTTTTTCTTGCACTAGGGGCTTTGCACAAGCTCTTGAGAGCAAGAAAGAATGGAGAGGTGAAGTGGGAGAGTGAAAATGTGAGAATGAGAGGGGTGAAGAGCTCTCCCGGCCACCTCGCATATTTATAGCGAGAAGCACCCGCGACACTTTCGGGCGTGGCTAACGGCTACAAGCAACTGGAGGCGGCGGGAGCATAGCCGCAACGCCATTGGGCGCCCGCCATCGGGCATCGGTCGGACCGGGGCGGGCCCGGGCTGTCACCCAAATTTTGCGAGGTTGGGAGCAACGTTCGAGTTTGACTTCGCGCTTGGTTAGTGCTTTGGTCGGATTCGACCGTTTGCTCCGATTTTTGATTTTCCCAAGTTTTATTTTGATTTTTATAAAATGTAATATATATTTTTAGGTATGATTTACATATTTTTATTCATGGCAAATAAATTAGGTACTAAAAACAAGAGTTTATTTATGAGTTGGGAAGTTTGTAATATTTTATTTATTTTTCTATATATGTATATATTTTAGATAGGTGGTAAATAAATTATAAACTATAGGATTTTTAAGCAAATTGAATTTTTACTAGAAAATTAAAATTTAAATAAACTTTAATATAAATAAATAAATAATAAATTAAATTATTACCGACTCACCTTGGGGATTTTACCTAAAGGGCGGGATTGATTTGAATGTCTTCCGCCTTAACCCCTAGAATTTCTTCTAGTGTGAGCTCGTTATCCTTCTTGATAGGTGATTGCTTTACTCGCGGATCTTCACGGTGGTCTTTGATGGCGAGGTTGTCGGTGTTGTTTGTTCCTTCTTCTTCCACACCTTTTTAGTAATGCGAATGGCTCTTGGTTTCTTTTGAGCTCTCTTTATTAGGAACAACTTTTTCTTTTATAGTATCCTTTTTCTTAGGAACCGCCTTTTTCTTTGGCTCCGGCTTTTGTTTCTTTAAGGTCCTAGCCAGGTTGAGGGAGGCTCATGAATTTCTCGGGATTTATTACTATTTCCCTCAATTCTTGGGTGCTTGATCCGTGCACTTAATGCGAGATCATGGAACACTTTCTCTGCAGTGCGACGAATCTTCTTGGGTTGAGTTTTAGGCCTCCTCTCCCCTAATTGGGTTGATTGTGCGGTATCCATTGAAATGGCACCGTCTTGTCTTATTGGGGAGTTGGAAGTTGATCCTTCCCGTTCCAACAAATATGGTGGCATTTGCCGTGTTGAGGAACGGTCTTCCCAAGAGTAGTGGTGCGTCGTCACTTTCCCCATGTCCAAAATGACAAAATGCGTGGGGATGTAGGCTGTTACACTTTACCGGGGATGTCTTCGGCTATGTCTTACGCTATCTTGATGGATTGGTTCGCCATTTGGAGTTGCATCTTGGTGGGGGTGAGTGATGAACATCTCAATGCTTCACTCATCTTCTTAGACATGATGTTGACACTTGCCCCCAGGTCGCAGTAGGCCTTCTCAATGATGTGTGGGCCGATCGAGCGGTGATTGTTGGATGCCCGGGATCTGCCTTCTTTGCGACGAATGGTGTCTCTACAAAAAACATGCGGGTAGGTCCGACTCGAGGGTTACCAATCCTCGTTGTCACCATGTTAACCGACTCGATAAAGGTTTTGGCTTCCGCCAATCCCTCTTGTGAGTTGGGTGAGATAATAGATGACATTTGAGAAATTTGAGTTTCAATCATTTTATTAAAGTTTGGATTGATTCTCGAGCAATGATAGATAAATTTTCAAGCTTTGAACTAATGGATTCTAGCATTTTATCATTATAAGATATTTTCTTATTTAAAGACTCATTAATCTTAGCTTGACCAAGAACTAAATCTTTCAAGGAGGGTTGGTTTTGAATGGTAATTGGAATTATAATTATAATTAAAAGCAAGTACCTCCTTGTGGGCGTTTGTTCCACCCATTGTTGTTACGGATGGTACCCATTGTTGATGAAGGCTAGTTCTTCATGAGTTTTAGGGCGATTGTTGCCCGAATATCCGACCTCTCCACGTACTTCACATGTCATCAATGCTTGTGGAGGTGGTACGGTCTTGTTCATGGCACTACTAGGATTGTGTTGATACATGGCGTTATCGGTTGGTCATAGGCGCTCTAAAAGCTGTCATAGGTAACTATCCGCGTGAGGGTTCGAAAATCATCATGGAATCCGCGTCATAAACCTTCATTGCTCAAAAAACCGTCACAGACGCTGGGATCGGTGGCGACCACAATCGTCATGGAATAGCCGTTGCGTCAAGTTTACGGGCGACTTCTACGAAAGATATAGTGATGAAATAGAACGTCACCGATAATAATTCGAAAAAAAAAAAAAAAAACCCTACTAGGGTCCTATATACATCGACCATGTTTCATCCATTTCAACAATCAAATTCTTTATTACAAACTTCGTGATACAACTCACCACAAAACATGAATCATTACCAAGAAGACTTCTAATAGTACATAAGCAGATTATACATAGTACAAGGATTGTTCTTGAGATTAAATAGGCCCGACTACACCGAGGTGCAATACATAAGAAATGACGGCTGCATTAGAGTAATCGCTCTCGCATCCGCTCCCTACGGTACGTGGTTCTTTGAAACTGCGGTGAAAAAAAAACAACCGGGGAAAAAGCATGAGCTGCTGCTATAGTAGTGAATAAAACCCAGGAAGGATGTCTAAGTAATCCACTACTAGTTTGACAAAGATCCATTTTGGCCATGTGCTCTTGCTATATCATGTACTAATAAAGTACTTGTTAATTAAGCTAGAATCTTAATGGTGCATTTGCTGCTCACATCCACATATTAGCGACTCTACTTGTGATTTCAAGTGAGCATATATCAAGAATAAAGTCCGAATGCTTTTTACATATTAGCGAGAACAAAGTTATTACCTTTTACAAGTAGAAAGACTGAAGCCATTCGAGATGCATAGAATTCACATAAGGCCTAAAATATGTACTTGAAAGGTTGTAACTATTGGTATTCATAATAACTTGACGAATATAACTTCTCAAATTGTTTGCATATATCAACGAGCTCCATATATCCTTAAATATTGTCTCGCTTAAGTTTTATCTACTCGGGAAAAGTGAAGGCCTCATGTATTGTCTCGCTAAATAGTTCCTTAAGTTTTAAATATTTGTGCGCTTAGTCAAATTTAAAAAAAGTAAATGAAAGATTCCCAATTAATTATTGAAACTAACCTTCGAGACATAACAATTCCCCAATCTGAATTCCAGGTTATTAATAAATAAAAATGGAGTGCCCATTTTTGTGCTCCCTAACAAAGTCGAACACACAATGAAATACCATTAGCTAAAAGAAAACCTTCAGTCTCTAATAGTCATTGTAAAATGTGTGATAGAAATAATCAGTCAAGCAAATATGCAAATATTGATTACAAATAACCATTTAAAACACTCACGTATCCTAAAAATCAAGTTGAGCACAAGCACTGCACATTCTAGATTTACGAACCGGCGGGCTATTTCGAATCAAGCGGTAGAACTTCGGATCTGATAGAACCGAATCAAGCAAGAGAACCGGTAGAACTTCGGATGCGGTAGAACTTCAACCGAAATGTAACAGGAGGCGCGTTTACCTCGGCCGGTCAAAAGTCTTTTCTCACCTCACCTTTTCCTCCCTTGCCTGACTTCTCATCACAGCCTTGCCACATAGATCAACTAGGTTCCCCAAGTACACCAGATTCTAGTCCACAGCACAGGTATGAAATAGGAGATAGACAATATTAGAGGCTGGTTGAGAAAACGGATCAAAAATATATTAATGGTCTTGCAAAATTCCTGGCATTTTATACATTTGCTTATTCGTGCTCCAGAAAATTGAAAAGACAAGTTTCAATAACAGAATAGTATACAGATTGATGTGAAAGTCAACTATCATTCATAATGTGTACCATGCTTTGGATTAAAATGCATAGTTTCACAAATGAAAAGTCCATTCATTAAGCTTCACCAGAACTGACTGTCAATACGCTTCTCCTGCCTAACTGTCAATAAGCTTGTCCTGTATACCTCATGCATGTAAGCTTCCCCTGTCAATAAGAGGAAAGGTGCCATGTTAGATTTAAGTTATGGGACTTGCTACTGCTTGTCCGCTTGCTGCTAGCGAACTTTCTACTGTCCTCCAACTCCAACCACATGATTTTTTTTTCTAGTATATTATGTGTGCTTCTGCTTTTTGTTCTTATAATTAATATGTATATAAAGATCTAGAGTGCCATCGACCTGCTCCATCTTTTGTGCAGCTGTGTAAAGACCCAATCTGATTGTACCAACCTTGTCACAAGTAATGATCTGTGCAGCCGTGTTAAACCCAAATTTGATTGTACAATGTTGTCGGCCCAAAGGAATAAATTTAGTTCATCACGAATCATTTTACATGGAGAATGGAATTGAAAACAACAAATAAAAACAAGTATAAAAAATAATATTTAATATTACTGCAGGATACTAAATAGGAAGGGGAAACGTAAGGAAAGAAGCTAGAACAGATACGTACTCTGGCGATGTGACGAGATCCTGATCTGCTATGGTCGGCCACATCCCACGGAACTGCCTTGGCCAGCGCTTGGATCTGTGCTATCGCCGGCGTCACGGAAGTGAAGGGGAGGGGCCGCCCCTGCTTGGCTCCGCGCTGAAGCGGGTGGAAGGGCCACGCCATTGCTTGTTACCGCGCCGTTAGCGGAGAGCAGGGGCGCCGATGCTTGGGTCTGCGCCATCGCCAGAGGGAGGGTGAGGGGACCGATGCCTAGATCTGTGCCATCGCGGCGTGGAGGTTGAAGGTCGGGGACGGAGCCGAGATCTGGGAGGGAGGCGGCGGACATGCTTGAGTCACGGGAGAGGGGGGGGGGAGAAGATAAGGTTTGGGTTCACGGTAGATTTCCCTAGGAATTCTCTCTCTTCGTGAGAAAAGAGGACACGTAGGCACCAGCGGAGCTCGTCCAGACGATTTTGGTAGGGAAAGAAAAACTTCCCTACAGTTTTGACATCGGATCTTGGGAAACGTTTAACTTCCTACGATTGTATAAAAACCCAGGGGAAAAGAATTAAAACCCTAGGAAAAACTAATAGATTCCAGGTAGTGTTTCTTTATACATATATATATATATATTATTTTGTTTTCCTTTGTAAATTCTTTTAAAAATCGAAATCAAGTGCCTTTTAAAATAGACGGTTGTTTGAGCCCCTTTATAGCTTCTCTGTTTTTTAATTTTTCTCCTTACGTTATTTAAGTATTTTTTTTACATCACAAAAAAACAAATCATCAAAAACAAGTTGTACAATTCATCGATATCTACAATCATTTCGTCAAACAAGTTTGGTTGAACAATTAAAAATTTAAATTTCAAGTTATGAAATTTCAAAAAAGGACATCCACATCACCATGACGTCCATGTCACTAGGGGTCCCACCATCCACGTCACCACATACTCCACTTTGTAATGTATATTACGGCGTCATAGATAACTACGGGTGACAAATGGTTGAAACTGTCATAGACTTAGCGGCTAATATGCAAACCGTCATAAGGCGTCATAGATTCGGTATGGGATGACAGTTTAAACCGTCACCGAAAACCGTCATGTATCAACACATTTCTTGTAGTGTGGCTTCCTTCTCGGCGGCTCTTTTCTCCCAATCTTTTTTATGAAGAGTCCATCTTGGCGGCGAGCATGTCCGTCTCTTTTGACGGGATGCATGCCTCTTTTTCTTTGGGGCTCTGTCATCTCCCCATCCTTGGTTGTCGATCATCTTCTCGATGAGAGCTTTAGCTTTCTCGGCGGTGAGGGGCAAAATGCCCCTCCAAAGCCGAAAGCATCAATGTGGCCCTTACACATATGTGTAAGACCATTGTAGAAGTTCTAGAGCACAAGCCACTTCTCCATGCCGGGGTGTGGGTAGGCAAGGATGTATTCTTGCGGCCTCTCCCACGCCTCGGGAATGGACTCATTGGAATTCTGCTGGAAGTTGGAGATTCTTGCCCGCGGGGCATTGGTTTTGCCCATTGGGAAGAAACGCACGAGGAACGCCGTGGAGCATTTGCTCCATGTAATTGACTTGTTCCTTGTCCTTGTAGAACCATCGCCGCCTTCCCCACAAGGGAGAAAGGAAACAGGCGGAGCTTGATTGCATCTGGCTCGACATCCTTGATGACTATAGTATCACACGGCTCCAGGAAGTTTTGAAGGTGCGCATTAGCATCGTCGCTTGGCAATCCACAGAATGGATTGGCCTGTACCATCGTGATGAGGCCAGTGCGCATCTCAAAGTTCTTGTCTCCCATGTTGACTTGAGGTCTAGTGGGCACATAGCCCACCGCAGGGACAGAGTAGTCGCGGAGTGACTTGGCCATGAGTGTTGGTGAAGATGGTACTGGGATGACGGGTTCAACCACCGGCGGAGTAGCGGCAGTGTAGTGGTACGGGACCGGTTCCTTCTGATCAACGCCTCTGGATTATCAATGAAGTTGTTCGGTAGGTTGCGACCAGTCATAAACTATCCCTGTTTTCATCCACAACAGGAAGAAAACAAAAAGAGTTACCCAACAAAGACTAGGGCTATCATTCATACATGTGGTTATAATCATCTTATGCTAGCTTTGTTTTTCTTTTCATAAACCATGCCTTCCCCGGCAACGGCACCAGAAATGCTTGTTGGCATTTCTTAGCGCAATCGCTAAAGATAAATAATATCCTTAGTGACAACGTTAAGAAACGCCCGATTGATAGATGGAGTCATATGTTTGCGATAGTCAATCAATCCCAAGCGCCGCGGATCTATCATTGTAGCATTTCACCTGGGAGTATTCGGGTATCGTTATTTATATTTTCCCAAAGGAAGGCAGGCCTGTGTAAACTCTAGCATAATGATGATGATAGCCCCACAATGTATTTATGAATAACCAGTAGTCTAGTGCAGGGGTAAGTAAATGATATTCGGGATAGTGAGAACACGCTTCGAGCTACTATCAATAAAAGAGAAAAATAAGGATAAAGAGAAAATCTACTATGAGCCGACAATTCTAATATCGCTCATGGGTTGAACTCTAGTGACATAAGTGGATCATGAATCATCATGGAATTAAGATCATATGATGAGGAGATGCCCGCAACCGTATGCCGGGCCGATAGACACTTTCGAACTCCAACTCAACACCGAATGTGGAGGAGTACAATGGGCGGAATAGGGTCAGTCACCACCTTGCCCCCTACCTCACTACCGTGGGATGCCGACATTTCCGATGGTTACTATAGACCCGGGCACCACGCCCACGTGTATAGAGAACTACCTAAATCCCCCCGAGACTCCGACCCTACGGATTGACAAGCAAGGATAAAGGTAAACCCGAAGGTACACCAAACCATCATATTCTACAAAATTCTATCGTTTCTCCATGAACTACATATGAACAATTAATGCTATAATTAGTCATGTTAATCTTCACAACATATTAACTATATTCTAGTTCACACATTATAAAGATAACATGAGGGTAACTATACTCTAGTTCGAACACATTGCGATATGAATATAAGGACTTGAATAAAGAAAGGACCTCCATAGTATATTACCAAAAGATCCTTTCAAGGACACAAGCCCTCCTTAAAGCTCAACTATGCTCAAAACTACAACTAGACTAAGAAGTGCAAGTGAAGTGATAGTGCTCTAAGGTGTGTGTTCTTGTTCTAAAAGGGGGGGTACCCCTCTATTTATACAAGGGGAAACGGTGCTTTTGGTGAGAGTTTTGGCGCCAAATGCGAAAAGCACCGCATGCAACCGCCGCTACACCTCCGGACAGTCACGAGACAAGGCGCGGCGGGATCGGGCCGAGCCCGGCGCTGCCGCGCCCACCGGCACGGTCGGCCCAGGTTTGGCCCGCCTCGTGTCACGCCTTTGCGGGTGGGCTTGTGGCCCACTGTAGGTCATGTCCTCGGGGTGGTTTTGCCCGGTTCGCGTCGGTTTTGGCTTTGTTTGCATTCCCCTTATCCAAAGCGTAGTCCTAACGTGCGCTTTTTAAACTTTATTTGGCGTACTTTCACCTGTTTCCACGTTTGTGCACGCAAAACATGTTTTCTTCGAATACAAGTGGAACTAGGTTAATAGTAACGGTTTATGTGACATAAGTGTACTTTTCTCTCTTATGTAGAGCTAAGTTGGCGGTATAGAGTGTATGCTTTTGTAACACCCCAAATTTTGCCTCTTTTGAAAATAGGATAAAATGATTTATTTATGTATTTTTGTGCTCATAAAATTTAGGAAAATAAATATTTTTATAAAATTAAAATTTATCATAAGGCTAGATACATGCTTGATGCACTCATGCTTCTTTGCATAATTATTTTTGTGACGATTGGTTTTGACTGAATTTAAAAAGGATTTCAAATCCCTTGTGAAAATCTATTTGAAAAGAGCTCAAATAAAAGAAAAGGTGATTTTCTTTTCCTCTCTATTTCTTTCTCTATAATCCAGCCCATTGCCTTGCTTTCTCCCTCCTAGCCCAACTTGCTATGCCCGGACCCGGCGCAACCTTCTCCCATGCAAAGAACGGACTCTAGTCCGATGGCGGCCCCCCGCCATCGTTGTTCGATCTTTGCGGACACGGCTTGGTTCGCACCCAATGCTCTATAAAACCTTGAGGCCCCAAGCCGTGCCTCTATTTCATCTACGTGCCGCGGTTTAGCCCTAGCCACGCCGCCCCGTCGACATCACGATCTCGCCGAGAACTCGAACCGCAAGGCGACGTGCGTGCTTCGCCGTTGTCCGCTTCGCCTTCGCTCGTGACCTATTGCCGAGGAAGCCACCGCCGGTCCTCCGCCAGAAGACGACGCCCTCCATGCCTTCACCGCCGTCAATAACCCTGTGGTTCGAGCCGTCCGTCATCGCCGGCCGTGCGACGTCCCTTGATTCTTCTCTCGCCATTGATTCCAAGCTAGGTGAGTTCACCGATCATCCCCGCCTAGCCGCATGTATGTACATCATGAAACCAAAAGCCGACACTGCAGACGTTTGAATCTCCAGCAAGCTCCTTCGTCGCCCATGGCACATCCTACCTTGTTCATGGCATTTGCTTGATGACATCAATCCTAGCTTTGATGACATCATGACGACATCAATCTGATTTCTTGCCGGTTTCCTTGAGAAAAAATAAATCTAGCAATACAAGGCAAATACACAAGTCATCGATTGTTCAAGCATGGTCTAGATTAAACCATATCCCTTCACTGAAATTTTGCTAAAGAAGCTTTGAACTCCTCCAATATATCTAGCTCGTAGTCCATCCAACTTTCAAATCAGATTTAATTATTTTTTTTCGAAAATCAAGTTTCATGTATTTACCAAACTGCCACCGATCATGTTTTGCCATCCAATTTCAAATGCCTATAACTTCTCCGTTTTAAATCCAATTTGAACCGTTCAACTTCCGTTAGATTCAGTAACTTCGTAATCTACATGTTAGTATCACTGTTGTTCAGGTTTCAAACTTTTAAATTTCGAATTTCAATTTAGTTTATTATTTTATTACTAATAAACTTGTAAAATTCATATCTACGCCGCTTTAGCTCGATTTCGTGATCTTTACGCCTGTGTGATCGTAGAGAGACGTGTAGAATAGTTTTATGTACTTTTTAAACTGTTTTCCCACTGTTAGTGTATTGTTCTAATGGTAGTCTTGTTTGCCATGCATGATTGGATCCATATGTTTGTGTGTTGCTGATTGGAATCGAGTAGATCGGTGAGTTTTATGTTGTTGATCTCGAAGAAGACCGTGATCTATAAGAAGTTGATGAAGAAGGTGTTTTTGGGAAAGCTTTGGACTTGAAGAAGGATATCTAAATAAGGCAAGTATAGTTCTAGGATATGCTATCTTTAAACCATGATCTTATGACTTGCTTAATGTTTATGCACCGAACGTTAAATATGAATTGTTGATAACATGGTTCATAGGGCGAAAGAGCTATGTTTTGTTTATGATGCTCTTAGCTCTCCATAAGGACTTATCCTTTGGCAAAATCCGGGATTTACTGATGAGCTATGGGGGTCACATGGCTCGCTTTAGTCGCTCGGGGGATAGTGTTTACTCGTGTCGGTGGTTACCGAAACGGAAGAGAATGGGTTGTAGCCCTATCGCTATCCGGCATGTTTAGATAACCCTTTTGAAAGGCTTTATGTGGGTTTTCGTTGTTGTGGAGGTTCTAGAGCCCATGTAGTGAAAATTCATGACCCGTAGTGAAAGTGTACACCTCTGCGCTTGAGTTAAAAACGATATATCAGCCGTGTTCGCGGTTATGAACGGCCCGAAAACCGAGGGAAGGATTTACTTTCTATTGATGATGTTGTTTATGATATAACTGTTGGCTATACATGCTTATTAAATTGTTCATGATTTCTCGTTTCTTGCTATTCATTATTTATGTTATAATGATCATGGGTTTTGGGGTAGATATTGCCTAGCTATATTTGCGAGTTCGACATGGACTCACTCTTGCTATTCCCCACACCTCGGGAAGAAGTAAGGCTTGTGATCAACCAAATACCGGTCCCTGTGGTGCCTACATCGGGAAAGAACAGAGAGTCTTTCCGTACGCTGGGCTAGCCGAGGTTATGTCTTTCTTGTTAGGTTTGTTTTATTTTAAGCATTGTGAATTGATTACCATTCATTTGTAAACTATATGTGAGATTTGACTTTCGGGGCTCACATATGGCTTCATCTCTGTTTTTGTTCTTAAAACCGGTGTTACAGCTTTGACCGCCAACGGTTTGTAAAGCAGAGTGGAGAGGCGGAGTGAAGGAGTTGAAGTAGTATAGGCTATGACGCCGTAGTATAGAGTGAAGGGATGCGGACACTGACAAGATGGTCCCACGGGCAACAAGTTTAATATAATAATATACATATTTTACAGTTGCCTTTATCGAACATGGGTCTGAAGTACTACATAAAATGTCAAGAGTTGTTGAACCCTGATTCTCAGTCAAAAGAAACACACAGCATGAACACACACACTACGGTTGTTCAGTTGCCAAAGATACGGCGTCATCTTTAATTACCGCCGCTTCCCAAGGGACGGACACGCGGCTGCGTTTATGCGGACCTCAACTTTTAAGTACCCGTGAAAACAGGAAACAAAGGATGGCTTTTAAAACCATTTTTAATTAAAGGCTTCTAGAGACGCTTCTCATCAACTATTAGTACACGTTGGCATCGTCTTCTACTTCCCTTGTCTTCTCACCAACTAATAGTATGCCCTTTTCCTCCTGACTCATCCTCTTCTCCTTCCCTGCTCCTTCATCCTTCTCATCAACCCGATGGAGCACTTGCCAAATGAACTAGCGGCGGACATCGCAATCCGCGTCACGCAGCAATCGTATACTCCAATGGAAGATCTGGTGAGCTTGCGGGGAACCTGCATGGAGATGAGGGCGGTTTGCGGCATGGTAGAGGTGGGGCGGAGCATCCCAGTGCATTGTGTTCTGGATCGTCAAGGTGGCGTCGAACGATATTACTACGACGCTTGGCGTACCGCGTGTTGTTCACTAACAACCTAGCGAACGTGGGGAACCTGGAGGCATGTTTCGTTGCGGGCCTATATGAGATCTTCAACGAAGGGCGCCAATCGATGTCGCCACCAGTTGAGAGGCTGCGCAGCTGTGCCAATGCTGGGCACAAACTAGGTATGTATGCGTTCACGCTGGTGCTGTACAGAGCAAACCGTGGCGCTGCCGACGGCGAAAATGCACGGACAAAGCTGAGGGAACTTGAAGACGTGGACGAAGCGGAGCATCCTTTATTCCCTTGGAAGGACAAGATTCTCACGAGGTACCACAAGGGCATGTTTTGGGCATCCCATGGCCCGGACATCGCCCCCCGCAATGCAGGCCGTATCGCTCAGCCCGTCCATCATTAGAACAGCTATAGATACTGCACGAGGAATGGCTGCGGTGCTATGGGCGTGTTCGAGGAGTTTCAACCATGGCATTGGTACTGTAGTGAGGAGTGTAGGATCTCAACTGAGTGTCATGGATTTTTTTTTTTTTAGTATGAATTCGGTGCCACTCTAGTCCTATGTAAGATTAATGATAAGATTGTTAATACAAATGAATATATATTTTGGATCTATGACCATGCTGGTTTTATGTTGTTTTAACATTTTCATATCAAATTAATGAATTATCGATGGCTGAAAACTGCAGATTTGAGACCATGGTATGAATATGCAATTTTTTGAATATTTGAGGTGCAATGATCAAATTGTGCAGGATTCTAGTGTTTGCGATGTAATTAGACTATGTTTTTGTGAAAATGCGGATAACAGGTGTTTGGGTTTTTTTTGGCGTAACGATTTGAAAATATAAGGTTTCTAGACTGAAGACGAACATCACTGTCAGGCAAACACGGAGAAGAGATGATTGCAAAATAGTCTTGATTTTCATCAGAAAAAAAAATCTGTAGAAATGTTAATGTCAGCAGAAACTTTGATACAGAAATATGTGCGGACAAATGGAAACAGTCACATACAGTTACATTCGAATATAGTTAAAAATGCAAGACATTTTTTCATGTGTTTATAGGAGGGAGGTTTTCAGAACTGAATCTACTACACCTATATAGAAAACCCCACTAAGGAGTTCTCGACATGCAAGCATGCCACCTTAGCAGCCTCACTATTTGAACTAACTAAAAAATGTTATAACTCACAAACAAAAAAAACTAAATTAAATTCTGATTACACCGTTGAATTCCTTTTAATAAATCCTTCAAAACAAGATCTCATATGGATATATTTCGATAAAATTACAGGTGGGCTCCACTTATTGTAGTTGGTATAGAGTAAAGTAAAAAAAAAAAGAGAATGAAATAAAGGGAAAAAAAAAAAGAAAGAAAAAGAATAAGAGGGTGATAGTAATATTCTAACTTATAGTTTTCTCCTTTATACCCAGCGGCAACGTGCGGGGGAATCCACCTAGTCAAATATCAAACAAATAAACTCAAGGAAATAAAACAGTAATGTGATTTAGCAATTAATGACTCCGTTGGCTGTGCTGAACATGACAATTCGATGGGGTTGTAAACTCTGATATATAAATAGTTACATTCAGTTTGCATTCTAATGTAGTTACAAATGTAAAGACGTTTTTACATATGTTTACAGGAGGCGATGTTTTCAACCCTGAATCAAATATCGAACAAAAACGCAAGGAATAATACCTACAAACTACAAAAATTACATTTCCCAGAAAATTAAGCCTGAAATTGATTACACAATACAATTGCCGCCATCAGCATCAAAAAGAGGTTAGATTGGGCATGACAATATAGTTAGAAATAAAAAATAAAAAAACTAGTCGAGTGCTCCATGCAATTTAAAGGCAGCTCGCGCTATCTAACATTTGACACAAGGCAAACTTGTCATTGAAGGAAATGCTTCCAAAACTGAAACCTTCAAAATGAAGGAAATGACGTTTTGAAATATTTTCTCTTCACCTTCATCCAATTTCTCATCCCAAAAATAGATGTGCCTTCCACAACATTCAAGAATTACATATCAGTGAGTTCCGATAGATATTTAACCGCCTGAAGCTCGCTGTCAACAAACCCCAATGCAATTCATTGTTGAATCAAATGTTTCAGTGAGCTCCGATAGATATTTAACCGCCTGAAGCTCGCTATCAACAAACCCCAATGCAATCCATTGTTGAATCAAATGTTTCTTGTCCACTACGAATCCTTTTTGGGAACACAGAGAAGTATGCAAAGCAGGGTCTCCATGGAGAAAGAGAGCGACGCTGCCGCCGTCCACCGGGCGCTGGGCCTAGACCCAGGCGAAGCACCACTACAACACGCGGAGGCCATCATCGCTCAGAGAAGCAAGGGCGAAGCACCACTCCAGCAGTGACGATGCGTAGCTTCTCCGACGTGCTCCCCAGCCGCAGCTCTAGATCTTGGAATAGATGTTTCGAGTTCGTGCGGATCGCTACAAGACATCGATGTAACAGTCATAAACATACCAACCAGTGTAAGACAAGCAGAGGTCGTCAGCATCAACTTACGTTTGAGCTCGGCGGCAATTTTCTCTTGTGCACCAACTGCAGTATCCCTCTCCCTTCAAGCATGGACACCATTTCCTGGGTGAGTAGCTTCTCCATGGCCAGAACTTCAGAAGGGAGCCGAAGTAGACGAGCACGAGGAGGTCCTGGACTGACGAATTTGAGTCGAAAGGAGGAAGCGGCGGCAGCGGCGGCTGGGGCGGGGATGGGAGGAGAGCTCAAGGGATTATTTACCATATTTATTAATCCCTTCTAATATCTCATATTAATAAAGCAGACATTCGAAACATGAAATGCACTTTAGGATTAGATTCGGTGTTTACCGAAGAAGATGTGCTTTTCTTGAGACATTTTCTTCGGCCTCCTCCCCATCCTTTTATAATCTCCCACATAGGTCTTTGTGGTTGTACAAGCTAGCATGAGTCACACAAATATGCAAGACGAAATAAAACCTTTTTAGAGCCACTAAAAAAAACCCTTCAAAAAAAGGAAATGCACTTAAGAGATATGAGCGGTGTTTACCCAAGAAGATGTGCTTCTTTTGCGATATTTTCTTCGGCCTCCTCCCCAACCCAACACTAGTTAAAACACTAGAGATCTGAGTGGCCAGGACTTTAGAGACCACATGAAGTCAAGATCTGAGCGGTCGGGACTCGATCCAGATTTGCAACTACCAAAAACAAAAAAACTTCTGTATTTGCTGTTTCAAAAACCACATAAAAAATCATATCTAGCTGCATGGGTGTGATAAAGAGGTGCACCTGCCCAGGATGGAGATGTGAGGCAGACCCCTGTGTCGGACCGCTCTCTTCTCTTGTTTGGTGAGATGAGTTTGGAAGTCAGGACGGAGAATAGGGGAGAAGAGTAGTACTAGTACACGGTACTAGTAGTATGGGAGAAGGAAGAGACAAGAGACTATGAGAGAGAGACAGAGAGAGAGTGAGGTGAGGGAATCTGAGGTGAGAGACAATATGTACTAGCTGTAGAGTGTTCGATGCAGACACCATGGCCCCACGGGCACCCGGTTAATGTAGGGCAACACATTTTTGCATCTTATCTCCATACTACTTCAGACGTGTGTTCGCTAAGGGTGACTGTAACTTGTGTACTATTTTGAATTTGAAACATAGTTTGGAGTTAATAGGAGGGAGAAAGACTGTTTTAGGCTTTTGGCCGCGGATTAAAAATAGAAATCAGAGTTCTTCAACCCTGAGGACGAGGAATGGTGGCACTGCGTGCGCCGGTCTCATAGGAAGTGAGGTCTCTAGCGATGGTAATGCCACTACAGTACTCACCTGAACCTCAGTGTAAACGTTGTTGAACACTCATCGAGGCGGGGACAGGTCAGAGAGGGGTTGCCGTCGTGGACAACGAAGGCGGCGGCGTGAACCGGCGGACACGGCGGCGCTCAAAGACGACGTCAAGGGGACATGCATAACCGTGAAGCCCAAGAGCCTCAAGGTGACAAGGTGAGTACAAAACAAAAGTGAGAAGGGAGAGAGTTTAGCAGAGGCGGCTAGCAACGCCGAGGTGGTCGCGGCAGCCATGGGTCGTGTGGGGCCTACGGGCGAAATCGTAAACATGAACATAACATGAATTACATCCAGATAACATGATAATCGCAAACACCATCGACATATATACGCATGGTTTTCATCCATTATTCTGCCCCAGGTACAGACTAGTAGTTCTAGAACAGGAGGCTTAGGATAAGGTCGGTAGGGGTCCCGTCGTGCACCGCTACGCTTGTGGAGGGTGAACACATCGACGAGAGCATCGTGCTCCTTGGGACCATCATGCTCGGGAACCATGGGTCTTCCGAGGTGAGGTCATGGCCGGATCGCACCGTGCAGCGGCCAGGTTGACGGACGCACCGCGTGCCGCACGCCGTGGTGCGCGCGACCTCTCTTACGCGCACCACGATGTCCTGCAGACGAAGCTTCGTGGTTTCACGCCTGGCGTTCAGCGCATCAGCGGCATCGCCGGCGGCCAACAACAAATTCTCCACACGCCGCCGCGTCGATGGCCGCCAAGGAAAAGCGCGAGACGCCGAAAAGCTAAGGTTTGATCAAGCAAGAAAATAATTTCCTATCAAAAACCCCACCCGCAACCATGGCGTCGGCCTCGGAGAGCCGAAAGCATGCGTATCGGCCCAGCTAAGCCCCTAGACCTGTTCAAAAGCAACATTCTACGCACCCATGCGACGCTCAAGATCGCCGTTAAGCTCTGTTGATTCTCCATACAGAACCTTCATTTTGTTGAGCTCTCTAAGGAAACGGGTGTGTCCGATCCATTGTAGGAGTCAAAGGAGTCCCCGGAGTCGGAGGAGTGCCCGGAGTCGGAGGAGTCCCCGAAGTCAGAGGAGTGCCCGGAGTTGGAGGAGACGACAGTCGAATTGACACCCTCGTGAGATGCTCCATCGTCTCCCCTAGGCGTAATAGGACGGTTACTCGCATGATGAACATAACTGCAATAAGAATAGATCAATCTTACCCGGGTGGCAGAGACGCTGGCGCTGCGGCGGCTGGTTCACCGATGGCTCCTCCGCTGATCGCTTGCCGCGGCTGCCCTCGCCCTCGCCAGTCATTGGATCTTCTTGGTGATAGGATGGCACTGTGTGAAGGAGCGGGGTAGGATGGCACTGTATGCAAGATGCAGTTTGGAAGGGAATATATGAGAGAGATGACCTTTGCTTGAATACTGTAGCGCACAGTCGTGATTTCTCAAGAAACAAGAGGGCGGTTGACCGAACGGTCCAGATTTTTTCCTGGATCTTGCAGTTTGTGACCCACGGTGGCATTGTCACATTTTGTAAAATGCATAAATTGGGAATTTTTTTAAAAAACTATGGTGCGTTATGGTAAATTTTATTTAAACTATAGAATACCATAAAATTGTCACTCTGTTAAGCTCATCATTTCCTGAAATCAAACATCCACGTAGCACAAATTGGAAAAAAAAAAATATAACACACATGCATGGTTACAACTAACAAAACATCTAAGTTTTCATCACGCACATACTTAGCTATGAAACTTAGTTGGTGAGCAGCAATAATGCGGGTGCGTAGCCTGGTGCGGGGGCGTGGGGATTTTATGAGCGGGCCGGCCGGTGCACTCTGGCGGAGGTGTCCAGCGACGGACATGACCTGTGGAACGCGTCCAAGTAAATGGGCGACGCCTTTTTTCGACAAAACCGTTACATGTTTTTCCATGACAAGATGATCTCAAATCAAAAAGATGTAAATTACAAACTTTCATGGATAATTGATAACTACAATCATTATGTTGATGGTTTGTCTATCCGAGGTCACTTAAAACATTTAAATTTCAATTTTTATTTTTTTTTAAATTGAGACCTAGTTTTCCTTTACAAGATAATGTCAAATCAAAAAGTTTTAAACTAGAGAGTTTCATAACTTAGCAAGATCTACAATTCTTATTTTGGTTGTTTCCCCATCCAACATAGTGCTAGTGACATTGTTCACAAATCTTAGAAATCTCTCTCGTAGTTTCATAAACTCTATGAGACATGTGCAAATCTTGTGAACAATGCTACCATGACGTCGTCCGGATGAAGAAATGACCAATATAAAAGATGTACATCTTAAGAAGTTATATAACTTTTATGTTCATGACTCCTTTTCTTTGAAATCATTAGATGCTCCAAAAATGTTGTTTGAAGTTGTAATTTTGACATTCAAATTTAAAATGTTATCGATGAAACATGACGAGAGTAATAGCAAAAGAAGAATACAATAGCTTGATACATCATGATTTTACAAAATTTTAGAAAGAAAAACCATCAATTTTGGAGTTACTATGAGAGGGAAAGACGGTTACAAGTTTTGACCACAGTTAAAAAAAAAATTAAGGTTCTTGAGCCCCTCGGTCTCCAACATGGCGGCACACCGGGCGTGCGTGGATGTCACTAGAGATGAGGCCTCTAGCGACGGAAGGACCACCACCATGATCCCCGGAACCTAGCGTTCCTATCTTTGCTATCGGATGAGCGGGTTTAGGCTCTACCAAGCTCGACGCCGACCGGTGGTGGCACGATTGGAGCGAGGGGGCGCACTCCGGTCAATGAGGGCGGTCGAGCTTAAATAGACGGGATGGAAAGCATCGAAATGCAGCGTAAATGCTTTTCAAATTGATAGATACTTGGACAGATTTTAGTTGCACCGTCACTGCTCAATCATCGGTTCAGCGAAAGAATCAAACATGCACACAAATTTGGAAAAATATAACACATGTACTTATATATCACAACTAATAAAACACATCTCGCCACCATCATGCACATACATAGGATCGAACATCAACCATCACGTGCGCACCAAAAGCTATCCAATTAAGTTTGTTCGATCGAGATCACCATCTAGAGATTGAGGAGGTAGCTATAGATCGTGCCTACCCTACAAATAGAAAGTTTGACCGAAGAACCTCGACACTTTCGTTGCGGATCCTACACTCCTCGCCGCGAGAACACGCACCATGCCATTTCCATAGAGACGCAGCGGCGGCGGCCGCACCATCCCGGCTTTTCGACCGATGCCCGTCATGGCGAGGCACCATTTGGGCTATAGGGCGGGTTCTATGCCACTCTTACGGTATATGCACTACCAAGTTGCCCACCTTAAAATTCCATGCCCGTTGGCGGGCCGCTGAATACGATTGATGTTCTTTCATGTCCCGCCATCGCCGGTGGTCGCCTTCTATCTCCCCGCAACACCCGCCGGGCATAGTCGTCGTCTGCGGCACCGGTGTTGGCCCAATATAGCACAAGAGCAAGAGCATATTTGGCGGTTTCATGCCCTAACACAAATGGCGCACTACAGCTTCTCGAGCCACGGCATGACAAAGGTTACGGCCTTCGAGGAAGACGGCATACATGCCGCTCAAGCACGCCGTCCACGTGTGTTGCCGACAAATGGCGAAGCCCGGTGGTGAGACTGCCGCAATCCTCGCATGATACCCACTGTGCCGGTAGTTGCGAAACATCCGTCCGGGGCGGATGCTCCATCCCACCCGGGGGTCACCGCACGCCGCTTTCATCTATGAAGAGGTGGCTCGCGGAATGTGGAGGCCCTCCATGGGATCCGCTAAGACCTTGGCGACTCGAATCGCAATCTCTTCAAGCATGTCACGCGGAAGGTTTTCCATGGCGTGAGGCGGCGGCGCGCGGCGGGGCTTTTTGTGGAAGCTCTAAGCGCCGCTTTAGCTATGTGTTGTCGCGGCGAAGAGTGGTCGCCATTTATCACCGGGCGGCGGGGAGGTGAATAAAGCGGTGGCGCTCGGGTTGGTGGCGGCAATAATGTGGGTGCATAGCCCGGTGTAGGGACGTGGGATTTTAGGAGTGGGCTGGCGGTGCACTCCGCCGGGAGGTGTCCAAATGACGGACATGACCCGCGGAACGCATCCAAGGAAATAGGCGGATGCCTTTTCTTCGAGCACGAACTATCCCAATGCGCGTCCCTGTAAGATAAATATTTTCAAACTATTACATGTTTTTCCATGACAAGATGATCTCAAATCACAAATATGTAAACTACAAAGTTTCATGGATAATTGAGAACTACAATCATTATATTGGTGGTTTGTCTATCCGAGGTCACTTAAAACATTTAAATTCACTATGCCACAACACCGAATCACCGACGGAAGGTCCGACGCTAAAAATTTTCTTTATCGATGGATGATCCGACGCTAAAGATTACTAAGAGACGATCGACGCTAAATGCTCATTTAGCGATGTGTTATCGGACGCTATAGGTATCTAGATTTAGCGTTGAGTTGTCTAACGCTAAAACTATGTACATCGTCACATTGTCCGACGCCAAAAAATAAATGGGCTCCACATACCTCAAACATGAACACAAGCTTTTTTTTCTTTTTAATTTGTAGTTAAAATTTGTAATAAGTTTTTCTCCCTCGTGCCAACTCCAAATGAGATGATTCTTTTTTCTAAATTCTTCTAAAATCATGATCTACCAACCAGGAGCATTATTTAGGATATTAATTATTTTTCTCAGTTTTATTGTCTTTGGCTTGTTTTCCATTCTTATGTATATATGGAAAGCACATTGAAGTAAACTTTAAAAAAATGTCTTCTATACTCTAAACTTTCCCCACATGAAATAGGACACATAAAATGCTATTTTGTGAAAGTTTCAAAGTTTTTGAATTCAATTTACTATCCATTGCTCATAAATGATACATCTCTCACTTAGTCTCATAAATAGACAAATAAATACCATTTGAGGGATGTATCAATTTTTGAACAACGTATAGTTCACTTAGTAAAATGATTTCAAAAATTTTATGGCAAACTTATACACCCATATTAGGCCCCTATGCCAATTCTTATGATTTTTAGACCACTTTATGGTATTAATATTTTTTTTCACCGGGGTCACCAATTTACTTTACGGTAATGTCTAATAAAACATTTTATTTTCCACTAATTTTTAGGATGTGGGATCAAATTAAATACGTATTCTTACATATATTTTTTAACTGTTGGACATTTTTTTCATTACCATTTTCCTACTTATTTAAAAGTTTGATAAAACAATTAATTAATAACTATATATATAATTGACAACCTTACAATATTAAACTTGAAAATAAATAAAGCCCATCTCATAGATGCAGCCCACTACAACCCAAATCGAACAACGCCTCAGTCGTTAGATCGTAAGGAACGCTCAAGATTCACCGGTGCTTGGAATATAAGCTCCCAAGAAACCCTACAGCCAGAGCCGCACCTCCCAGGCTCATCTCACTGTTCCCCTTCCCTCCCTCTCTCTCCTCTTCGGTGCTAGCAGTGCTTCCGTGGCGATTCGGCGGCGCAGACGTGGGCGAGCGCGCACGGCGTGGAAGGAAGACTACGAGCACGCTCCCCGCCGGTCCCCGGTCTCCCTCCTCGCCGTCAGTCGCCTCCCCGATGGCCAGCTGCTCGTCTGCTCCCGCCGGCTGCTCCCCACTCCACGCGAGTGGCATCACGACTGCTGCCGCTGGTCGCTCCCTTCTCTGCTAGCGGCTGGTCGCCTGATGCCTGCTCCGACCGGCCACTCCTCTCCACCCCAGTAGCAGCTCATGCGGGTACGCACTTGGATGATTGGATCTGCCCTCCCCTGCTCAGCTGTTGTGTTAGCTTGCCTCCTCTATACTGTTGTACACACACAAATACCATGAGATGGTCCTGTACATGCACACACAAATATTTCGACACAAGCTTGCTGTTGGTCTGAGTTTCGACACAAACACTCATTTGGCTGATGTCTAACTCTGCCTTACATTATAAAAAACATGTAATTTGGTTGATGTCTACACTTGGCTTGTTACAAACTTATACTGCACAACAGCTTCATATATTTTATTCACTTGTCTAATTACATGGTTGTTATATTTTTCAGGAAGTGCTAAGGCGGTATTTGGCTTGAAGTTCTAGAAAGGGTTCTCCAACCTAGTGGATGTGCTATCATTGCTGCTAGGCGGTCTTTAGCTTGAAGTTCTACAAAAGGGTTCTCCAACGTAGTGAATGTGCTATCATTGCTTTTGGTTTTTGAGTTACTTGAAATGATTGTGCACAAACCATAGTATGTTAATCCAAAAATACTAGTATTGCTTGTTGCAATGTGGATTGGATGTAATCTTTTTGGTGCTTGACTTTGGATGAACCAAATAGTGTGCAAGACAAGATTGCATGTTATATATATATATTGACCTTCATGCAATGTATGTGTGTATCTTTTATATGATGGAACATAAATCTATATGTGTGTATCTTATATATATATATATAGACCTCCTAATTGTATTTATTTATTTATTTTTGCTTATTTATAGTCCCGTTGAACAATCTGACGCTACAAATGGATGGGCTATTGGATGATCTGATGCTATATATGTGCTAACATAGTATCGGACGCTAAAGAACAACCATGGATGCTCGACGCTAAAATTATTCACCAGAACGGGCCTGGACGCTAAAGAGTTTTAGCGTCGGGACTTACAAAAATCGGTGAAGTCCGATGCTAGATGTTCCTTGGGTCGATTGTATGACGCTATATGTGGCTTTCAGCGTCGGATCATCCGGTGGTAATTGTGGTGTTGTGGCATAGTGATTTCAATTTTCATTTTTTTTAATTAAGACCTAGTTTTTCTTTACAACATAATGTCAAATCAAAAAGTTTTAAACTAGAGAGTTTCATAACTTATCAAGATCTACAATTCTAATTTTGGTTGTTTCCCCATCCGACATAGTGCTAGTGACATTGTTCACAAATCTTAGAAATCTCTCTCGTAGTTTCATAAACTTTATGAGACATGTGTAAATCTTGTGAACAATGTTACCAAGGACGATGTCATTGGATGAAGAAATGACCAATATAAAAGATGTACATCTTAATAAGTTATACAACTTTTATGTTCATGACTTCTTCTCGCTGAAATCATTAGATGCTCCAAAAATGTTGTTTGAAGTTGTAATTTTTGAAATTCAAATTTGAAATTTTATCAATGAAACATGACAAGAGTAATAGAAGTAAGAATACAATAAACTTGATAGAGCATGATTTTACAAAATTTTAGAAAGAAAAACCACCAATTTTGGAGTTACTATGAGAGAGAAAAAAGACTAGTTACAAGTTTTGACCACAGTTAAAAAAGAAAATTAAGGTTCTTGAGCCCCGAAGGTCTCCGACATGGCGGTTGTTGGTGTTTCTTAGCTTAAAGCAAAGTCATAGCGCCGCGGAAATACCGTTGTAGCACTTCACCCTATGATAAAACGGGGTATCGTATAATTCGCAAGGGCGGTTGTGTAGAGGGCTTTTCGGCTTTGTGTCTACCCAAGGCAAGGTTAGATTCTACGAGTAATGAGGTATCTCTATGGGCTTAGATTTCCGTGCGGGGATTTCTTGCGTTGTTATCTCCTTACCGGCACCGGCCCTCGCCCAAACCGGGCGTAGTCCGGCAATTAGCTCTACGTCACACCCGAACGTGGAGGGATTACAAAAGGGGCGGACAAGGCTGTCACGACCACGCCGCCTACCCTCACGGACAGCGGGGTGCTTCGTAAAAGGTAGGTGAACGCTAGTCCAAACACCACGTTTGCACTATTGGTCACAGCTCTTGATGTTGGCCAAGGTTCCCCGGTCAAAGAGTTCCTTCACCAAGAACTAACGCTCTTACGAGACAATCTACCGATCCCGCAAGATTATAACAACTTAAGATAATATGCTTGAAAAGACAATAAGCCGAAAGATAATCACAAGCTTGCTCACCAAAATGTAAGAAGCTTGTAGAGGTACAAGCGTCGTGGTACCGACAAGTCCGGCACTCCGACCTCCTAGGAACCGCGGAACACCGAGAGCACTCCGACAACTCCGAGTAGAAGGAGCAAAGTTTCCTTCTAGCTTTTCCCTCTCTCACTCTCTAGAATTGGAAGATGAGAAGAAGACTAATCTACTCTCTTGCTCAAGTGTGCTGAATTCTCCTTGAAGTCATGCTTGAGGGAGAGGTAGAAGGCCCTCCTTTTATAGCTTGAGTGTAGGGGGTCTTTGGAAAATGTCCTCCACCCCCATTATGGCCAAACCGACCAGGAATAGGCGGTTTGGAGGTTCACTGAACCTGGTCCACGGTGCCACCGACGTTCCTCGGAGTAATGGAACAGCCACGCGAAGACCTGGCCCCACCTGTCAGAAGGACGGTGCGGCCGCACCCCAAGGTGCGGTCGCACCTCCACGTCGGGCCCGATCCGGCCCGATTTTTGTCGTGTCGTCTTCTTTCGTTGCTTTGGGCCCGGTGACGATGTGGAAAACCCGACTTTGTAGCCCGGACCGAGGTGAGTTGGTTTGGTCTTGCCATTTGTCACCTTTGGGCCTTTTTCTATTTATTGATTTTTATTCTTTTTCTTTGTATTTTGGCCCAAAGTGCACATGTCTTGTCTTGTACCTGCAAGAACCAAATATACACCAAAACTATGGAATTTGTTAATTTATAATCTCTATTTCTAGGTTGTTTTGGTGTATGTTGACGGTGTTTATTTTGTAGTTGGTTACCGTCAACAAACTCCCCACACTTAGCCCTTTACTCGTCCTCGAGTGAAGGCATAAGGACTAAAAGTGGTTCAATCTCCAAGATGTAGACACGCATACAAGTTATTCGGGGCCTTACCCGCTTTGTGAGCATTCAAATGTGGCTACCAAGTTATCTTGAACAATTGAACGATGGAACGGCGTGAATTCATATCTCCTTGCTACTACTCATGTGCAAAGACTTGGTTGATTTTTGAATTTTTGAAGATAAAAACGACAATGCTCCATGGTTGATTCTCACATAGTCACTCAATTTGTGTTTCCTTACCAAAGCACTCTTTGCTCTCACTCATCCTATCTTTTGCGGGTTTTTGTGGATCTTTGAGTGGAGTGATGCATACGTACCTCTGTATGTTTTGTCGGGTCAAGCTCCGGATCATTGGAGGAGGTGCCATACTCCTAGATCGAAATGTGCAAAAGTGTGTGGAAAATATTTGTGGTATTTTTGTGGTTTACTCCTTGACTCATGATCTCTCTTTTCTTTTTGTATGCTCTTCGAGAGATCTGAGGCTACTTCTTCTTCTTCTTTTTTTTTTTTTTGGACGAGTAGTGACTTCCTCGTCATTTATTCGGACATTTGTCCAACTTTTTCTTTTTCTCATACTTTTTTTTAGCCTTTGTATCTTCTTTTCGCATGATTCTTTTTAGATAACGAGGGAGATGATCATGGTGTAATTTGGATGGAGTATTTATTTTGTGGATGGTAAGGGTGCATGTTGTGCGCAATTCTCATAGTGAGAATTGGCGTGTATATGTGGGTGTACGTGTTTTTCGATCTTGGGAGTATGAGCCTCTCTTTAATGCGAGATCCACGAGCGACAAAACTCAATACGGCCGGGTAGTAGCTATAGTGAATATTTATGTCATTATTCAGGGCTTTGGTGGGATTTGTCTAAGTCAAACCCGGGGAGCATGCTTTATTTGAATTTTTTTGAAATAAAACCAAGTCTCATTGCATAAGAGAGCAAGTGTCAAGTCATTCTACCATATCTCAAAGCTCAATTGTTTAGATGAACTTGGGGTCCCTAACAGGTAGTTGCTCATCAAAGTATGGTTTTTGGTGGGGAATAAAGTGTATGCATGCCATGAATCAATTGGTAGACTAGAGATGGAGTTTTGCCAACTTCGGTTCAGGTTTAGCATCATGTTTAACCATAGGAGGAGGAGAAAGTATGCCACAAGTCAAAAAATTTGAATTTATACATTGCGTACCTTGACTTGTGAGAGACGATTGCCTCCCCACACTTGTTTTTGTACCTATTTTATTTCTTTTGTACAAGACAAAAACAAGTGGAGACATACACAAAATTCCAAAGACAAGCTTTATTGAATTTATAAATAATTCAAAATACAAATGGAGGCGCACACTTGAAGGAATTACAAAATGATTGAAAGGGAAATGCTGAAAATTTAAACTTGTGCGCGCCTAATTATTCGGGGAGGTAGAAGTGCCTATGCGGGCCTCTTGAGGGCATGCTCGCATTGGCGGCTTTAGCGACCCCGACAAGCTTGGTCTTAAAGCCGCGGCGGAAAGAGTCTAATTCTTTTCTAATTGCCAAATTTTTAGTCTTCCGCCGCTTCTACCTCATTGGTAAGTCTTTTCACTAGCGTCGCAAAAAATTGACTCTAGCGTTTAGCGTTGCTAGTGAAGGATCCTTAGGAACCGAACTGCTACCGGGCTGTGTGCAGCGAAGAAGTACCCTCGGAACGGCTCTCAAAGACATTGGGAGCCTTCCTAGGGGCAGCCCGTGGTACCCTCAAAGGAGCCTCACTACTCGGCGACTCTCAAACACGTTCGGGGGCCTTTCTAGGGGGCTGCCCGGGGATGCGAAGTGGAGCACTAGGAGATGTCGGAGGGCGGGGGCCTTAGTAGGCTTCTTCATCAACCCCTTTCCACACCCGCCCGCTGGTGTGTCAATACCAACGACGATGTAAGGGAAGCTAGCATCGGAGGCGTGGAAGGATGATGTCTCCGTCGAAGTAGAACGGCCGCCCGAAGCTTCGGGTGCCTTCCTCTTGATGCCGATGGTGCCCACCGTAGGGCGGGGGCGCCCAAGGATGTTCTTGGGTGCCACGGACCTGCGCGTGGACACCATGCTATTCCCTCCACTTGAAGAATAGTGTGGAGGAGGGAGCATGGCAAGAGGAGCGACGGTTGATGGTTCGACCTCGTCGCTTGAGAAGGAGAGGTTTCCATCGTTAATGGAGCAAAGCGAGCGAGCGGAGTTGTAGAGGGAGAGAGCATGGCTCGCCATTGCTGCTGATTGGTTGAGAGTGGTAGAGGATTGGGGAGTGGTGAGAGCAAGAAGATGATTGTGTGAGGAGAGGGAGAGGTGAGGTGTGGTATTTATAGGACAAGGTGCACCCTGCGCCTCGACACGAATCAAATCGCCCGAGCAAACAACATGAATGCTATTCATTTGCGGGTTAAAGGCTCGGGGCGAAGTTTGGGTGCCAGCCAGTCGGCCCGGGGGTGCGGGGGCGCACCCACAGCGTCCCCGGTCGAGTTTTTTGGGCCACGTTCCTAATGGATTTCAAACTTCGAATTACTTTGTTTGCCGCGTGAGCTCTAACCCCGATTCCCAATCCCGTGTTTGATTTCTTTTGGATTTATTCTTGAAAATAGAAAATGATTTGTGCAAAAAGATAAATAAATTAAGCAAGCACTAATCGGCATGAACTAGTGAGGGGCAAAAAGGTAAAACAGTATGAACATGACCTCACAAGTTTTTTTTTTTTTTTTTGATTATTGTTGACGGTCACTAACGACACATTTTTAACGTCAACATTCTACCACAAAGGGGTGAAACTATACCTTTTCATACTCATATACATTTATTACTCACATATTTCCACTTGTAGTGTCCAAAATATATTTTGGAGGATTTATATAAAAACAAGTGGAAAATGTACCAAAAGGCGCCATCTGGGAAAGCGCATTCTTGAAGAACATCAAGCCCAATGGAGAAACGGACCAAACACACGAAAATGGGCCGAGCCAACGCCGCCCTACAACTTTTCCGGGCCCGACACAGCCCACTGCCAAAGCTCGGGCCAGGCGGGGCCCGGGACGGTGCGCCCGCACCCACTTTGGCGCCCGATCCGGCCCAAACTTGGCGGCGGTGCATTAAGTGTCAAAACCGACCGTCGAGGGGTGGATCGGCCGATTCGGTGAACCTAGACACACGAGAGATGGTCGGTTTGGTGTAGTTTTGCACTTAGCCCCCTCTCTCACTTGTATAAATAGGCCTCCACTCTCCCCCTCTCAACACACACCACACAAGAGAGCCTCTCTCCTTTCTTCTTCTTCTTCTTCTTAGTTTGTACATAGGAGGAGTTTGGTAGGATTATAAAAGGAGAGCAAGACATTTTGGAGCTATTCGGTATGAGCAATTTAGAGTTCTTCATCTTGTTCTTGTTCTCTACTTATCAATATAGTCATGTTCTTGAATTAGAGCAAAGTTCTTTTGATATAATCTTGATTGATGAACTAGTATATAGTTTCTATATCATGATCTTGTCATATAGAACATTGTGCTTAATCTTTCATGCATACATGTTTAGACCAAGAGCTAGATTGTTATGATGAGTTCTACCTAAAGTTAGACTTGGTTGATGTTGGGTTGCGGGATCGATAGTCGTTCCTTCGGGGGCGGCTCTAGTAGAAGGACCCGGGGGACGGGTAAGCCTTGTTAACACGCTAGAGTGATAATCACTAGTGTAGACATGGTGTCTAGGCTAGGGGTTGCCTATCTTTTTGTGGCGCATCCACGGTTGAGGGGGTAGGCGGGCCGGGTCGTGACAGACCTTGTCCGTCCCTTGTAATCCCCACGTTCGGGTGTGGTGCGGCGCAATTGCGGGACAATGTCCTTTGGGCGTGGGCGGTGCCTTGAAGTAATTCAGCGAGACCTTGGCTATCTTGACTTAGAATCTCTAACTTGATAAAACATGTGTGTATCACGCTATCTTGACATGACTATCTAGGATATGCCTGCTCCATATTAGACTTATTCTTTTATTCTTTCTTTTACTTTTATCCTTGAGATTGGCTTGAGTGTGTGTGTCAAGTTATCATATTACTTATCTGTTTTATCCCTATGATGAACATTGGTCTATTATGCATTCTTGTTATCTTGACCATGTCGAATTAGAGACTTTTACACCATGCCTTCCTTTGGGAAAATATAAATAACGATACCACGAATACTTCCGGGTGAAATGCTACTTGGTATTTCCGTGCGGCTTTGCGGACTTGTTACGTAAGCGTTGCGAGAATACCAACGAACATTTCTAAGCGTGATTGCCTTTTTGGTGATTGCGTTAAGAAATGTCAACAATTATCATTTAACTATTTTCAAAGCATAAATCTATTCTATCAAGCTCTTGGTTAAGATCGGGGCAATGGCTCAAAAGAAAAGGCGAAGGCGTTGACCGTTTACCTTTTGGATCGTACTGCGTCATCTTGGATTGTGATCGCGCCATGTGGCGAAGTGTTGATAACGGTGATTATGCGGTCCTTTCCATTTGCTCCTCAACTTTCCTTCGCCGAATAATTTCACCGGGGGGTTGAATAGGAGTACCTTATAAGCGTGGTGAATTCCTTTATCTTGATCTGATCATGCCATCTTTTTTTTTATGCGCTCTTTATAGAGCTTTGCCTTTATGTGATGCGCCGTCTCTCGCCATTCTTCAAGTTCGAGAGATTTGTCTCGTCGATTCTTTCGGCGAGTTAGGCGTCCATGTTCCACTTTTGATGGCCCAGTGAGCTCGATGTTCCAATTCAAGCGGTAAGTGGCGGGGTTTTGCCATCGGTGATAGGGTGACATGCCGATGGGGGCTTTGTATCTTTGTCCGGTATGCCCGAGAGCATCGGGCGGCTTGTTCTTCCGACCTTTACCCATCTCGTTAACCGTCTTACGGGTATGTTTTTGATCTGTTTGTTTTGAGGTTTCGGCTTGCCCTGGTTTTGCGGATGGTGCGGGGTAGCAATGTTGTGCTTGGCGCGAGTTCCCTCGGGAATGCCCTGAATGATTTGTCCACGAAGTGTGATCCTCCGTCACTTATCACCATGCGTGGTGTTCGAAGCGAGGGAAGATCATCACTTCGTGAAACATCTTGCGTGCATGTTTGGCGTTAGCGACTACGCATGGTAATGCTTCTACCCACTTTGACACATAGTCCACTTTGCCACGGGATGTACTGCGCAATCATGGGACTTGAGAATGGTCCCATGTAATCAATGCCCCACACATCAAATATTTCTATTTGAAGGTTGTAGTGCGAGGGGCTTTGCATCACGGCGATGATATTTCGGTCTTTTGGCGGCAGGCATCTTCGATAAATTCTCTTGTGTCTTCGTACATGGTGAGGCTAATAGAATCCGTCTTTGCCGGATTTTGGCTTGTGCGCGGAATACTCGGTGTGGCGGCATAGGGGTGATGCATGACATTTTTCAATGATTTGCATCCCCTCTTCCCTTGGTACGCATCTTCTCGGCAAGCCGTCACCACATACTGCATGCAGTGCGGTTCATCCCAAAGGTGTGTCGTCGACTTTCTACTTGCGACTTCCGCTTGTCCTCTCGGGTGGTACATATCCTGCAACCATAAAGTTGACAATGTTTGCATACCATGGATTGGAGTCCGACACCTTTAGTAGCATGTCGTCGCGCATGTAGTCATTGATAGGAGGTTCCTGCATGTTAGTGACCTGCATACACAACAAATGATACACAATGCGATATTCTCTACTCCCTTTTTATCTTTTATTTCGGTCGAATTCTTGGAGTAAAAGAATCCGGCGGATCAATCGAGGTTTCGCGTCTTTCTTAGTGAGAAGATACTTAAGGGCAGCATGGTGGGGTGTAAGCGATTATCTTTGCACCCACTAAGTAAGAGCGAAATTTCTCGATAGCGAACTTCTTGCAAAAGGAGCTCTTTTTACGTGGTGGCGTAGTTAAAATTTGGGCTCTGTTAGAGTCTTGCTAGCATATGCGATTGCATCTTTGCTTCTGTCTTTGGTTTGGTCTAAGACGCACCAGCGGCATAGTCGCTAGCATCGCACATGATTTCAAGCGACAGCGACCAATCCGGGGTTGGATGATTGGGCGAGATGAGTGCTTTCTTAAGGGTTTTGGCGTGCATGCACTCATCTGTGAAGTCGAAAGGTGCATCCTTGGCTAAGCGGGTTTTGTAAGGGGTCCCGAGATTTATGAAAAATCTTTTATGAACCTCCTATAGAACCCTACATGACCTAGGAAATCTGCGGATCCCTTTGACATTCACGGGGGGAGGTAGCTTTTCGATAACGTCTATTTTAGCTACTGTCTACCTCAATCCCCCTCTCGGACACTAGGTGTCCAAGAACGATGCCTTCGGGACCATGAAGTGGCACTTTTCCCGATTAAGTACCCAGGTCCTTCTCTTGGCATCGTTGCAAGACCTTGTCTAAATTCTTGAGACAGCTTTCGAAAGCCTTACCATAGGCGAAAAATCGTCCATGAAGACCTCCATGATCTCTTCAATCATGTGCGAGAAAATAGACATCATACACCGGAAAGCGAAGCGGGTGCATTACGGCCAAATGACATTCTACGGTATGCATAGGTTCCGTATGGGCATGTGAAGGTGGTCTTGCTCGGTCATCGGGGGTGGATCGGGATCTAGTGGTACCCCGAATACCCGTCAAGGAAACGAAAAGAAAGAGTGTTTACATAACCGTTCCAACATCTCGTCGATGAATGGAAGCGGGGAAGTGATCTTTCTTAGTTGCCTTGTTAAGTTTTCTATAGTCAATGCACATTCTCCACCCCCGTGACTTGTCTTTCTTGGAATGAGTTCATTCTTAGAGTTCTCAACGACCGTCATTCCTCCCTTTTTAGGGACCACTTGGACGGGTTAACCCAATTGCTGTGTGGTGCGGGATAAATTATCCCGTGAAGAAGTTTGAGAACTTCCTTCTTCGCGACTTCACGCATCAGCGTTATTGAGCCTTCTCCGGGTTCGCGTGATGGGGTATTGGAAGGGTCAATAGATATGCGATGTGTGCGAGTCTTTGGGCTTACCCCTTTTAGATCTTGTAAGGAATACCCAAAGACCGATCTATGCTTCTCTAAAAACGGCTATGAGTTGAGTCGTCTCCTAGTCACTAAGTTTATCACTAATGATAACCGGAGTTTGTGTGTCACCGTTTAGGAAGACATAGCGTGGGCCGGGGGGGGGGTTTAAGCTCAACGGAGGCGAGTCGGCTCTTCCTCTTGGGGAAGTTCTATGGTTTCCCACGAGTCATCCTCTTCTTCTATGAAGAATTGGGCATCAAGTTCTAGGTCTGCGTCTCGGGGTTTTCATAGAGCATGACTCCCTTGACCTCCTCGGGCGTGTCATACTCATGGAGGAGTCCGTTACCGAGTTTTTGGCTCGAGTAACTGGTATGGACAACGATTTTCCTCCTAGTTTGACATCTAAATCCCGGATTACGGTAGATCAAGAATCTTTTCAAGGGATGCGATTAGGATGTCAAAATCTTGGATATCAAAAATATGAAAATCCAAAGAAAGTTTGACATTCCTATGTAGAAGAATCTGGTCGTGTATAACCTCACGGCATTTTATGATGGTTCGGGCGCTATCGCGCGAAAGTCCGTGCGGTGTGGGTTCTAGGGGCCTCCTTGTCACATTTCTGTGCAAAGGATTTGGACATGATGTTTATGCCCACACCAGGGTTATACATGACCTCCACTACGTCCCCTTGATATTTGCAACGGATAGGCGTAGAGGGATGGTTCAATCGAATTTCTTCGAAAGAGGGCCCTTCCTCCTGTAACCATTCCGTGCTCATTATAGCGGTTAGCTCCTTAATAGACTCACGGAGAAAGAGTTAGTCGAGGGGGTGGTTCGAGGCCAACTGGGGCGGTGGTTTCTTCCATTGTTCGTAATTCGGGTATTACCGAATTGTTCGATAGGGGTCATCCTCGAAGAACGGGAGATCCGACCATCACGGTCTCCTTTGGTTACAGTTCGAGCGAGGGTCTCTCTAAAGATGTTTCGGGTTCGGCAAAGAGCTGAAGAGACTTCCTCTTGTTTACGCTTGGGTTCTACTTTCGGATGGGTTCTAGCGGAGGAGTATTCTCAAGAATACGGTTTAGGAGAGCTTTTCCTTCCTTTGTGGTTTTATGTGCAAAACGACCCTCCGGCTGCTAAGTCAAGTAGTAGGGCGGCGTGGCTCTATCCAAACCTAACCCGAAATGCTATAACGGCACATGGTTGGAATGGGCGGTCTGGGCGGATCACGGTAAGAATGGTGAAACGGTCCCAGGCGCACTTATGGTTTCACTCTCTTTTGTTGGAAGTTGAGGATCTCTTGTCGTAGGGCCGCGATTACGGATAAAGGATAGAACGCGAGGCAAAACCTATGTCGCAATTCTTCCCAGTCTCCATTTACCAACCCTACGTTGTGGGCGTACCATTGAGTCGCCCTCTCGGAGAGAGAGAAACGGAAACAACTTCCACCGCAAAGTGTCATGTGTCATGCACGCAATAGTCGGGCATCCACGAGAGCTGCTCAAACTCCGTAGGTGATAATAAGGGTTTTCATATTCCGAGCCCGAAAAGGCTCGGCCTGAACCCATGGCTATGAAGCCGGGCGGAGCTCATAATCGAAGCTGTGATTGGCTTCAAGATCGGCGTGGTTCTCTGAACTCACCCTTAGGAGCGGATAGGATTTGTAAGGTGGGTTGCTCCATGGGTAAGGAACTGTTTTTGGGTTTTTTTTTATGGGAGATAATCTAGACACACGGGTCGAGATCGTCGACGCTATATGTGGCTTTCAGCCGAATCATCCGGTGGTAATTGTGGTGTTGTGGCATAGTGATTTCAATTTTCATTTTTTTTTAAATTAAGACCTAGTTTTTCTTTACAACATAATGTCAAATCAAAAAGTTTTAAACTAGAGAGTTTCATAACTTATCAAGATCTACAATTCTAATTTTGGTTGTTTCCCCATCCGACATAGTGCTAGTGACATTGTTCACAAATCTTAGAAATCTCTCTCGTAGTTTCATAAACTTTATGAGACATGTGTAAATCTTGTGAACAATGTTACCGCGATGTCATTGGATGAAGAAATGACCAATATAAAAGATGTACATCTTAATAAGTTATACAACTTTTATGTTCATGACTTCTTCTGCTGAAATCATTAGATGCTCCAAAAATGTTGTTTGAAGTTGTAATTTTTGAAATTCAAATTTGAAATGTTATCAATGAAACATGACAAGAGTAATAGAAGTAAGAATACAATAAACGATAGAGCATGATTTTACAAAATTTTAGAAAGAAAAACCACCAATTTTGGAGTTACTATGAGAGAGAAAAGACTAGTTACAAGTTTTGACCCGCAGTTAAAAAGAAAAAATTAAGGTTCTTGAGCCCCGAAGGTCTCCGACATGGCGGCTGTTGGTGTTTCTTAGCGAAAGCAGCAAAGTCCGCAGCGCACGGGGAAATACCGTTGTAGCACTTCACCCGGTGATAAACGGGGTATCGTATAATTCGCAAGGACGGTTGTGTAGAGGGCTTTACGGCCTGTGTCTACCCAAGGCAAGGTTAGGTTCTACGGTAATGAGGTATCTCTATGGGCTTAGATTTCCAGGCGGGGATTTCTTACGTTGTTATCTCCTTACTTGGGACACCGGCCCTCGCCCAAACCGGGCGAGAGTCCGACAATTAGCTCCCCTACGTCACACCCGAGCGTGGAGGGATTACAAAGGGGACGGACAAGGCATCCACGACCGCGCGCCTACCCTCACGGCCGTGGGGTGCTTCGCAAAAAGGTAGGTGAACGCTAGTCCAAACACCACGTTTGCACTATTGGTCACAGACTCTTGATGTTGGCCAAGGTTCCCCGTCAAAGAGTTCCTTCACCAAGAACTAACGCTCTTACGAGACAATCTACCATCCCGCAAGATTATAACAACTTAAGATAATATGCTTGAAAAGACAATAAGCCGAAAAGATAATCACAAGCTTGCTCACCAAAATGTAAGAAGCTTGTAGAGGTACAAAAGCGTCGTGGTACCGACAAGTCCGCACTCCGACCTCCTAGGAACCGCGGAACACCGAGAGCACTCCAGACAACTCCGAGTAGAAGGAGCAAAGTTTCCTTCTAGCTTTTCCCTCTCTCACTCTCTAGAATTGGAAGATGAGAAGAAGACTAATCTACTCTCTTGCTCAAGTGTGCTGAATTCTCCTTGAAGTCATGCTTGAGGGAGAGGTAGAAGGCCTCCTTTTATAGCTTGAGTGTAGGGGGTCTTTGGAAAATGTCCTCCACCCCCCATTATGGCCAAACCGACCGGGAATAGGCGGTTTGGAGGTTCATCGAACCTGGTCCACGGTGCCACCGGCGTTCCTCGGAGTAATGGAACAGCCACGCGAAGACCGCCCCCACTGTCGGAAGGGCGGTGCGGCCGCACCCAAAGTGCGGTCGCGCCTGGTCGAGCCCGATCCGGCCCGATTTTGTCGTGTCGTCTTCTTTCGTTGCTTTGGGCCTGGTGACGATGTGGAAAACCTGACTTTGTAGCCCGGCCGAGGTGAGTTGGTTTGGTCTTGCCATTTGTCACCTTTGGGCCTTTTTCTATTTATTGATTTTTTTATTCTTTTTCTTTGTATTTTGGCCCAAAGTGCACATGTCTTGTCTTGTACCTGCAAGAACCAAATATACACCAAAACTATGGAATTTGTTAATTTATAATCTCTATTTCTAGGTTGTTTTGGTGTATGTTGACGGTGTTTATTTTGTAGTTGGTTACCGTCAACAAACTCCCCACACTTAGCCCTTTACTGGCCCCTCGGTGAAGGCATAAGGACTAAAGTGGTTCAATCTCCAAGATGTAGACCTGCATACAAGTTATTCCAGGCCTTACCTGCTTTGTGAGCATTCAAATGTGGCTACCAAGTTATCTTGAACAATTGAACGATGGAACGGCGTGAATTCATATCTCCTTGCTACTACTCATGTGCAAAGACTTGGTTGATTTTTGAATTTTTGAAGATAAAACAGCAATGCTCCATGGTTGATTCTCACATAGTCACTCAATTTGTGTTTCCTTACCAAAGCACTCTTTGCTCTCACTCATCCTATCTTTTTGCAGGTTTTTGTGGATCTTTGAGTGGAGTGATGCATACGTACCTCTGTATGTTTTGTCGGGTCAAGCTCCGGATCATTGGAGGGAGGTGCCATACTCCTAGATCGAAATGTGCAAAAGTGTGTGGAAAATATTTGTGGTATTTTTGTGGTTTACTCCTTGACTCATGATCTCTCTTTTTTTTTTTTGTATGCTCTTCGAGAGATACAGGGCTACTTCTTCTTCTTCTTTTTTTTTGGACGAGTAGTGACTTCCTCGTCATTTATTCGGGACATTTGTCCAACTTTTTCTTTTTCTCATACTTTTTCTGTAGCCTGTATCTTCTTTCTGCATGATTCTTTTCTGATAACAGGAGATGATCATGGTGTAATTTGGATGGAGTATTTATTTTGTGGATGGTAAGGGTGCATGTTGTGCGCAATTCTCATAGTGAGAATTGGCGTGTATATGTGGGTGTACGTGTGTTTTCGATCTTGGGAGTATGAGCCTCTCTTAACGCTTGAGATCACGTAGCGACAAAAACTCAATACAGCGGTAGTAGCTATAGTGAATATTTATGTCATTATTCAGGCTTTGGTGGGATTTGTCTAAGTCAAACCAGGAGCATGCTTTATTTGAATTTTTTGAAATAAAACCAAGTCTCATTGCATAAGAGAGCAAGTGTCAAGTCATTCTACCATATCTCAAAGCTCAATTGTTTAGATGAACTTGGGGTCCCTAACAGTAGTTGCTCATCAAAGTATGGTTTTTGGTGGGGAATAAAGTGTATGCATGCCATGAATCAATTGGTAGACTAGAGATGGAGTTTTGCCAACTTCGGTTCAGGTTTAGCATCATGTTTAACCATAGGAGGAGGAGAAAGTATGCCACAAGTCAAAAAAATTTGAATTTATACATTGCGTACCTTGACTTGTGAGAGACGATTGCCTCCCCCACACTTGTTTTTGTACCTATTTTATTTCTTTTTGTACAAGACAAAAACAAGTGGAGACATACACAAAATTCCAAAGACAAGCTTTTTATTGAATTTATAAATAATTCAAAAATACAAATAGAGGCGCACACTTGAAGGAATTACAAAATGATTGAAAGGGAAATGCTGAAAATTTAAACTTGTCTGCGGCGCCTAATTATTCGGGGAGGTAGAAGTGCCTATGCGGGCCTCTTGAGGGCATGCTGCATTGGCGGCTTTAGCGACCCTGACAAGCTTGGTCTTAAAGCCGAGGCGGAAAGAGTCTAATTCTTTTCTAATTGCCAAATTTTTCGTCTTCCGCCGCTTCTACCTCATTGGTAAGTCTTTTCACTAGCGTGCACGCAAAGAATTGACTCTAGCGTTTAGCGTTGCTAGTGAAGGATCCTTAGGAACCGAACTGCTACCGGCTGTGTGCAGCGAAGAAGTACCCTCGAACAGCTCTCAAAGACATTGGGAGCCTTCCTAGGGGCAGCCCGTGGTACCCTCAAAGGACCCTCACTACTCGAGCGACTCTCAAACACGTTCGGGGCCTTTCTAGGGGCTGCCCGAGGGATGCGAAGTGGAGCACTAGGAGATGTCGCTGGAGCGGGGGCCTTAGTAGGCTTCTTCATCAACCCCTTTCCACGCCCGCCCGCTGGTGTGTCAATACCAACGGCGATGTAAGGGAAGCTAGCATCGGAGGCGTGGAAGGATGATGTCTCCGTCGAAGTAGAACGGCCGCCCGAAGCTTGGGTGCCTTCCTCTTGATGCCGATGGTGCCCACCGTAGAGGCGGGGGCGCCAAGGATGTTCTTGGGTGCCATGGACCTGCCCGTGGACACCATGCTATTCCCTCCACTTGAAGAATAGTGTGGAGGAGGGAGCATGGCAAGAGGAGCGCGGTTGATGGTTCGACCTCGCCGCTTGAGAAGGAGAGGTTTCCATCGTTAATGGAGCAAAGCGAAGCGGCGGAGTTGTAGAGGGAGAGAGCATGGCTCACCATTGCTGCTGATTGGTTGAGAGTGGTAGAGGATTGGGGAGTGGTGAGAGCAAGAAGATGATTGTGTGAGGAGAGGAGAGGTGAGGTGTGGTATTTATAGGACAAGGTGCACCCTCTGCCTCGACACAAATCAAATCGCCAGAGCAAACAAAGCATGAATGCTATTCATTTGCGGGTTAAAGGCTCACGGCGAAGTTTGGGTGCCGCCAGTCGTCCGCCAGTGGTGCGGGTGCACCCCGTGGTGCGGGCGCACCCCCAGCGTCCCCCGGTCGAAGTTTTTTCGCCACGTTCCTAATTGATTTCAAACTTCGATTCTCGCTGTTTGCGCGCGAGCTCTAACCCCAGATTCCCAATCCCAGGTTTGATTTCTTTTTTTGGATTTATTCTTGAAAATAGAAAATGATTTGTGCAAAAAGATAAATAAATTAAGCAAGCACTAATCAGCATGAACTAGTGAGGGCAAAAAAGGTAAAAAAGTATGAACAAGACCTCACAAGTTTTTTTTTTTGTATCTTTTATTATTGTTGACGGTCACTAATGACACATTTTAACGTCAACATTCTACCATAAAGGGGGTGAAACTATACCTTTTCATACTCATATACATTTATTACTCACATATTTCCACTTGTAGTGTCCAAAATATATTTTGGAGGATTTATATAAAAAACAAGTGGAAAATATACCAAAAAGGCGCATCCGGGAAAGCGCATTCTTGAAGAACATCAAGCCCAATGGAGAAACGGACCAAACACACGAAATAGGCCGAGCCAATGCCGCCCCTACAACTTTTTCGGGCCCGACACAGCCCACACCGCCAAAGCTCGGGCCCAGGGGGGCCGGCAGTGCGCAAGCACCCACTTTGGCGCCGATCCGCCCAAACTTGGCGGCGCGGTGCATTAAGTGTCGAAACCGACCGTCTTGGGGGGTGGATCGGCCGATCGATGAACCTAGACGCTGAGAGATGGTCGGTTTGGTGTAGTTTTGCACTTAGCCCCCTCTCTCACTTGTATAAATAGGCCTCCACTCTCCCCCTCTCAACACACACCACACAAGAGAGCCTCTCTCCCTTTCTTCTTCTTAGTTTGTACATAGGAGGAGTTTGGTAAGGATTATAAAAGGAGAGCAAGACATTTTGGAGCTATTCGGTATGAGCAATTTAGAGTTCTTCATCTTGCTCTTGTTCTCTACTTATCAATATAGTCATGTTCTTGAATTAGAGCAAAGTTCTTTTGATATAATCTTGATTGATGAACTAGTATATAGTTTCTATATCATGATCTTGTCATATAGAACATTGTGCTTAATCTTTCATGCATACATGTTTAGACCAAGAGCTAGATTGTTATGATGAGTTCTACCTAAAGTTAGACTTGGTTGATGTTGGGTTGCGGGATCGATAGTCGTTCCTTCGGGGCGGCGCTCTAGTAGAAGGACCCCGGGGACGGGTAAGCCTTGTTAACACGCTAGAGTGATAATCACTAGTGTAGACATGGTGTCTAGGCTAGGGGTTGCCTATCTTTTGTGGCGCATCCCACGGTTGAGGGGGTAGGCGGCTGGGTCGTGACAGCCTTGTCCGTCCCTTGTAATCCCCCCACGTTCGGGTGTGGTGCAGCGCAATTGCCGGACACTGTCCTTTGGGCGTGGGCCGGTGCCCGAAGTAATTCAGCAGAGACCTTGGCTATCTTGACTTAGAATCTCTAACAGTAAAACATGTGTGTATCTGCTATCTTGACATGACTATCTAGGATATGCCTGCTCCATATTAGACTTATTCTTTTATTCTTTCTTTTACTTTTATCCTTGAGATTGGCTTGAGTGTGTGTGTCAAGTTATCATATTACTTATCCTGTTTTATCCCTATGATGAACATTGGTCTATTATGCATTCTTGTTATCTTGACCATGTCCGAATTAGAGACTTTTACACCATGCCTTCCTTTGGGAAAATATAAATAACGATACCTGAATACTTCCGGGTGAAATGCTACAACGGTATTTCCGTGCGCTTGACTTGTTCTCGTAACGTTGCGAGAATACCAACAGACATTTCTAAGCGTGATTGCCTTTTGGTGATTGCGTTAAGAAATGTCAACAATTATCATTTAACTATTTTCAAAGCATAAATCTATTCTATCAAGCTCTTGGTTAAGATCGTGCAATGGCTCAAAAGAAAAGAAAGGCGTTGGACCGTTTACCTTTTGGATCGTACTGCGTCATCTTGGATTGTGATCGCGCCATGTGGCGGTAAGTGTTGATAACGGTTATACGGTCCTTTCCATTTGCTCCTCAACTTTCCTTCGCGAATAATTTCACCCGGAGTTGAATAGGAGTACCTTATCGCCCGCGTGGTGAATTCCTTTATCTTGATGCTTGTGATCATGCCATCTTTTTGTGCACGCTCTTTATAGAGCTTTGCACTGTGGTACGCCGTCTCTCGCCATTCTTCAAGTTCAGAGATTTGTCTCTGTCGATTCTTTCTGGCGAGTTAGACGTCCATGTTCCACTTTTTGATGGCCCAGTGAGCTCGATGTTCCAATTCAACTGGTAAGTGGCAGGTTTTGCCATCAGCTGATAGGGTGACATGCCGATGGGGGCTTTGTATGCTGTCCGGTATGCCCAGAGAGCATCAGGCAGCTTGTTCTTCCAGCCTTTACCCATCTCGTTAACCGTCTTCTGGAGTATGTTTTTGATCTGTTTGTTTGAGGTTTCGGCTTGCCCGCTGGTTTGCGGATGGTACGGGTAGCAATGTTGTGCTTGGCGCCGAGTTCCCTCGGGAATGCCCCTGAATGATTTGTCCACGAAAGTGTGATCCTCCGTCACTTATCACCATGCGTGGTGTTCGAAATGGGGAAGATCACCGTGAAACATCTTGCGCGTGCATGTTTGGCGTCGGCGACTCTGCATGGTAATGCTTCTACCCACTTTGACACATAGTCCACCGCCACCGGGATGTACTTTCGCAATCATGGGACTTCGGGAATGGTCCCATGTAATCAATGCCCCCCACACATCAAATATTTCTATTTGAAGGTTGTAGTCTTGCGGGGCAACCGCATCACGAAAGATGATATTTCCGGTCTTTTGGCAGCTTGAGCATTTTCTCGATAAATTCTCTTGTGTCTTCGTACATGGTCGGCTAATAGAATCCGCCTTTGCCGATTTTGGCAGCGTTCCGAGGCGACATCAACGGCACAGCATAACTATCAAGGCAATGAGCCTTGAGGTGGCAAGGTAAGAAAAGAAGGGAGTGACTTTAGCCCCGAGAGGCGGCTAGCTAGCCATGCCGAGGTGCTCGCGGCGGCCATGGTTGCGCGTGTGGCAAGGGCGAAATTCACAAATAAATCTAAAATTTAACACAATGGCAAACATGAATTATAACGAACATTGATATTTAATCATAAACCCCATCAAACACAAACACAGCAATATAACACATGGATTACAATGAATTAAAACATCTCGGTGTTCATCATTTGTTACTCGAGGATCGATCGAACATCAACCAATGCATGCATGCATGACCGCTCACATGCATGCATGCGCGAACCAAAAAGCTATTCGATCTAGAGCATCTAGAGCACTAAGCTAGCTAAATGTACATATATATATATTTACATATGCATGTGAGCATCATCGTAGACCAGCACTTACCCGCCTGCGGCAATGAAGAACATACTAGACCTCTGGCGGATCCGACACTCCTCCTTTGCGGTACACCCATTTGCGTCCATACTAGTCCCGGCGCCCATCCGGCCATGTCGGGCCATGATAGAACCTAAGTTTGCCGCGATGCCCTTCGGCAAGGCACCCGGTTGGGCTAGAGGAGGAAGATGCTTGTCTCTGATAGGCGTCGTGCAACAACGCGCGGTGCCTATCGGCGAAAGTGCATCTTAGTTCAAGCTCCTCGATTCTAGGCGTGTGCCGCGGTGTCGTGCTTGATGCCCGCAACCTTTGCTTTCGGGCAGCGTCGTCATCGGTGGTGGCGGCGTTTAAGCTTATAAGCGAAGAGCGTGAACATACCGGCGAGTGCATGCCACGAGTTGGTAGCTAGTGTCAGCATATCGAGAGGTAGCAGGATAGTGCCACGGCCTTCCACAAACCGCGGCGAACATGCACGCTCGGAAATGCGCCTCGAGGGTTGCCGACGTGGCGAGGGTAGTGATGAAGACTCAAGCGATACTCGCCTGCCCGGTAGTAGGCCCCGACCCCGACCATCGACCTGCTAGTGCGGCACCGGTCCTAGTGGGATGCTCCGTCCCACCGGGGTGGTCCCTGCAACGCTTTCATCGCAAGCATGGTGGCCCATGATTGAAGAGGTCCTCCATAGGTTTCTGCATCCATGGCGTCGCGCATCGCCAAGCTCCACAAGCATGTTAGCCAGAAGGTTTTCCATGGCGTGGCGGCATGGTGGGGGCTTTTTGTTGGAAGCTCGGGCATAGCGGGAGGTGAATAGAAGCCAGCCTTCGGTTGGTGAGAAGCAATAATACGGGACGTGGAATTTTATGAAGAGTGGCTGGCCGCCCGCAAAGCACTCCGTGGAGCGGTCGGCGACCGACATGACCCACGAGCACGGAACACATCCAAGGAAATGGGCGGATGCCTTTTTTTTTTAGATGAAACTATCCCAATGCGCGTCTATAAGATAAATGTTTTCAAAATCTGTTATATGTTTTCAATGACAAGATGATCTCAAATCAAAAAGTTGTAAACTACAAAAGTTTCATGCACTATGTAAAAAAGCGATTTACTGATCCACGTGTTGAAAGCATTTACTGATCGTGCCTTCCTCGCGTCTACGGTAGGGTGCGTAAATGTCTAACTTTGCGTTACTATGTAATATCGCGTCAAGAAACGACTTTATTACGCATACAATTTTTACCGGCGAGTCTAAAATTTTTACGTACTGATAAAATCTTGTTACACACACGCGCGTCTTGGCGTCGTGTGGTAGCGTCTTTGCACGACTATACTCAACCGTACCTACTGGTGGCGTGCTTATCTAAAGCGGCGTACTTTTTGGAAATGTTACGCAGCGGCGGCATCGATAACAACTGTACCCCTTCCAAAGCTAGTGGCCTTGCGGTGTCGGTATCACGGCTATAACGATTTCAAATGTCTGAGACCCTTGTACAAAAGGGCGTCTGTACCACTCGCGCACACATGTCAGGCAGCGTGTGTGTATCGCATGCCTCTAACTGTTAGAGATTTACGAACACCCGTAGATATAAAAAGTGCATGTAAACCTTTACTAAAATACTGAGACCGTGTGAAAGGTAGCCGGCGTAATATGTTCAAAGTTACTGCTATGTTTATAGATATGGGTTAAGTTTAAACGTCTGTAACTCGAGTACTCTTCACAAACGGCTTGGTTCAGGTCCGTGAAACTTGTTTCATTTATAGACACTTGTTTGTGATAAGATACTACATTTGTTGGCATTTCTTAGCATCACCACTAAAGATAAACAATATCCTTAGTGAAAACGTCAAAAACGCCCGATGGACGGATGGATTCATATGTTGCAAAGGTCAATCCGCAAGCGCCGCGGATCTATCATCGTATCATTTCACCCGGAAGTATTCAGGGTATCGTTATTTATATTTTCCCAAAGGAAGGCAGGTGCATTGTAAAGTCTAGCATAGTGATGATCATAGCCCACAATGTATTTATGAATAACCACTAGTCTAGTACAGGGGTAAGTAAATGATATTCAGGATAAGCGGGGAACACACTTGAGCTACTACAAAGAATAAATAAGAAAAAGGATAAAAGGAAAATCTACGTTGAGCGGGCAATTCTAATAAAGCCTATGCATTGAACTCTAGTAATCATATGTGGTAAATGAATAATTATAGAACTGAGTCAAGATGATAGGGAGATGCCCGCAGCTGGTCTGCAAGCCGATAGACACTTTAAGAACTCCAACTCAACACCCGAACGTGGAGGAGTACTAAGGACGGACATGGCTGTCACCACTGGCCACCTTTGCCTCACTACGTGGGATGCCAACATTTACGATGGTTACTATATACCTAGACACCACGCCCATGTGTATAGAAAACTACCTAAACCCCCAGGACTCCGACCCTACGGATTGACAAGCAAGGATAAAGGCAAACCGAAAGGTACACCAAACCATCACCCCAAGCCTAACTCTACAACTCTCCATGAACAACATATAAACAATTAGCATAAAGTTAGTCATGTTAATTATCACAATATATTAACTATAGTCTAGTTCACATATTATGAATATAACATGAGGATAACTATACTCTAGTTCATATGCATTGCAATATGAATAAAGAGACTTGAATAAAGAAGGAAACTCCATAGTAATATTACGAAAAGATCCTTCCAAAGGAGACAAGCCCTCCTTGAGGCTCAACCTTGCTCAAATACTAAAACTAAACTAAGAAGTACAAGTGGAGAGGTAGAAGCTCAAATGTGTGGGTTCTACTTTGGAGAGGGGCTCTACCCTTCTATTTATACAGGGGAAGGGTCGGTTTTGCACACAAATTTGGGTTCCCCCCACATGCAACCGCCGCTTGAGTCTCGGGAGAATTCGCGGTTCAATTTCAGCTTGAACTGCCTTGATCGGGGCACGGGCGCGCCCAGGTCCGGCCTCACCCGGCCGAGGCCTGCCTCACGACCGTCTTTTCGTTGGTGGGCTTACGGGCGGTGTAGGTTGCATCCTGGGTGGTGCAACGGCCCTGGTTCGGCGTGGATGTGGCCTTGTTTGTCCTCCCTTGGACAAAGCGTGGTTCTACAGTGCGCTTTCCATCTTTATTTGGCGCACTTTCACCTATTTCCACTTTTAAACCTGCAAAACATATTTTCTCCGAATACAAGTGGAACTAGGTTAGTAGTAAAGGTATATGTGACATAAGTTTGCGGTTTCTCATGAAATAGACATAAGTTGGCAGTATAAATTGGTCGGTAATGACCGCCAACAAGTCCCCCAAGCTTAACCTTTGCTCGTCACGAGCAAACGGCTAAGTGTTTTTGTTGTTGATCGGGAGTTTCTTCTATGCCGATATAATTCAAAGTGTACCATGTTTATAACAAAGTATTCTTTCATTGTTTAAATAAGTTGGCATTTTCATCCATCCGTATTACCTGAGTCATGCGGGGCTTATAACATTTTCCAAATTCTTGGGTGATTGCAAGACAGAACAGTTTTAATAGAAACACTAGTCATCCTTTCTTTGATCAACCATTCATCCGGATGTTTTGTACAATTTTGAGAATAAAACAAGTTCCTCGAATGATTTCACTTCGATCACTCAATTTGTATTTGGACTTATCGAGCATATCCTCACTTTATGGTGGCCTACCACTACAAGGTTATTTGAGTGGAGTTTTTGGGTAGGTGAAAGTGGAGCATACTTGTATCACTTATATTGCTAGGTCAAAAACCGAACCACATGGAGAAACAAGTCATAAACCTTGATCAAGATGTGCAAGTGTGTGGAATATGAAGTATAAGTGTATATTTTTGGTACTCTATTGCATCATGATTCTCCTTTTTGGGTGGTAATGCCTTTGGAAAGAATATGGGCTATCTTTTCTTTTCTTTTTTTTTTTTTTGGCGGGCTTCCTTGGCACGTCATCTTTTATTTGGTTGGACACGTGTCCATTTTTCTTTAAAGGAAGAGAGGAAATAAATTACCCCAGGGAAAATGCATACTTACCTCTGTGGGGTCCTCCTCAAGCAAGCCGGTGGCCTATGCGCGTCGGGGTTGTACCCCATCGACAGCTAGAATGCTCTCTCGGCATCGTGGTCTCGTTGCCATCGCTCGTTGATGTCCGTGATCTGCTGCTAGTACTACTGATGTCGCTGCTCTGCGACCTGCACAAACGTGTTGAGCGTGTCCTGAATCTCACCTATGTAGATCTTTATGCCTCCGATGCATGTGTTGAGGTCCTGGATCACCTACAGGTCCACTGTGGAGTGGCATGGTGGAATGGGTGGTGGCATCCCCTCAGAGTCAGAGGACTGTGCATGTGTCTCATGCCACCCTGAACTGCCGACCACATCATCCGGGTGTGGGGTGTATGCCCGGCCGGCTGAAAGCTAGGTGCGTACCTAGGATTCGGCATAGCCGAGAAGAACCCCGTGTAGGTACAGGTATGGGTGTGGGCTACGGCATCTGTGAGCCACTGGCCTCACCCATGGTCCTCCTCCATGATGACCTGTGAGAAACTGAACTCCTATGTGCTTCCTCTGGCTCAACCAGAGCGAAGGTGAGTGATCAAGATTTATACAAGGAGAGTTCTGGGTTAGGAAGCGGAATCTCCATTGTATATCCCGGAAATAGTAGACAAGTTTCTCATTGTTGTTTTCTTCAAATTTTAGGTGATGCCCTTGTATCAAAGATTGCACCGTGATTTCAATGCGTGGGGTAGTGATGTATGTCACCTGTTGTCCCTCCAACGCATTGACACCACGGGCGATCCGTGTCACAAGGGATGTGCAACAAACAGCAGTGGTGTGTTTAAAGTTGTCCATCATGCATTTCACTATTTCTCTTATGGGAGCAATTTTAATCTTGTTTACCATGGCATAAAGGCATTGCATCTCAACATCAAGAATGCGACGGATATCTTGCCTAGGAAATAAAGTCATAGCCATCCACTTATGCATGAATTTCAATGATGGGTGATGGATGTTTGTATTAACAGGAGAAAACTTGGTGTCTGTAGGCAATATACTAGAAATCTTTGTGAAGAAGGTATGATGATTATAGCCTTGCAGAGAAACGTTTAGGTTTGTTGAGCATTTCCTTGTATTAAAACCTATGTATCTAGCAAGATCTCCCAGGTGCAATAATATTGATTAAAAAGTCAAAAAGGGACACCCTCATTGTGAACTTCTGCAGAGAGCATAAAATTGGATGGTGTGAAGTCGAGAACCTGGCTCGTCAAGGGGATCGATCCCTGACCATTCAGCAGCATTCCATATGAGAGAGAATTCGGTGTTCATACCTAGCTGTTTGAGGGCCTCGGCGGTGAAGTGAGGTGCGTGGGCGAAGACTCGGCCCTTGAGGAGGTGAATACGCTTGCATCTCCCGTCCTTCCTCCAAGTCGAGGTATGGGGCATCTTCGTCCTCGATCGTCGTCGTCCCCTCCTTGTCCTTGTTCTTGCTCTTGCTCTTGTGACGGTGAACTTTCTTCGTGCATCGGGCTCTTGTCGGGCTCGATGAAGGGTGTGCTGGAGCCTCGGTGAGATCGACTTGAGCCTCCTACTATGGCCTTCTTGAATGCTCCGGCAACCTTCCCGAGCTTGCCCATGTTGAAAGACAAGACAAAAAGCAAACAAAACTCGAACAAGGGTTACGTTAGTGAAAGGAAAACTTCACGAGCTTACTTGTGGATGAGTTGTGACTGAATTTCGATAGTGGTTTCTTACACTGAAGCTTGGAGAGCGCAAGAAATGAGCGAGTGGTGAAGCGAGATAGTGAGAATGTGAGAATGAGAGGGGTGGAGAGCTCTCCTGCCACCTCGCGTTTTTATAGCGTGTTGCACCCGCGACACACGGGCGTGGGCAACGGCTAGGAGCAGCTGGAGGCGGCAGACAGCGTCTTGGCGTCCTCGGCGGCGCGGCCGCGCCGTGGTCCGGCGGACCGTGTTGGGCCCGATGCCGCCCAGCTTTGGTAGGCGTCGCCAACGGTCGAGTTTGACTCGTGCCCGTTGGGGCAACCGTCGGATTCGACCGGCAGCTCAGATTTTTTATTTTCCCAAGTTTTTATTTAATTTTATAAATATGTATAAATACTTTTGTGTATATTCATAGAAAAATTTTCAGTAATAAAAACAAAAATTTATTAGTTAGGATACTTTATTTATTTCAAAATATATATATATTTTTTTTTTATATATATCTATATATATTTTTAAGTAAATATATTTTACTAAAATTTTAGATTAGATTAAACTAAAGAGGTAAAATAGAATAAATCTAAAGTGAGTAAAATTAAATATAAGAATGATAATTAAATTAAAGGAAAATAATTATCAATTATTTAAAATTATTACCGACTTACCTTTGCAGAGGCTTTACCCTTGCGGGGGTCCTTCATGTTGAAGTCGGTGCAGACCCTTGTTTTGCTGTCATATGAGTTTTTTTTCTTTGGTGTGGCAATGGGGGCCTTTTCCAAGATTGGCCTGTGCTTGACATAGATCATTGAGCATTGTTCTGGCTTGGGTTGGAAATTGAATGTCTCCTCCTTCCCATCAATGTTAAAGTGGATTTCTCCAGCTCTAACATCGATATGAGCCCCTCTTGTGCTCAAGAAGGGTCGCCCAAGAATCAGAGGTGTTTCTTTTGTAGTTTCCATTTCTAGCACCACAAAGTCAACTGGGGCGGCGAAGTAGTTCCTGATCTTTACAGGTATGTCCTCGGCCACTCCTGCTGGGTGACGTATCGTTGAATCAGCCAGCTAGAGCATCACGTCTATTGGTGCTAGATGGGTGAAGTTCATCTTATCAAACACGGCCTTTGACATGACACTGACACTTGCCCCTAGGTCACATAGGGCGTGCTCCATCTTTTGAGACCCTATTGAACAACTGATGGTGGGGCACCCTAGATCTTTTCTCTTTTTCAGGGAGACGGTTGAGTATAGCTGCGCTACACTCTTCCATCAGCTTTACTATCTCCATGGTTGGCATTGGCAGTTTGTTATTGATGATGGCCTTGATGTACCTTGCATAAGATGGCATGTGTAACATGTCCATCAGCGGTACATTCACATGTATCTTCCCGATCATCTCAACGAACCAGGCAAATTGGTCATCCACTCGATGCAGATTCACATTGTGATACATGTCACAATGCATATCCAATGGTCTAGAGTATGGGAGCATATGCTCCTAAGGGCGTCCACAACAGTCGGTTTGAGCAGGCTACGTAGATAGCTGACTAGGATCGGAGTTAGGTTCGGAGCTGATGTGGTGGACAGAGAATGTACAAAAACCAACTCGCTAGCTAGTGTTTCGTCACTCAGCTAAGCGCAGGAATCAAGAAAGGTATCCTTGTCATTGGTCTGTGCTCTTTTCACCTCCTGGATCACCACTCAAAAACGTTGGAAAGAGATTAAATATATCTACCGAACTGGGCCCAATTCCTTTGAAAAATGTGCACCATTACACGTATAAACTTTTCTACTAGCTCTTGAGCTCACATGGATGCAAAATAGCTAGCATGCTAGCTATATTGTTGTGGACGCCCTAAGAGCAGGAAAAAAACTTTACCGGTTAGGTGCACGGTGCGAGTGGGAGTGGAGTCGCTGACGCCGAGTTAGGCTCAGGCCTCAAGATGGGTCTGGGGCTCGGGCCTTGGGCCATGGTGGGCTTTTCTGCGTGCAGCTGCTAGCTTGCTGACGCCGAATGACTTTGGTACCGAGAACCGAGCTTGGGTGGCTAGCCAGCCAGGTGTGTAGGCGGCCGGCCGGTTCGATTCTCGGAATCGAACTCCCGTCTCACTAGGATTTATTCTGCTCTCACGTGGAGTCACAAGCAGATTGTGACGCGCTCGTCGTCTACAGATTTCCAGAATGATGTTGTATTCTGATATGTGTAGTTGTATGTCTTGTTTGTACACACGATACACAAGTGGTGTACGTGGGGTGTGTTCGCGTACGAATGTAGGTGTTGTTTGTACACTTGTGGTGTGTGCGGGCCTGCGGGGTGTACGCGTAGTAGTGTGGGGTGTGTGTTCGTGTACGAATGACTGTATGTGGTTTCCTCCCTGCCCTCCAATCGGTTCCACCCACGCCCCCACTTCTGCTATTGAGTGGACGTGGTGCTCCTCAACCCCTTCCTCTCTATTGTCAAAGAAATCTCTTCCTCTCCGGCCGCTGCCGCTCCAAGAGTCTTTTACCCGTGTGCCATTATGAAAAATCCACCCGACCTTGGTGCCACTGAAAAGTTTGAGCCTGTCGGGTACCAATGTCAGGGATATCCACCACAGGCATAATTTCAAAACCAAGCCCAACAAGGCCCAACCTAGGCGATTCGGCCCAGCTGGGACCTCCACCCGACTCGTACGGCCTCCGAGGTCCCGCGACCTTACCTCCGCCTTGCACGACCTCACAGGTCGCGCGACCTGTTCACGCCTCACATGACCTCATAGACCGTGCGACCTATTCACGGATCGTACGACCTCTAGGTCGACACGACCTCAGGTCATCCTGTACGGGGCATGCCCGCTTGTGGGCCCTGCTCATTGTTCCTCCGACCTCCTCGTCTCCTTCCAAAGTAAGGAACTGGGGAACGGGTCAAACCAACAGTGCCTAACCACTCTAGAATAGGTGCAGTCATTCAAAGGCACTCCAGCCATCTCCCCTCTAGCAGACGTTAAGTCATCTAATGAAGGCAGTCACTGTGGACTGTCTGTTAGACGCTCCATCCGAAAACCACAGTGACAGCTTCCAACCTATCGAACGCACTGTGGAGCAACCACCCCCCGCTCCGGTAAGCAGAAGTACCAACGTCATCAACCACCCATCCCCGGGAATAATTCGTACAACCATCCCTGTGTCAGTAAACCTTCACCGGTTCACCTCACCGACTCTACTCAAGACCCAGGAAAGCAGGCAAGGCCGCCCCGCAAGCGTCGGCCTAGTAATAAGGTGTCTGGCCCAGAATGGGTAGCTTGGAGCTAGATAAATATCCGAGAGAAGAGGGAAAGCATTATCGAACTAGAACGAAAGACTCTGAGTTTAATGTTTCCTCTGTACTAAATATTTTCCCTACCAATAAATTCGAACTCGAGTTCCTTGTATTGTTCTTCAATTAATTATAGTTCGTAGCAATCCCTACTTACATCTGGTATCAGATTCGTAAGCCCTTGCTCCTCCACCCTGATCTGTTCTACTGATTGAGTCGGTCTGGAACCCCACCAGATCCACCACGAGCACTTCACCCGCCTCCGCCGCACTCTCGGAGCCAAGGAGCCCAACGTCAAGTAGGTGCTTGACAAGATTCGCTAGTCGAAGGAAGATCTCAATCACTGCTTTGACGAGAACAACGAGGAGTGGAACCGGCGCTTTATCGAAGCCGACCGACGCGGCCGAGCCCAGCGCCACCGTTGACGCCGCGGATCAACGCTTTGGAGTCCTCGTGTGCCGATTTCGTCTACGACGTCGGATCTCACGTCAGCAACTTGGAGGCGCGCGCGGCCGACGAGATCTATGCCGAAGCGGGATGACCGTGTCGCCGCGTCTTTGGAAGCTGCCACCATGGATCCGGGGTCGTGGCGTCCGGAGATGGAGGGCCTCGTCGATGATCTGTAGACGGAGGTCAAGCGGTTGATGAAGGAGCACAAGCCGTTCGCTATTCCACAGCCGACGATGACCTTCAACACACCTCCTTCAGTGCCAGTCCATACTTTGGCCGCCAAAAGCGAAGCACTATCGCCCCAAGGGGCTGGCTCGCACATCGCCACCGGGATGTTGGATCGGGCCCCTCGGCGGCCTGGGTCAATGTCCCGGTCACGGGTACGGTTTCCGATCTTCCCTCATCTTCCACCATGCCAATTTATTTTCCGCCCATCGCCCTTACCTCGCCCAACACCACAGCTTCCCTATCGCCAACCACCACCACCGCCGGTGACCATCCCACCACGGCCCCAACCATCACACCCCAGTTCCTTCACCCAATTTTCATCCCCCCACCACCACCTTACACCAATTCCATACCTAATTTCCACCAATCCCAACATAACTCCACCGTCCGACAACCTAAGCTTCCCTTCAACAAGTTCATTGGTGACAACCCGCGCCTATGGTAGCCAAACTGCGAGAAGTATTTTACCATGAACTCTGTTGATCCTTCAATGTGGGTCAGTGTCGCTTCTATGTATGTGGAGGGTGTTACTGCTTGTTGGTTTGAGTCCATAGACAACGCCAGTGAGTTGGATCACTCTTGCCATCATACTCTGGGAATATTAGCTTGATTGTGTTGAACTATCGCTTGGGTTGATCCGGAGGCTGTTCAATTGTTCCACGGACCGAGAAATTTCGGGAGTGCAGCGCGGGCGGATGGTGAAGTCATCGGAGGCCGGTGAACGTGATCTGGCCTCCACAGCTACTATGTACTCGTTGATGTCGTTGTGAAGCTCCACCATGAATTCCTTGCTCTAGTCCGAGGCCATTGAATCGCCTGGTCTCTGGATACCAATCTGTCACAGCCTCGTTTGACCGGTCAATGCGAGGGATGACGAGGGGCGTGGCGTGGGGGCGGGCGCTACGGGGGCGCGTGCTAGGCCGAGGTGGGCTGCAGCGGCGCAGCTAGTGGCGGCGCTGGCGGTTGCGTGGGGCGGGCGGCGGTGGCGGCTAGGGGGCGGCGCGTGGAGACAGAGCTATAGGGATAAACCCTAAATTATTCTTTCTTAATTGTTCTCAAGAATTCTCCCTCATATTTATATGAAGGGGTTTACAATTGCTAATGGGCCAGGCCTGTCTTTTCTCTTCTCTCTCTAATTTAACTAATAAATAAAGTACTCGCAATTACTGAATAAATTATTAAATAATCAGCCACTTAATCTATTTTTGGAAATACGTCTGCTGAGTGTGACAATAGGGCATAAAGTTTTTTGGGTGGAAACTAAAAAGGGCGTGTTTGGACACATGCAAAAATGTGTTCTAGCGAGTCAATCCCAGCCTTTGCCTTTGTCTAGCGAAAAATCCGAAATATAGAACGCCAATATTTGAAGATCTAGTAGTTAAGTAACTATTGGAGGTTTTTAAGTAAAATCTCTATTTCGATCGATAAAGGAGGATATATAGAAGCTCTTGAAATTGTTATCCTAATAAAGATAAATAGGAGTATGTATTTCACCTATTCTTGTGTTTTGTCTCTATTGCATTTTAACAAAAGAAAAAAGAGGCGGTCATTGTTACCATCCTTTGCAAGAATGTGCAAGTGGGTTGAGTCTCGTGTTTTACCAACCATTTTTTAGAACGAGATGAAATAAAATTTAAACGTTTTTTTTTTACAACAGAAAAATTTAAACGTTGAGATATGAGGACAAGCAAACCTCCAATTGCGTAGGGCCATTTGCATATGATACGTAGCTAAGCTGATGGCCGGCGGGTTCTATTCCAAAAACTAGAGGTAATTTTCTTCTTGAGATCCTCACTCAGATTGGCCAATCGAAAGGGCTAGCTGACAACAGCATCCCCTCTCATCAAACATAAACTCGGAGAAGCGTGTCGTGTCGTGTCTTGTCTTGTCGCATGCCTTCCTTCTCCCTACCTGTCCGCTCTTGTGTCTTTTTTTTTTTTTTTTTTAAGGAAAAGAGGAGGGGTAAGGAGCCCCTACTGCGCTTTTATTGAACTTATAGAAAACAAAACTTTTTACAAACTTTTACAGAAGTCTCATGGTACAAAAAAAGGTAACAAAGAAAATCATAAAGATTACACGGCTGTATCCATCAATCTAAATCAGGTAAAAGTGACTGTTTCGCTCTAAACATAACTAGAGCTAACTCCGCTTTGAAGGAGGACTTGCACTGAGGGATAAAATGAGCAATACCCCTGAAAATAGTGAATTTTTTTTAATTTTAACCCTTTTTTCAAAGAAAATCTATTTTTTAACCCGGGCTGAAAAGAAGTTCTAGGAATAACCCTTTTGGACGCCGCCGTAGTTGGTAAGCTTTTTTTGTACGCTGCCGCGCCATGCATGGGCGCTGGGCGACAGTGCCCGCCGACGTGGGCAGTTTTGCATGCGGTCCATGCCGACGCGTGGCATGCTTATTTGTCGCGCCGTAGATAAAGGCGCGACTAGCTGCGCCCTGACCTGTTGTGCGCGACAGCTTAAATACCCCCCACGCGGAGAAATCTCTCGTGCTCCTTCCATTCTCGAGCCGCCGCAGGAAGGAAAAAAAAAAACGCCTCGCCTCCGCCGCCGAGCAGCGCCCCCACGCCACCGCCAAACGCCGACGCTCCTCCACCTCCATATCTCTCTCTGTACCGGTCCCTTCCATCCCAAAGATGCCGAGGCGTGGTAAAATGAATTATAGGTAATCTCTTGTCTTTTGTTTTTTTAAAATTTGTGGGCAAGCAATAGATAGCACTAGGCAAATTTGTGCACATGCATACTATAACAACCATGGCACCTATATTTTGTTGGCATTGATTGATTGATTTATATTTTATATGATTTCCTATATGTAGTTCTATGTTGCATTGCCGTTAGAAATGAAAGTAGACATAGTTTTGATCTTTTATGCAACAAATAAGAAACCGAAATTACAATATTGCACTGTAACAATTTTAAATTTTTTGGAGGTAGCTATGCTCGTTTGCCGCCTGATCCCTATGTCCACAAGCCTCTCCCACCGGGTGTTCCAGTGCCCAATTGCTGGTGTGGTGATCTTTGCAAAGTAGAATGGGATGAAGATGATGAGGAAATCTACATGCGGAAGTATTGGATGTGTGCCAATTATAAATGGGACCCCACAGAGCAACAACGCCGCACTCGGCTGATGGTGTGTATATTCATTTTGGTTTATTTGTTCTATGATTATATATTTGCTTTGTGACAATTGTTTGTTTTGCAGACCCCACCACCACTCTGTGATTTCGAGCAGTGGATCGACCTTGAGATCAGTGAGGAAAACAAGAAATACTTGGAAAGCATCAAGGAGTTTAGGGCAGGGTTTCAACGGAGGCATGAGGAGTTGAAGAAGAAAGTGGCTGATAAGAAGGAGCGCAGGGAGGAAGAGGAAAGGAGGATAGCCGCTGCTTTCGGAGGGAGGAGAGGGAGAGGAAGCCGGAGCGTGGGCACCGTGCCAAGGCCGAGTAGGAGGCGGCCCAAAATGTGGATGATGATGGCGACACTTCAAGATTGGACGAGCTCATAGCCCTCGCCGTATCGGCTTGCCCGCCCTCACGCCACCCACCACCCCCGTGCCACCCCACGCCCCCGCGCCACCCCGTCTTTTACAAATGTGGTGTTTCAAGCGCCAGATGGCCTTGTTCCTTCCGTGAGTGGGGAATAGGCTATTTTTGTGGCCATATGGTGGATTATGATGAGGTTGGATATTATTTTTCAGGCAACCACATGAGACATTATTTTCCCTAACTAAAGTCGAATTGTTTGTTTTGACAGAACTCTAGGAAATGCTTTTGGGAGTCCTTTGAAGGAAAAGATGAGGTCAAGGAAGCAATCGTATAAGCGTGAAATTGGGCGGGATATGGGTGTTGGGGCCAAGCTTGTCAATGAGTATCTCTACATTCGTCAATGGGAGCAGCGTAAGCTTGCCAAGAAGTTGGGTGTTTCCCGCCCCACGTATGAGCAAAGATATGAAATGCCATGAAATTTTCAAGAAGAACCTAGACGAGTAAAGATGCACTTTGCGAAGCGAGTGAGGGGCGGACGGGCGGAAGGCGGATCCTCTTGTGAGCACCTTTAATAAAGCGAATCGCGGCGGGACCTCACTCTTGTGCTCGACGTGCAGCCACACGGTCCCCGCCGAGGCCAACGTGCGTGAGGACATCCCCGATGACAATGACAATGACTTACGGGTTCAGCTTCACAGCTTAGCGTGATGCCGTTGAAGAAGCCCACATGACACGTAATCCAAATGATGGTGTAGTAGTTGGTCCTCGTCCAAAGAATGAGGTGCTCGGTGGAGGATTGGGACTCGACGATGATTTGCTTCCGTGCTATGCTTTAGATTCATGATGTGCAGCGTTCATTTGTTAGGTGAATTCCAATATGTATGGAACAATGCTATATTCTATTTCTAATGAACCATGCAAATAACTATGTTGTCTTCTTGTTGTATTGAACCATGTTTCGAACAATGTTGTGTAACATTTGTATTGAACCATGTTTGATGGCATTGAACTTCGTGTTATTTCGCTTTTGTCTCTGCCTCGGATATTGGGTCTTTTAATTGTGTCTTTAAATTAAAAGACTAAGCACATAGTTGACGTGACACAACACATGAATTGGCATTTGCACGAAACAAGGGTTTGAGGTACACAACATATGGAATGGCATGTGAGAACATAAACCAAACAAGGGTTTATAGGTTCTCGCACTAAACCTAACATACCTTAGGTAATTAAACCAGCACTCAAGCGCATTTAAATGACATGTGGGAACTCGTACCAAACTATGGTACACAGTTCCGAACTAACCCTAACACGCCTTAGGTAATTTAAAAACAACAACAATCATCCTTAGGTGGCCACAAAAAGAACTCTGCCTAGTAATGTGGCCACATAGCGTACTTTGTAGCACCTTCTCCATAGTAAGCATCATGTGACGGTGGCGGCAGAGGCGATGGTGGTGGCGGTGGCCCATTGTTCTTGTGACAAGGGCGGAGCAATGATGAATCGGTGCATGGTTGATCCCGTGAGTTCTCACCGCCGTAGTCTTCCTCCTCTTCGTGCTCGGTCCCATCGATGCCCGCCTCCGCTTCCAAATCGAAGATTCTTTCTTGCAACCACCATATGTACTCCTCGATGTGGTTGCAAAGGGCCGAGGATCGATCCACCTAGTGAACCCGCGGTGGGGTCGGGTGCCCGTGAACTCGCAAATAGTGTATATTTGTTAGTGGTTGTTTAAGTGAGATACAAAAATGAAACGTTAATAAGTAATAGCACTTACGTAAGCGTGTGGGCATTTCCAGAAACGACGTCCTCCTTCTTGGCCATCTATCATCATCTGCACCAAACACTCCTCACCATGCCTACATCTTGGCCAGTCTTCCTTACGCTTGTCGTAGTTCTTGAGAGGATTTTCTCTAGTGAAATGTCCCTTACTTTGGTCACACCAACGATCTGGGTCGAGTTCATCAAACTCTTTTGGACCTACACCACCACCCCACAACTCTAGATCTACGCCCACGGGTTTGCATTACCTTTCTTAACCCCTTCCCTCTCCCACCAAGAGCCTCCAAACATTGCTACCGGGTTTGCTTCTTTGTTTCCCTTGAATGAGAATGGGTGTATTTATAGAGGGAGCCGATTTCGGGGCGGTGGGTAGTGGAGTTGGTATACGTGAGATGATGGGAACCCATGCATTTAAAAGTATCCCCGAAAAGCCTAGACGATGGATTTGATGGCTCACCGCAAAAGGAGCCAAGATTCGTTTAAAAAGGTTAGGTAATCGATGACCGCATCGAGTAATCGAAAAAGCCTATTGCCCGATCACTGCACCGACGGCCGATGTAGCTAGTCACCGATCACCGAAAAGCCTACACACCGATCACCGAAAAAGCCTAGTCACCGATCACCGAGCTCTGAAAATTTCGACCAACCTGTTGACAATCACCGAGCTCGAATAGTCACTCATCACCGAAAATAAGTAAGAAAAGAAAAGTCCGAACAACCCGCTCGTAACACTTCGCGCCATTTACTGGCCGACGCCGCCGCCGCTGCCATAGCCGGGTCTTGCGACAACATTGCCGCTACCGAGATACGGCGCGCAATGTTGTCGCGCGACCCAAATGGCGCTATGGCGCAGGCAGCGTAAAAAGCATTCTTCCACTCTCTTTCCATACTCCGAGGGTTCACGCTATTTCTCACTACATTTATGCGGTTATGTACATTACGGAGAAGAAAAACCATGGACTAACATAACAAGTTTCTTACATTTGTTCCATTACCTAAAATATTAGAAATTCATACATTCCTTGTCCATAAAATTCAACGACACCAGACATTAAGAGTTGTTGGTTCCATTACTCCTACAATCTACTACATAGATATGACCTACAATCTACTACATAGACATGACCACAACCTGAAACCTATGTGCCAGGAGTGTAAATTTTCTTCGGTTTCTTCTTTCTCCCCGGGTTTGTAGGCATCACATTAGGACTGAACCCAATGTCGGTGTGGTCGCGGTGGCGGCGCTGACGGTGTCCATGGTGCTGGTGCTCCTGACGAGGTGGGTCGAGCGAAAAGGTGGGGGCTGCTGGCACTACTTGTGTACCCATCGGATTCCACGGATCCTCGCAATTTAAAAGACAATATTACAATGTATACATATTACAAAACATGTTACAATGATATTAGTATTACTTCATTTGTTTTATTTTCCTTTTACCTGTTCGTCTACTTGAGTACCAAGAGGGGCATCCACTAGCCGAGACGGCCCAATCTCAACCCTCGCATCCCATGGATCCCAGCCTTGATTGGCGTAGAACCCGTCGTGGTAGCTTCCCTCGTGGCACGGCACCTCGTGGGAGGCCCGGCCGTCGTCGTAGGACTCCGTCGTCGTCCGCCCTAGCGCCAGTAGTCCCGGTGAGATGTACCACCCTCCATGTGCTGGTAAACGCCGGTTGTTGGTCCACTTGAATTTCCTCGCCCGACGACTCATATCCCTCCTCTTCGTCGTCACGAGGACTCGTCCGGGGCCCTTGCCCGAGCGGTAGTCCGGTGGTGTGTCTTTGGCGGAATTCGGTGTAGACCGGTACCTATATGAGTCGGCGAGGCGGTGCCCTCCCCGAGGCGGATGTAGAACCCGTGCTACGAGACCTCGACCGAGGCACCCACTCGGTGTGCATGCAACCCAACTTTTGTGCTAACTTCTTGCAATTCCTCTTCACCTTCTCGCATGTAAACAAAACTGTTTTTTTTTAAACGCTTGTAACGATCGACAACCAACAATATCTTACAAACAAGTTAGAGGTCTTCTTTACGGACAAATGCACGCAGCATACCTCGGGGCGTGTTTTCTCGCTTCATCAAGTGATCTTGCAACCTCATCGGACGCCTTGTGAGTTGTGAGGCCTATCCAAAGAAACAATGCATTCAGATGTCAAAGCCGTGGACTTTTCTAGATTTCTGAAAACCTATGGGCCAATGCTTTCATTTTTCCAATCTTACCACGTATATCCATCCACGCTGGGGCTCGGGCGGGTTGTGTGTCCACCATCATTAACAACTCGTACTGATCGGATCCGGCGTCTTCTCCCGGCTCCTCCTCAATCGGCTGGTCGGTGTAGGGACACGTGAGATGTAACCTCGTCGACCTGTTCAGCCACTTTAGGTACTCATTGAAGACCCGCTGATCATGTGGCTCACCAACATCCAACGGTATGGGCTGCCTGTTATGCCACTCCACGATGAAGTCATGGTGGGTCACAGTCCAGTCGGTCTCGGCGTATCTCTTTTTGCGAGTGAAGCTGGAACATAGGCAAAATTATTAGTACCATATGTACCAATTAGTTGGGTATAATAGTATTGGGTTGAAAACACACCTGTGCAAGAAAGGGTTAGTGGAGTAAAGTGGTGGTGGGCAGTCTGTTTTCTTCCCGAATTGCCTGCAAACTCTGATCGGATTGTGAAGCTCCACAATGTAGAAGAATATGAGTTTGCCATTCCACCGAAACATCTCAGACTCCTCCCAACACTGGGTATTGAGGTACCCATGTAGATCTGGATCTCTCCATGGAGTCCATCTCACCTAAACGTTTTATAGCATAAGTTAGAGGACATTTCTGTGAAAATTGCATAATGGAATGACATAATCTAGAAGGTGGAAACCTGGAACTGTGTGAGACGATCTAGTTGATCGGTGTACTCCCCGCATTTGCATTCAGCTTTGCCTCAGAATTTGAGGTGCTTCGCCTGCAGGTAGAGACCAAGAGGGAAGTGTTTCTTCGTCGTCCCACTCTGGCAAGTAGTAATCGCTGTCCTTTCCAGTTTGGGCTGGTAACACCGTAGGCCTCCCAATGGGCCATCTCTCCCATATCCAAATTTGCAGCAGGTAACAGCAACCCCCGATGTTAGGAGTATCTCCAGTACGACAGCAGGCCTCGCACAGCTGTCTGTATGTCCATGCCAAGGTAGCGGTGCCCCAGCTGTACATCGCTATGTTTTCACACGGTTGACTAAGTATGTCGAGGAACGCCCAACTGATGTTGTTGCCGGTGCAGTCAGGGAATAGGAACGACCCAAGGAAGTGCCACAACCACACCCTAGCATATCTCTCCAAAGTTTGCTCAGGGTAATCAACACCTTCGACCAAGTTATTGAAGTGAGCCACAAGCCATTGGTGGGAGACACCGGACCCCTTCCTGAAAAGTTTAGAGGAAATGAGTAACACCATTTATCGGAAAAACTAGTGCAAGCAAAATAATTCATAAGGAATACAAGTTTTTCATACTTCTATCTATTAGATTCCTCATCATCATCAGGTAAGAAGCCACAAAACTCCTGCACTCTCTCCCTCCAGCGATGGCTGTTAAGTCTACCTGTAACTGGTAGCCCCGCCAACCTAAGGCACAAGATAAACTTCACATCCTCCAACGTGATGGTCATCTCTCCGCAAGGGAGGTGAAACATGTGTGTTTCAGGCCTCCATCTGTAGGAACAAGGGTTGTCAATTAGATTAAATGTTAACGAATTTAGTTGTCACCTAGAATGTGTTCTCATGTAGTTACCTGTCAATGGCAGCACTTAGGAGTGCTGGGTTTAGGGGCGGAAGGCCTTTGTTCACAACGCGAACAATCTCCGTGAAACCTCGCCACCGTATGTATGGCGCCAGAACGCCGTCCCACTATAGCCGCTTCGTGCGATGTGGGTAATGCGGCCGCAAGTGAGGTATCGGTTAGTGGTGTACCGTCCCGCCGCCGGCTTCACGGCTCGTGGTGCTCGTCGTGCTCCACCTCAAGGATGGGGTATGCTGCGGTGCGGCCGGTCTTTGGACCTCGACGAAGACGCGCGCCATGTCAAGTTTCACAAAAAAACAAGTGTTAGCCAACAATAATAGTAAGGGGAAGAATAATACTATGAAACAAATTAAAATAAATAAAGAAAAAACTAGAATACTAAAATTAACATATTTAAAGAACACTATTGTTCAATATGTGTAAACTAAACTAGCATACTAAACTAGAATACTAAACTACCCGCTGCCCTTGTCTTCTATGCCACCTTGCGTTATGACCGTGTGTTTTGCGTGATTGAACAAAGATTCTTGGTCGGTTCCTCATTGAACTCTCCACCACCAAACCAATCGGGACCGTATCCTCTCATAGCATCCATGTCTCCCCGAGTCGCTTCTTTTTCCTCCTACCCTTCTCCTTTTTCCTTAGACTTCGAAAGCACAGTGTAGTCCGGGCCCCGGTAAGCCCTTTACCGCGATTCGGTCAAGGTACGGCTCATAGCTCTTCTCCCAAACACGTAGTGTGTTGGATTGAGAAACAAGGGGTGCATATAAGGCTCCACCGGTGTGATCATACCAGCGTGGCGTAAATGTCGTAATCATGTGAGAGCAAGGGGCATGCATGATCTCGAGGAACATTGCAACCGCACTCTACTTTGGCTAGATCAACACGGTACATTCGTCCCACCTTGACGCTCTCCACCCACACTTGTGCCACCCCCCGCCCCGCATAATCAAGACATGCCGTTCCGGTCCATATGCCTCGCCCGTATGGAGGTTGGACAATTTCTCATGCTCCGCCAAAAATTCAGCCCCTTCAATTCCAAATCTTCCAGTCTCTCCTAGATTCCTCAAATAAGAAGTCCATACTTTGCAACACAAAATATTCATTGCACTTAGTGAAGGTGTACTCCACAATTCCGGACACCAAAGAACGATCGGACTCCTTTGAACACACGGTTGAAAGACTTCGGAAGAGTTTGTGGTCATGATGCCCCACCCCGCAACCCCCCCTCGTCATATGCTAGGGCCCACTTAGCTTTTTTCTCGCCATCCGGTTTTCTAGCCATTCCTTAGCCTCTGGGTTCAAGATCTTTTGTAGTTCAGCTAGGGTCTCCTTGAACTCATGTTGTGTTTTTCTCAGAAGCCATCCTCTTAAGCGAGCCACCGCCTCCTTCTTCCTTTGACGCCAAAAAAATTAGCGAAGAAAATGCCTTACGCACCATCTGTGGTACTAAAGGCGTGCAGCCTTCAATGTGTTCATTTGCAGCAGCAAGTAACCATGCGTGCCCGTCGCCGAGATCAAGCAAATGGTGCGAGATGTCCCAAGCACTTCTACACGCCAGATGCCTCATGAACCAGGGACCACGATTCAATGCCCTCGTGCTCGCCAGAGCAAATGCAATCGGTACTATCTGGTTCTCCGGATCACATGCGGCAGCCATCATCAAAGTGCCCTTTATACTTTCCTGGTCAAGAATGTACCATCAATTAAAATAACGGGGCCGACAAGATCAAATGCATGCCAACATTGCTCAAAAACCGTAACACACGGTACAAAAACAAAGGCCTTGTAGGAGCGGGGGCAACGGCAGCTTATGACTAGGGGTGGCCGACACACATTTTTTTTCCGCAACCCTTGAGTGTCTATCCACCATCTCATGCCCGGGTTGTAGTGAGCCATTGCATTCAAGATTCGGGGCACTCGATTGTATGCTTCCTCCCAGGTTCCCCATCTGATAGCCAAGGCTATTTGCTTAGCTCGCCAAACCTTTCCACACTTGACCTGATAGTTGGTCATTGAGAAAATGTTCTCTTTGTAACATGGCAAATGTAGATGTCATTGTCTTTGTCAACAAACCCCAATATACGACGGGCAAGGTAACGCGGCAAGGTCGTGGATGCTTTTGCTTACCCTCATTATCCCTGTAGGTGTGGGGCTGCACAACTTTAGTAATCCTCCACTTACCATCATACTTATTCTTCCGTGCACGCAACTTCCAAGGGCATGTAACATCCCTACTCCTACACTGGATATGATACCTTAACTCCTTATCTGAATGTGTGGCGTAGTAGGGCCGATGGTGATGCACAACATAGTCTTGTAGGGAGAGCTTCATCTCTAACATTGAATTGAAGATCATACCCTTCCTAAGAATTGGGTCCTTCTCACCGTGCACCATGCCTCTACACACCCGAGACCGCTATCACAAACCGCCATATGAGTCATGCTAACATCCCTATAGTTCGAACACTCGGTGGTGGAACGTGATGTTGTGGTTCGCTAATCCTACCCCAAGAGTCATATGGTCTATCATCCTCCGGCAAATCATGTACCAATCTACCCTGGGTCAGCATGGCACGAAGGACCGATGTGGGCACTGCATCTGTGGCTACTCCCTCATCATCATCATCAGGATCATCAGAATCACTGCTGCCCTCATCCTCCTCATACTCCTCCACCTCCTCCGCCCTCCTCGGCCTCTTCCCCGCCATAGTCCCCCCTCGCATCAAAGTCATCCGTCCGCAAAACCTACAGGATGTTCATGCAACTCGCTTCCCGTGTCACCCGACCGTCCCAAATCCATGTCGGTTCCTTCTTGTTCTCGCCCCAAATGCCGGCTCACCACCACCATCATCCAAAATCCTGTAACCATTCTCAACAAACACCTCTCGCCATGGCCACATTTGAACTTTGCACCACCCCATTTGAACTTTGCACCACCCTAATGTATCGGGTCCAATGAGAAGGGTTCAACAATGGCACAAGCACATAGTGAGCCCTAGTCTTCCCGCTGTCAAACCTACCCTTCAGTGTAAAATCACCGCCAAACTTCACCTTCAAACGCTCACAAAGGTCATTGAATCTAGGGGGCTCATCAAACCATTCCGTTTCTTCATCCATATTCTCTACCATACCATCTTCTTTCCTAATGGTCCCACCGTACAACACTCGGACACAACAATCCATCTACAAAGACATTCCACACACACTTGATCATTTCATGGAATTAGTGAAATCTATGGTCCATACTAAATTTAGCTAAACCTAACTATCCAACAAACTAACTAAAATGATTAAATTTAGCTTACCCAAACTATCCAACCAACTAACTAAATTTAGCTAACCCTAAGTGTCTAACAAACTAACTAAATTTACCTAACCCTAACTATCCAAGTAAGTTTAGCTAAACCTAACTACCCTAACTAAGAACCTAAATTACTATAGCCCATAATATTCATAGCAAGGCGACAATGTAGTACCTTGGGGAGGAGATGAACAACGTGTAACAAAGCCGGGAATCAAGGTGGAAGACGACCGGCCGGAATGGGGCCGGCTCGTCCACCATGGTGACGAAGGGCGGCTTCTGGGGAGGAGATGAGGTGGAATGGAGGGAGGACCGGCGCCGGGCGGCGCGCCGGGTAAAGGCAAGAGGGCGGCGGCAAAGGTGTGGCGGCGGTGGAGAAGGCGGCGGGCCGCAACGGCGGTGGAGGCGTCGAGTCGGCCGGGGGTGGAGGGGTGGGCGGCGGCGGCGGCGTCGCCGGGCCGGGCGACGCCGGGCCGGGTTTTTTTTTTTTTTTCAATCGAGTATCGAAAGCAAAGAGTGGGAGTGAGAAGAGGAGTCGAACCGCAGATTCCCACGCCGAGGTAGGGCTGTCGCCGCAAATCGTAGGGTGCGGCCTGCCGCTAGGCCATCTGCTAGCGCGGCAGGCCGCGCCGATCTGGCGGCGCGCGACGGGACCCCGCCACGCCGGGCGCGGACCGCATGCGGGGCCACGCTTGGCGGGCCCCTGTCGCTACGCCCATGCAAGGCGCGGCAGCGTAAAAGCCGCTACCAACCCACGGCGCCGTCCAAAAGGGTTATTCCTAGAACTTCTTTTCAGCTCGGGTTAAAACAGATTTTCTTTAAAAAAAAAAGTTAAAATTAAAAAAAAAAATCAAAATAGTATTGTTACGGCAGCTCCAGATTGCCCAACACATTGAGATAATAATCTCCATGAAGAAAGACAAATTAAGCTGGGATTTGAGGCCTTCGAAGAGCAACTCAACATCAGAGTTATCGGGCACGAGTACACCAAGGGTATTCCAGCAAGCTTGTACAAAAGGACACTCAAAGAAAAGATGCATCAAAGTTTCGGTTGGGGATGATAAGCAAAAAAGCACAGCTGTAGCTTGGCAAAACCATATTTTTTTCTTTTGAGCAAGTCTCTAGTGTCCAATCTATCCTTCAAAAGCAACCAAAAAAAGAATTTCCTCTTATTTTGACATGAGTTTTTCCATAACCATCTGTAAAGTCTATGTGCTGCTGTGGATCCAATCAGAGACTTATAGGTTATTCGCAGTTTCTCTCCGTCTTTTTTTTTATTCTTCGTATTTTGATTCTGAAAGAGTGTTCTGTGATTCCTGTCCCTGCTTGCAAGTAAATAGAGCTTACGTGACACGGCCCTTGTGCGCAAGAAAAGAACTTTCAGCCGGTCATGCACTCCCGGCTCGCCGGCGTGAACTACCGCCGGCGAGCATTGCGACTCTGCCATTTCCAGTGCAAGATCACTGTGCCTCCGTTCTCGAATTCTATGTGCAAGAACAAACAGAAAAAGAAGATGAAGAAAAAAAAAATAATATATGGCTATGTTTACATTCAGAAATTTTTTATAAGAAAAAAACGGGCTGGAAACAAACAAACAAATAAAAAGAAATCCTGATTAACGCAGCACAGCACACAGCAATCAGGAAAAAACCCAAATATAATCCAATCGTCGCCACCACCATATACCGAACAAACCGCACACGAACGAACGCAATAATGCAAGGTCGTTAGCGCGCCATGCCACGCTAGCTATGTGCCTGCTGTACGTGCTAGCTAGCAGTTCTTCTCCGGCTTGGCGAGCTTGCACTTGACCTTCTGGAACACGGGCATCGCCATCCCCGCGGCGCCAGCTGCAGCTTGAGGGGCACCACGCCTCGACCTTGCACTTGGTGTAGCGTGGCGTGTACCGCACCTCCCCAAATACGTCCACCTCCACCTGAACGTGCCCGTGGCATTCTGCTTGCGGAACTCGGACTCGCCGGCCTTCCCGAGGATGAAGGCCCTGATGCTGGCCGAGGACAGGTGGTACACGAGGGCCTTGCCGGCGGGGTGCTTGTCGCCCTTGTCGGCGAGCTGGAGCCGTTCGAATATCTCGCCGTCGAACTTGTACCCCGCCTCCAGCGGCTTGGTGTTCTCGAGGCTCATGGCCCAGTTCGGGTTGCGGATCACCAGGGTCAGTGACAGCTTGTACAACAGGGACGTCACCTCCTCCGGCGGTGAGGTTGACAGTTCGAACCGCAACAGCGTGACGTCGTCGACAGAGACGTCGATGGGGCGGACGAAGCCGAAGGCGGCGAAGAGCACGGCGAAGATGATGGCGCAGACGATGCCGAAGCAGAGCAGCCAGTACTTGCACTCGAGGTTGTAGCAGCAGTCCCCCGACTTCGTCCTCCTCACCTGACAGCGACAACAACATGAATCAGTTTCAAGTATTTTCCTTTCTTTTTTGGATTGAACAGGAAACCAAACGATAATTCAAGGGTAGCAGCCAGGAATGCAGCTGGTGCTGGCCACAGGGCACGAACCCGCTCAGCAATGCTGCCAGGGGCGAAGCTAGAACAAGTTAGAGGGGGTGCCTTTCTCTAGAGATGTGAAGATTTTATCTGCAAACATGGTGAAATTTTTGTTTTTACTAGTGATTTTTCAATCTTTTAGGGGGTGCCTGGGCACCCACAAGCCACAACATGGCTTCGCCCCTGGATGCTGCGTTAGTGGGTGGCGGCGAGAGCAGTGGTGGAGCCATGTTGGGGCCATAGACGGCCCTGGCCCTCCCTTGACACAGACATTCTTCTGAAGACTGAAATCGATTTTGCCTACAAACAAATCAGTACGTAATGTAAATACGTCATGTAAGTCTTTTCTTTCAACTATAATGGGAACTAGTGAGGGAAACAAACCACTACCATTGGCTATCCAGCTCATTTATCTTAAGGTTTATTAGTATTTTCCTAGTATTTTCCTACCACTCATGTGCGTGGGGAAGACCATGGACTATCCACAGAGTTACCTAACTGGGTGCTTGATTGGGGCACCAACGATGTACTAGTGGGAAGCGTGAGCTTTCCAATAGCTCAGGAAAAATCGTCATGTGGGAATTTGCATTTTCTAGCAATTCATGCTTTCACACTTATTATCTTCCTTGATATGTGCTTCAACTTTCTAGTCTAGTTTGCTAGGTTAGTTAATAGGATTAGAGCCTAAGTTGCAAAACCTCTTTTATGTTTGAGATAGCAACATATATATAAAAAAAATTAGAGCACTTTTGATAGAACTTGTATATGTTTTTATAAGTGGTTTTTGGGCCTTAGTTTTTAGGCGACCTATATAACTTTATAAGGTGTGTTGTGTGCATGCGTACTTTCCTTCTCTTTCGCCCTCAACAGGATTATTCCATCTTCCACATATGTTATGAACAGTAGCAATTCCCTTTATGCTTTCTTATTTTTAACAACATTAATTAAAAACTCAAAGCCCTGTCTTTCTTTTTAATACGGTTAGTTACGTTTACCATTGGTTTCTGCCTCACCAATAATTTCGAGATGGGTCTGGTTATTCTTGGCAAAGAATTTAAAAATAAGGCATGCTTACCTGAGACAATGTTCCTAGTGATCCCATCTCAGCACTTAAATTTGCCTGATCCTTTTGGTGCTCCTCGTGCAGCATGTCGAAAAAAAAACGCTAAATTCACTTCGTCAACCACTTTATGTCCATCATGATTTTCTTCATTGAACATATTGGCAGTTATATCCGTAGCTGTAAGATTTCCATCAATTCTGGTGCTCTGCACGACGATGAACCCTTTCTTCCTGTGATTCTGTAGCTCCTGTGCTGGCAGTGTAATCGTGGTTCGACACCTTGATCGTGGTGCAGCAATGCCTTTGTTTGGCTGTATGGAGAATGAGAGTACACTTGTCGTTACAATCCTAAAGGCAATACAATAATCTGTATCGTTGGTCAGTTCAACTGAGCTTGATATCTGCTTGTTATGGGCAAGAGTAAAATGCAATTCAAGTGGCTCAATCCCAAGCATGTCATCCAAGCTGGAGATTATCTGTGAGGGAAAAGACATATATGCATTACTGCGACTTGTAGAAGCAAAATTATTTGATCTGCGATTTGCAGATTATCTGCTTCTGTTGAGGCATAAATATGAGCTTACCTTCTCCAACGAAGATTCTCTAATTTGACCATCCCAGCTATCTATATTGTTGAGCTCACGGACTATGTCCATAATAAATGGTCTGTTTACCGGGTTTATTTCCTGGCAGCTTACCGCCAACTCGAGGCACTTTTTCACTTGTAGGTACAACAGTGGTGTATGCTCTGATGATTTATTCCACCTGTGCCTCCATCTTCGGAGTACCTAACATTTCGACCAAGGTAATCATGATTGCCTGGCAATGAAATATTTAGTGCAGACTATACATATGCTTGACTAGCATGAACTCGACGAAGGAAACTACATCCTCGTTTGGGATGTTCCAGATTCTCCTAACTCTTGTGAGAATATAAATCAATTTTCCTTCAGATTTCAATAGTATTAATGAAAAATCTTGTTTTGAAGCATCCAATCTGATAAGTGGTTTGGGACACATTCTTATATTTTTAGAAACGTACAATGGAGCTCGTAAAATCATCTAACACCATAAAAATCATACACTTGGTGAATGTTGAAGAAGAATGAATTAGCATATAGTTTTATTTTTTTTTCCTCAAACTTTTTATTGTTCTGGGCATGCAAGTTCAATTTAATAAATTTGTTTTTCACAGTACAATAATTATCATTAATTTTAGAATGCATTTATAATTGGTGTTAGCACTAATGTTTATCTGAGTCACCAATAAGTGATTTAAAATACTTTCATTTGATTAATGAGAGAAAATAAATCTTCTAAACATTTACTAACTCTGGTCCTAAAAGAATGCAATTATGGATTTGTCAAACTATATTAATTTTGACCAAGTTTATAGAAAAGTCTATCAACATTTAGGACAACAAATAAATTTATTACGAAAGTATATTCCATGATGACTTTAGTGATTCTTAACTTGGTACAGTAAATATTGATATTTTTTATATTTTGATCAAAGGTATGATGGTTTGGCTTACTTTTTGTTTTTTGAAAACACATGAAAACTGGATCATTGGAGAAGACTCCCGTATGACTTTGAAAATAAGGTGGTGCAAGGCTTCGAACTCGGGTCGACAAATGGTTTGACTTACTAGAATTGCATTTTATTGAGGCAGAGGTAGTATAGGAGTATGTTATTACTTTATTTATTCACTATTGTTAAACTTTTGATTCTCGACATATATATGCTATCCTACATAAGTTGGATTCACATGAGTTGGTTGCCATGGTGTCGCAAGACTTTGTGCATCTACCTTTTCAAAAAGAAAAAGGACTTTGCGCATCTGCGTAAGATGTTAGACTTTGCGTGTGCCCAAGATTCACATGAGTTGTACTATGCCCATGATGGTAGTAGTCTACGAATTGATAGTCAATATGTGTCTTAGTTTGTCTAAAACATTACTACGCTTATGTGTATTTTTTTTCGAAGTCAAGAATAGTCGTAGGGACAATTGTACCAACTCGATTTATCTGCCATGTTGCTAATAATGTGGGACAAGTCTCTCTTACTTTGGTTGTATTCGGTAACTTCCTACTTCCTGTCACCAACTCCATCATTATGACACCTAAACTATAAATGTCTGACTTCCATGACCGTATTCGTATCAATGTACTGAGCGCATATGTTCTGCATGAAGACACCATGAGAAGGCAGTGTCATAATAAGTAGAAGAAATATAGAGTGTAAAATATCAGAAAATGAAAAATATAATCTATTCATTCATGTATAGTGTACCGCTTAAAAATCGACGTGCTGTACTCGTAAATTTGTGTTTTCCCATCAATTCTCGATACTCCAAAAATCTGTAATCTTTGGTACCATATGGTCACCTAATAGTATATTGGCAGGTTTTAGGTCCATGTGCATAATATCGTGTTCCTTGTGGAGATGAAGCAAGCCATCGCAAAAAGTCCCTTAATTATTTGGTAGCTTAATGTGCCATTCAAATCCCCTTAATTGTCTGCAGGATAAAAATAAGAAATAAGCATGATATGGAACCTAAAATATTCTCTATTTAATTTCTGCTTCCTAGGGATGAGACATTTATATTGTTTATATAGTATGTCCTTTTAGACTTATTGCCTCTATCCTTGAGCCATTGTTTGAAGCACTCCTCTATCCACCCCAATTCACATGAGTGGGAGTGAATTCCTTGTATATTGAACTAAACTCCACAACAACCCACTCCAACACACATGTATTGAGATGCATATGGGTATATCTAAACAAGGCATTAAGGGCAAACGTGATATAAATAATGAAAGATGGTGAATGTAAATAAAAATTGATCATATTGAGATGCAGTTCTGATGTTTTGGGCTTATCATACCCGTAAGATGCTTGTCAAGGCTTCCATTACTTATATAAGGGAAACAAAGCAACCTTTCCCGTTCTTCCGCCATAACCAATGTTCCACTTCCATCGGGATTTGGAAATGCCTTCTCTTTTGTTTCAGAACAATAACCTAAAAAGTGTACTATATTTTGATGCCGAACCTTGATCATGCAACCAACCTCACAAAGAAACATTTTTTCATCAAATATATTTTGATAATCTTTTTAAGCTTCTTCACAGCAATAAGCTTCCCATTTGGCAGTTTGCCCTGTTTGAATTGAAATTTTATGATGGTCATGAGCATTAGATTAAATTCATGGCTCTGCTGATAGGAACTTGAAGGAGCAGTGGAAGAGGAATTTACAAAAACAGCTATTTTACCTTATAAACGTCTCCACACCCGCCCTCACCTATCCTTAGATTTTCAGAGAAATTTTCCGTGAGTCGTTGTAAAAGTCGAAAGTCAAGACTGTCCGGCTCCTTTTCACCACAAATTATACGCTCTAAATCATCAAGTTCCACTTCTAGGCCATCCATTCTAAATGAACAACTGATTTCATAGTTAGATAAATCAAAGTTAATCTTCTTCCTCAATGGAACAGAATGGCATTCATACAGTGTATGCCATGAAAACTGGGACAGCATTGGAATCTTGATATTTTTTTTCTTGTAAACCACTGTATAGTTCTATAAGGAAAACAACATGGAAGAAGATGCAAAACTATCAAATACATTAGGGAGAGCATGCCTGGTTGTGGTTGTACCTTCTGGCGAGTTGCAGACTGAACTATCCAATTAGTGAGGCAATGATGCGACCAAAACCCTGAATTAAACAACGACGCAGGTGTTTACCACAACATAGTTGTGCATGAAAGGTTGAAACAGAAAATGCGAACAGAGGTAAATGAACTGGCTAGCACTAATTGGTATCACGGGCACTGGATGCACAAATGGATTACAGCAAGAGGAGCTTAGGATTAGGATGAAGTTTGTACTACTATCTTATCAGGTTCTAGACCAACTTGCAGGACACAAGTACTGAGAGTTGAGACAGTACCTGGCTTGGCAGAGAAGAGATGTTGGAAAAAGATTAAAAAAGAAAACAAAACTGATTGTGTAATAATGGAAACACATATATATATACCCCTGAGGAAAGCATCCACCATCTTTCGAACTACAGCCTTGACCTGACAATCAGTAGAGATCCAGAGATTTCAATAGACTGGAAGCAGACCAAATAATCAAAATGACTTTGAGCCAGAAATATTTAATAAGCTCGTAATGAAAAGATACACATGACCTGGGTATGGAACGAGCTGGGGCGCAGGAGACATGGATGGATTGCAACTAAATACACTCCATACGATTGAAGCTATACCAGATCTGAAGTCTTTTGCTTCTTCGTTTCACTAAGTCTACCCCTGGCTGTATACAGGCTGCACACGGCATATATGCATATTCTCAGTTCACTTGTTCAGTCATATAAGATTATATAAGAGTAAGAGGTCTTAATTACTATGGAAAACAAACATAAGGGGGCAAAATGCAAGACTGCCTTATCTTTTTGACCCTGGTCACATGGTTGAAATTGTTTTAAACTGGTCTGATTCGCTTTGCAGACAGTAGTGGCTTCATGTGGTGGCTAGATGCAACCTCGGTATTAGCAGCTTTCACTCTCCTTTTGCATCTCTGGCCTCATTGGTGCTGCTTTTATTAACCATGATACTGCTGAAACAAAAGGAAACAAGATGGACACGGGGCCATTTTTTTGAAAGTTGCAACAAAAGAATACAAGACAATGTAATGGAGAAAAAAGCAGAAAATAAATAGGAATGCAGTAGCAACAGGGACAAGAGAAAGCATTTGTGGAATGTAAGACTATGTCAGACAATGCAAGAATCTGAACACAAATCTGGCCAAATGTTTTTATTTGCCTATTGTAAGGTCAAGTATGAAACTCAGCTTAGGAAACAGATCTAGTAGGTATTGGTTGCAGGGGAGGAAGGCGTTACCCTCTTCCTCCCCAGAGAGAAAGCTATAGAGTTTGGTTTGGGCTAGTTCGATCGGTTCCTACTTCCTACCCTGACAAAATTGTTTGGCCCAGGAAGCTTCCTCAAACGTTTGGTTTTGAACGCCTGGAGTGGAGATCCATACATGGCCTGCTTCTTGCCTAGCAGGTATCGAACCAAACAAACCCTTTGTACTGATCATTGCCTGCAAATCAAGGAAGAAAATCGTTAAGATAGCAAAATTCATATAAGGCAAGAACTGATGACGGCCATTCTATGGGTCTAGCATATTTCCTAAGTCTAGTTGTGCCCATCAGGGTAGAGACACTAAGGAGGTTTGAGGGTGGTGTTGATATAAAACTATAAAAGGGTATCATAATTGAACTAACACTAATTGTATAATCATTTAAAAAGTACAGTTAACTAAGGGGCATGAAGAAGTATGAATATTTGACCTGTTGTGTGACCAGCATCAAGGTCATGAGATCTAGTAACAGGATTCCAACATTATCCCCACAGGAATAAATAATTCATGTGAGGATTATTACAGGATAGATATGATTCCATGTATTACATTTCAATCTCCTCTAGCTTGTGGGGCCGGTCCACATATGTTGTCGACCTCAGATTAGCCACAACATTGTTTTTTTTACTGATGCTGAAACAAGAAAGAAAGTATTGAAGCATGGAGTATACTACTATCACTGAGGTTTTCCAGAAAACCAAACCAAGGCCGAAAAAAACAGAGCAAAAATTTTTTAATACCGGGAGATGGCCATCGCAAGTCACAAGCCACATGAATTTTCACGCAGAAAACAAGCACTTTGCTCCATGATGCAAGTTATTAATGACTTTGGTAGCTGGCCAAAGTTCACTTTATATATTCATTCCAAATGGTAACTTTAAAAGTTCATAGCTGACTAAAACTTTATAACTAAAGTAGAATGGAGAAGGGAAATAACATATGATTTTCTCATAAAAGGTAAATCCACTGCCTATGAGAAAGAACTTCCACATGGTAAGTTTAACTCTATTTTGAACCCTACCAACTAAATGTTGTTTTGAAGTTTGAAACACCGAGCAAAAAACTTCTCTGCATTAACTGAAGAACAATTTTTATAGCAGTTCTTGGAACAAGGAAGTAGGAACTATGAGCAGGTTGGGTGAGAATTCTTCAGAGATACAGATCAAAAACTGAAGCAAGATCTCTTAGTTCTGGTCGCTGGAGCAAAATCAGAAACTGAACTATGTGTTGTTGAAGGTTTGAGACATGAGGGTGACCGATACCGTAATTCACAATGCAAGCAACATGTGAGGAAATAAAAACTAAGTGAAGGCATGGTGCTCATCTCACATCTCGATCTAGGTTAGTAGAAAAAAAGGGGGGTCCGTATTCATCCACTCCCTGATTATGATGATTCTGGAAGCCATAACTACAGGCACATCATCTCAACAGGAAGGCAGACGAACCTGATGTTTCGGAGCCTCACATCGTCTTGACCTGGGGGGTGATCGGCCGGGAGACGGGAGTTCCTGACCATTACCAACGAGGTGAGGGTCGAAGCATACGTCAGGGAAGGATATGAGGGCTGCTCAGGAAGAACAAGCGAGTAGTGTCCACCAGCACCAAGAGCGAGGAGATCGACGTCGCCGCCGGCGCCAGGTCGTCGGCCGCCTCGGTGGTCGGTGCCATCAGCCGTCGCCCACAAGCGCGGCAGCTGTCTAATGGACTGGTGGGCCTCGACACTACTGATTTGGCCCACGGCAGTAGTAGTGGGGTCTAGGCATTGTGACACGAACAAGGGGCCCTTGTGCGCGAGAAAAGAACTTTCAGCCGGTCATGGACTCCTGCCTGCGAGCATTGCGACTCTGCCATTTCCAATGCAAGATCACTGTGCCTCCATTCTCGAATTCTATGTGCAAGAACAGACAGAAAAAGAAGACGAAGAAATAAACAATATATAGCTAGGTTTCAATTCAGAAATTTTATATAAGAAAAACTGGGCTGGAAACAAATCACATTCCGCGTAAGTTGCACAGCACAGCACACAGCAATCAGAGAAAAAAAAAATCCAAATATAATCTATATCATCGTCACCAATCACCACCATATACCGAACAAACCGCACACGAACGAACGCAATAATGCAAGGTTGTTAACGTGCCATGCCACCAGCTAGCTATGTGCCTGCTGTACGTGCTAGCTAGCAGTACTTGTGCTCCGGCTTGGCGAGCTTGCACTTGACCTTCTGGAACACGGGCATCGCCATCCCCCGCGGCGCCAGCTGCAGCCTGACTGGGCACGACGCCTCGACCTTGCACTTGGTTTTGCGTGCCGTGTACCGCACCTCCCCAACTACGGCCACCTCTATCTCGAACATGTCCGTGGCATCCTGCTTGCGGAACTCGGACTCGCCCTCGTTCCCGAGCATGACGGTCCTGGCCCCGGCCAGGTGGTACACGAGGGCCGTTTCGGCGGGTGCTTGTCGCCCTTTGTCGGCGACCTGGAACCGCTCGAACGGCTGGTCGGCGAACTTGTACCGCGCCTCCAGCGGCTTGGTGTTCTCGAGGCTCATGGCCCAGTTCGGGTTGCGGATCACCAGGGTCAGTGACATCTTGTACAACAGGGACGTCACCACCTCCGGCGGTGAGGTTGACAGCTCAAACCGCAACAGCGTGGCGTCGTCGATGGAGACGTCGATTTGGCGGACAGGGCCGCCGAAGACGAGGATCACCCGATCACAGCCAAGATGACGACAACAGCAGACACCATGCCGAACAAGAGCAGCAAGTCCTTGCAGTCCTCCGACTTCATCCTCGACTTCGTCCTCCGCACCTGACAGCGACAAAATCAGTTTCAAGTTTTTTTTCCCTTTTTTTTTTTTGGATTGGACACGAAACCAAACGAGAATTCAAGGGTAGCAGCCAGGAATGCAGCTGGTGCTGGCCACAGGGCACGAACCCGCTCAGCGATGCTGCGCGGGTGGGTGGCGACGAGAGCAGTGGTGGAGCCATGTTGAGGCCATAGAAGGCCCTGGCCCTCCCTTGACACAGACATTGTTCTGAAGACTGGCCTCAATTTTGCCTACAAACAAATCAGTACATAATGTAAATACGTCATGTAAGTCTTTTCTTTCAACTATAATGAGAACTAGTGATGGAAATAAACCACAACCATTGGCTATCCAGCTCATTTATCTTAAGGTTTATTAGTATTTTCCTACCACTCATGTGCGTGGGAAGACCCGTGGACTATCCTTATCAAACTGGGAGCTTGACCCTTGCATTGGGCACCAACGATGACTAGTGGGAAGCATGAGCTTCACTACTACAAAAGCCTACTGTAGGAACGCCCCATTTTACATTAGGGGCGGTTCGTTTTACGAGGCGCCCTACAGCGTGCGGCCCCGGAGAGGGGGTTATGGGCCGCCTCTACTGAAGGCACGATAGGGGCGGCTCATGTTACGAACCGCCCCTACTGTTGTTGGGGCGGCTCGATATCCAAGCCCCCCCTAATGAAGGCACGATAGGGGCGGCTGGATGTGACCGCCCCCCCTGCTGTAGTAACAGTAGGGGCGGCTCAAATCAAAAACTGCCCCTATGAGTGGTACGTAGATAAAGGCCGAACCAGCCACCTTCTTCCTCCTCGGGTCACTCACTCAAACTCGAAAAAAAAAGTTGGGAGGCCTTGGGCTCCTCCTAAAAAATTGCTCTACTAAGGGGGAGGTTTTCAACTCAAATCCTTTGGTGGGGAGGCTCAAAAAGGTAACGAAATGCTAATCCTACCACTTAATTCGATTTTGTATGGTTAGTTGTGGAGTAATTTGAATTTTGCTTTCCTCTCACTTTCTATGGTGCTTGAGCTTTATATGGAGCAAAGTAGAGCTTAGGATTGGAAGTGGTAGTGGAGATTAGTAAGAGTATTGAACTAGACCCATTTTTAGTGGCTCTTACATGTGATTTTAGTGGAGTAATAAAATAGCTAGGGTTTCATGTGTTCATGGTTGATGAACATGTCTTTTTTTTAATTCTTAGTTTAAATTTCTAACAAGTTTTTCTCTCTCATATGATGTGCAAAATGCGGTTATTTTTTTTCTAAAATTTTCTAAAATGATAACCTTTTAGTGTGTGCTTCAACTTTAATATTAATGCAATTATTAATTTTAACCATTTAGGGTTTGCCATGCATATGTACTCATATATATCACTAACTACACACTTGATGTTTTTTTTTTTGTTTTTTAAAGGATGGAGTACAGGAATGATTGGATGTATGGCACGTTAAGGTGGAAGGATGGTTTTCGTGACGAGGTGGATAAATTTATTGAAGCCGCTGAGAATAATGCGAAGACATTGAAAGAGGATATCATAATATGTCCGTGCCGTGATTGCAAGAACGAGATAGCATATAGAGATGTGAAGACCATCAAACAACATTTGATTACACGAGGATTTGTTGCGGATTACATGCGGACTCATCACGGTGAAAATTATGTTGGTGAAGACCTCGAACTTCGAAAATCTAGGAGATGACCCCGAAACCCTAGAGCGCTTCTCTCGGTGTGTAGATAAGCTTCAAAATAAAAGGAACCCCGAGCATGATAGTCAACTACTGCGATGATGATGGTTGGCATGGTATGGGCGACACAAAGTCGTTGATGGTACGGGCAAAGGTGATGTTGTCGATGATGTCGTAGCACGTGAAGGGGATGAAGATGACGGTGATTATTTGGAGGACATGCTTAATGCCTTTGGACCAAAAATATTAACGAATGCGTGAAAGGTGTAGAGAACCTAGAGAGAGTGAGAGCGAGCATCGAAGGAAACGTGGTATGGTGTTGAAAAGGTTGTCCGACGCGACTGACGCTACTACGTTTTGTGCTTGAGTCGTTGATCTTGAAGGCTAAGTACGGTTGGTCGGATTTGTAGTTTCAATGATCTGTTATGTCTCTTGTCATGGTTGCTTTGCCACAACCAAACTCGCACCGATGAATACCTACCAAGCAAAAAGGTTATAAGTCCATTGACAATGAGTGTTGAAAAGATCTATGCATGCCCGAACCATTGTATCCTTTTTCGTGGTGACATGTTCAAGGGGCTAGATAAATGTCCTAGGTGCGGCGCTAGTCGGTACAAGAACAACAATCTATACAACGGGGAAGAGACCTCCATTGGAAACAAGAGAAAGAAGGGTGGGAAAAAGCCGGTACAGGATTCTAATCTCGAAAAGGACACTCCGTTAGGAATTGATCCGAAGCAGAGAAGAGTTCCTGCCTTGGTAATGTGGTACCGCCCGCTGACCGACCGCTTGAGAGGCGAATCTTCCTAAACCCCAAAGAAGCCAAATTGATGACGTGGTGGCAAGACGACGAAAGCGCAAGATAGATGATGATAAGATTGCACACCCGCCGATGGTACTCAGTGGCAAAACTTTGATAATAATCACAAAGACTTTGCTCGAGAACCGAGGAATGTACGGTTTGGGTTAAGCACCGATGGAGTGAATCCCTTCAATGAGAGGATGACTGACCATAGCACTTGGCCAGTGTTCTTGACAATGTACAACATCCCAAAGTGGTTGTGCCACCGCGAAAGTACCTTTTCCTTCTTTGTTCTCATCTCAGTTCAAACAACCGTGCATTGACATTGACGTGTTTATTGAGCCAGTATTGGAAGAATTCTATAAACTATTCAAGGAAGGGGTGATGATGTATGATGCGTTCCGAAAGGAGGACTTCTTATGTCGAGCCATAATCATTGTTTCTATCAACGACTATCCCGCATTGTTTGCTTTGTCTGGACAGATCAAAGGGAAGACTGGATGTGTGGTCTGCTTGGATGGTACTATATGGGTGTATCTAAATGCATCCAAAAAGGTGGTTTACTTGGGCAATCGACGCCACTTAAAGAAAAATCACAAGTACCGAAGCGTGAAATACAAACACTGGTTCAACAACACTGTAGAGACTGAAGACCCTCCAGAGAGACGTCAGTATGGACAACATGTGTACAGAATGGTCAAAAACTTGCAGCTTATTGTAGTAGTGCTTTCGAATAGATCAGGAAAAATCGTCATGTGGGAATTTGCATTTTCTAGCACAATTTATGTTTTCGCACTTATTATCTTCCTTGATATGTGCTTCAACTTTCTAGTCTAGTTTGCTAGGTTAGTTAATAGATTAGAGCCTAAGTTGCAAAACTTCTTTTATGTTTGAGATAGCAACACGCGCGCGCGCACACACAATATATATTTATATATATATATATATATATATATATATATATATATATATATATATAAAATAAATAGTGCACTTTTGATAGAACTTGTGTATGTTTTTATAAGTGGTTTTTGGGCCTTAGTTTTTAGGCGACCTATGTAACCCTCTTCTTAGACTGCCAGCCGGCCCAGCCCCTTTGGCCCTCAACAGGATTATGGCTTCTTCCGCATATGTCATGAACAGTAGCAATTCTCTTAGGGCTTGTTCGTTTCCATCGGATCGGCTCCATTCGGATGCTTTGATTTAGTCCGGTTTGAATCCGGTCCATGATAAAAATATATATGTTCGGTTAAGAAATGGTTCCGACAGACTGAAATAGGCTAGATTTGAATCCACCCATTTTGTATACCAAACCACCCGGATTTGTTCCACACCTCTTGAGGTCCGGAACGAAAAACAACCGGATCAACTGGATTGAGTGACAAAGGTGGATTCACTCAATTCGGCCCGAAGTAATCCGTGCGAATTCAAACCGATGGAAATGAACAAGCCCTTATGCTTTCTTATTTTTTAACGACATCATTTAAAAACTCAAAGCCCTGTTTTCTTTAAAAAAAAATACAGTTAGTTACGTTTACCATTGGTTTCTGCCTCACCCATAATTTCGAGATGGGTCAGATTATTCTTGTAATCAGAGTAAATTTCAGACTGCTCTAAATATTTTTTAGCAGAGATTAAAAAATAAAGGATGCTTACCTGAGACAATGTTCCTAGTGATCCCATCTCAGCACTTGAATTTGCCTGATCCTTTTGGTGCTCCTCGAGTAGCATGTCATAAAAAACTGCTAAATTCACCTCGTCAACCACTTTATCTCCATCATCATTTCCTTCATTGAACATATCATCAATTATATCCGCAGCTGTAAGATTTCCATCAATTCTGGTGCTCTGCACGACGATGAACCATTTCTTCCAGTGATTCTGTAGCTGTGCCATCTCCTGTGCTGGCAGTGTAATCGTGGTTCGATACCTTGATCGTGGTGCAGCAATGCCTTTGTTTGGCTGTATGGAGAATAAGGGAACACATGTCGTTATCCTAAAGGCTATATAATAATCTGTGTCGTTGGCCAGTTCAACTGAGCTTGATATCTGCTTGTTATGGGCAAGAGCAAAATGCAATTCAAGTGGCTTAATCCCAAGCATGTCATCCGAGCTGGAGATTATCTGTGAGTGAAGAGACATATATGCATTACTGCCACTTGTAGAAGGAAATTTATTACATCTGCGAGCTTCCGCTGAGGCATATATATGAGCTTACCTTCTCCAACGAAGATTCTCTAATTTGACCATCCAAGCTATCCATATTTTTGAGATCACGAACTATTTCCGATATAGATGGTCTGTTTACCGGGTTTATTTCCTGGCAGCGTTCCGCCAACTCGAGGCACTTTTTTCACTTGTAGGTACCACAGTGGTGTATGCTTTGATGATTTATTCCACCTGTGCCTCCATCTTCGAAGTACCTACCATTTCGACCAAGGTAATCTTGATTGCCTGGCACTGAAATATTTAGTGCAGACTATGCATATGCTTGACTAGCATGAACTCGACGAAGGAAACTACATCCTCGTTTGGGATGTTCCAGATTCTCCCAACTCTTGTGAGAATATAAATCGATTTCCCTTCAAATTTCAATAGTATTAATGACAATTTTTTTTTAAGCATCCAACCCGATAAGCGGTTTGGAACACATTCTTGAATTTTCAGAAACATACAATGGAGCTCGTAAAACCATCTAACACTGTAAAAACTCATACACTTGGCGGATGTTGAAGAAAAATGAATTAGCATTTAGTTTTATTTTTTCTCAGACTTTTTTATAGTTCAGGGCATGCAAGTTCAATTTAATAAAAAATCACAGTACAATAATTATCATTAATTTTACAATGCATTTATAATTGGTGTTAACACTAATGTTTATCTGAGTCACCAAATAAGTGATCTTAAATACTTTCATTTGATTAATGAGAGCAAGAAAACTTCTAAAAATTTACTTACTCTGGTCCGATCCTAAAAGAATGCAATTATAGATTCGTCAAAAGTCAATCTATATTAATTTTGACCAAGTTTATAGAAAAGTCATCTACATTTATGACAGCAAACAAATTTATTACCAAAGCACATTCCATTATGACTTCAGTGATTCTTGACTTGGTACAATAAATTTTTTATATTTTGATCAAAAGTTAAGATGGTTTGACTTACTTATTCTTTTTGAAAACATGGGAGACCTAGGTCATAGGAGAAGACTATCCTGTGACTTTGAAGATATGCACACTACCCTGTGACTTACTATAGGAGTATGTTATTAATTTTATTCACTACTGTTAAGCTTTGATTCTCACCATATATATGCTATCCTACATCAGTTGGATTCACATGAGTTGGTTGCCATGGTGTCGCAAGACTTTGTGCATATGCCTTTAAAAAGAACTTTGCGCATCTGCGCAAGACGTTGACTTTGTGCATGTGCCCAAGATTCACATGAGTTGTACTATGCACATGATGGTAGTAGTCTACAAATTGATAGTTAAAATGTGTCTTTTTTCTAAAAACTTTACTACGCTATGTATATTTTTTTAGAAGTCTAGAATAGTCGTAGGACAATTGTATCAACTCAATTTATCTGTCTTATTTTTTTAACTTTTTTATCTGCCTTATTGCTAATAAAAGCTTCCTCAAGGGAAAAGAATACGCAGATGGCTCCAAGTAAAAAGAGGCTATATTCATGCAGTGTGGGACAAGTCACTCTTACTTTGGTTGTATTTGGTATCTTCATACTTCCTGTCACCAGCTCTATCATTATCACACCTAAGCTATAAATGTCTGACTTCCATGACCTTTCGCCGGTATGAATGTACTCTGGAGCGGCATGTCCTCTGCAAGAAAGACACCATGCAAAGGCATTGTTATAATAATTAATGAAAGATTAGAGAGTAAAATTTCAGATAAGGGAAATATAATCTCTTCATTCATGTATAGCGCATCGTGAAAATCGACGTTCTGCACTGGTAATTTGTGTTTTGCCATCAATCCTCGATACTCCAAAATCTGTAATCTTTGGTATCATTTGGTCACCTAATAGTATATTGGCAGGTTTTAGGTCCATGTGTATAATACCCTTTTCCTTGTGAAGATAAAGCAAGCCATCACAAATTCCCTTAATTATTTGGTAGCGCTTGTGCCATTCAAATCCCCTTAATTCGCCTGCAGGATAAAAATAAGAATTAAGCATGATATGCAACCTAAAATATTCTCTCTTTTAATTTTTGCTTGCTTTTGCCTATATATTCCAAGGGATGACACATTTTTATTGTTTAATCTGTCCCTTAGATTTATTGCCTCTATCCTTGAGACGTTGTTTGATGCACTCCTATCCACCTCAATTCACATGTGTTGGAGTGAATTGGATGTAAATTGAAGTGAGTTCTACATCTACCTATTCCAACGCACAAAGATTGAGATGGATAAGAGTGATGGGACACATTGTTCATGTCTATTTTTGTGAAGTTGGTTGGAACTTCTCAAACCGTAATGGTGTTTATTGCTTCCCTTTGTGTGCCGGGCTCAATACATGGGCTGAAATCTGTTTTACCTCCTGTCTGGGTGTGTTCACCTTATAGCGTTGGTTTGTATTGTGACGCTTAGCTGTGTACCATCCCTAGATGGTAGAGACTGAACTTAATTCCCTTATTTAAAAAATCTAAACAAGGCATAATGGAAAAGGTGGTAGTGAAAATATGAGAGATGTTGAAATATAAATAAAAATTGGGTCACATGGAGATGCAGCTCTTATGTTTTGAACATCGCACCCGTAAGATGCTTGTCAAGGCTTCCGTTACTTATATACGGGAAACAAAGCAACTTTTCCCATTTCTCCACCATAACATATTTTCCATTCATTAGAACTGCTGTATGTTTTATTTCAGAACAGTAACCCAAAAAAGGGTACTATATTTTGATGCCCAACCTTGATCAAGATTTCAACCTCACGAAGAAACATCTTTTCATCAATTATATTTTGATAATCATTTTTAATCTTCTTCACAGCAATAACCTTCCCACTTGGCAGGAAACCCTGTTTGAATTGAAAATTCATGATGGTCATGAGCATTAGATCAGACTCATGCCTCTGCTGACAGCAACTCGAAGGGAGCAGTAAAAAGGAAGAAAACAAACAACTATTTTACCTTGTAAACCTCTCCACATCCACCCTCACCAATCCTTCGATCATCAGAGAAATTTCCCGTGAGTCGTTGTAAAAGTCCAAAGTCGAGATGGACAGGCTCCCTTTGACCACGAAGTATACCATCAAGTTTCTCTTCTAGGTCATCCATCCTAAGTGAACAGCTGGTTTTCATAGTCACATAAATGAAAGTTAGTTAATCTTCCCCCTTAGGACTTGTTTGGTTGCACTCTAATGGATTCGAATGCAGCCAAACAAGTACTTAATGGGACAGAACCCTATTCATATATATAGTGTATCCATACCACGAAAATTGGGACGGAAATGGAATTGGGTTGTTTTTTGTTGTAATAAAGCGTGATAATTCTATAAGGAAAACTTACATGGAAAAAGTTGCAAAACTGTCAATACATTAGGGAGAGTATTCCTAGTTGTACCTTCTGTTGAGTTGCAGACTGTAGCCCTCTAGCTCGGTGGTCTACAAACTGGACTACTAGTAATTATTAAGGAGGCAATCATGCGACCAAACCCTGAATCAAACAAGAAGCAAGTGCTTACGACAATGTAGTTGTACATGAAAAGCCGAAACAGAAACCACGAACAAAGAAAGGTAAATGAACTGGCTAGCACTAATCGGAATCACGGACGCAAGAGGAGCTTAGAGGATGGGGAATTGAGGATGAAGCTTGTACTAGTATCTCTATCAGGTTCTCTAGACCAACTTGCAGGACAAGATGTTGGAAAATGATTGAAAGGAAAACAAAAATTGGTTGTGTAATAATAATATGGAAACATATATATACCCTTAAGAAAACATGCACCATCTTTCGAATTACAACCTGGATATGACAATCAGTGGAGATCTAGAGATTTCAATAGACTGGAGCAGACCAAGTAATCAAAATGACTTTGGACCAGAAATACTTAAGCTCATAGTGAAAAGATACGCATGAACACACCTGGGGCGCAGGACATGGATTGGAACTAGATACACTCCATATGATTGAATACCAATCTGAAGTCAACGCCTGCCGCATACAGCACGCTGCATATGCATATTCTCAGCTCCCTTCTTCAGTCATATATAAGATTATATATAAGCGCAGGAGGCCTAACTATCATGTGAAAAGAAACATAACACGAGAAGGGGCAAATTGCAAGACGGCCACATTTTATTTATTTTTTTGACCGACGAGTCCATCAGTCTTGACGGCCCCAGCTGGTGACATGGTTGAAACTGTTTTAAACTGATCTGATTAGCTTGCTGACAGTAATGGCTTATTCATGTGGTGGCTCGATGTGACCTCGATATTAGCATCTTTCATGCTCCTTTATTTGCATCTCCTGTCTTATTGGTGCTGCTTTTTATTAACCATGATACTGCAGAAACAAAACCAAAAAAAAAAAATGAAGTTGCTCAGGGCCAGTTTTGAAACAAAATAATACAAATGCGGCAATGGAAAAAAATACAGAAAACAAATATGAATGCGGTCAAAGTTCACTTTATATATTTATTCCAAATGGTAACTTTAAAAGTTCATACCTGACTAAAACTTTATAACGAAAGTAGAATGGACAAGGGAAATAACATATGATTTTCTCATAAAAGGTAAGTTTAACTCTGTTTTGAACCCTAACAACTAAATGTAGTTTTGAAGTTCAAAACACCGAGCAAAAACTTCTCTGCATTAACCAATTTTTATAGCAATTCTTGGAACTAGGAAGTAAGGACACTCTGAGCAGGTTGGGTGAGAATTCTTCAGAGATACAGATCAACATTGAGGCAAGATCTCTTTTTTTTTTTTTTTTGAGCAAAATCTGAAACTAAACTTTGTGTTGTTGAAGGTTTGAGACATGAGGGTGACCGATACCGTAATTCACAATGCAAGCAACATGTGAGGAAATATAAACTAAGTGAAGGCATGGTGCTCATCTCATCTCGATCTAGGTTAGTAGAAAAAAAAGGGGGGATCCGTACTGATCCACTCCCTGATTATGATGATTCTGGAAGCCATAACTACAGGCACATCGTTTCAACAGGAAGGCTGACGAACCTGATGTTTCGGAGCCTCACATCGTCTTGACCTGGGGGCTGATCGGAAGAACACAAGCGAGTAGTGTCCACCAGCACCAAGAGGCAGGAGATCGAGGTCGCCGGCGGCGCCGGGTCGTCGGCTGCCTCGGCGCGTCGCCCACAGGCGCGGTTGCTGTCTAATGGCCTAGTGGGCCTCGACACTACTGGTTTGGCCCACGGCAGTGGTAGTGGGCTCTAGGTATTGTTCCTCGTATAGGGCCTTCGGTTGTAACATTTTGATCTCACACTGCTGCAAATGTAGGAGTGTTTCATTTTGCCCAATGGCCAGTGCTGATAATTGGGGATTGAATAGAATACATCTGCCGGCAGTTTTTTTATATATATTTTCTTCCACTTTTTATGGTGCAAATATTTTTAAAAAAATTAATGTAATTATAAACTCCCTCAGTTAAAATATATGCAATTATGGGAAGCATGCCGATCAAACTATGTCATCTTTGACCAAGTTTACAACAAAAACGTATTAGCATTTATGTCTCGAAACAAATTTATTGTGAAAATATATTTCATAATAATAACAGTACTTTATTTTGTCTCGTAAATGTTAGTATTTTTCGTATAATTTTAGTCAAAGGTTGTGATGTTTGACACATGGGGACGACGTGAGAATTGCATGTTTTCGAAACAGAGGGAGTAGTTTCTTCTCGCAACTTTTATGTGACCTTCATATTTCACGCTAAGCTTGTTTAGATGTACATGTATTTGACTCAATCCACGTGTGTTGAAATAGAGATTGGAGTGAATTGGAACTAAATTTCAATCCAATCCACTCAAATACATGTGGTTTGATGTAACACATATCAACAAGGCCTAAGAGGCTAATTTAAGAGTGGATTTAGATATTATGAAAAAAAATAATGTTTAATAGTGAGATGAGCTAAGTTATGTCTAGTTGTTGTTCTAATTGTGAACATAAGTTTAAAGCAGACATAAACATTGTTAGACATTCGATTAAGTAGGAAAATTTTGAAATCTGATATCGTGGCATTCGTTTGGAAAGTTATGCTTAGGTTAAGATCCGACCCACGTTAACGCTAACACAACAGGAAGAGATCGCCTCTTCATTCATAGTCCGATCGCCAATGCACACTCTGCGGACATGACTGCTGTACAAGTTCCAAGCAGTGAACAGGGAAGATCGTCCGATTCGGCAGATTGGACCGAATTGACACGTGGATTGAGGGAAATTGGGGAAGGAGATGGGAACGACGGCAAGGCGACGCGGCGGTGGGCGGCGGCATGGCCGCGCCCGGCGCGCGGCCCGCGGCGCTGATGGGGCGGCGGGTGCGGGAGCGGGAGAGGAGAAGGCCTAAAAGCTGAAAGCGATAGATATGTTTTATTTCTTGCTTGTTATATGTTTTATTTCTTGCTTGTTCCCCTAGAAATTACATGCCTCTTACTTATATAGCCCGATTAGTGGGGACTTGTAATCTAAGCAATCTCTATAAGGTTTCCTTATACGATTGGAATACCTTTTACAAGCAATTTCCTATTTTATTTATTTCCTAATAAGGGTCTCCCTTATAGATGAGATAGCCCCTTGCACACCAAAAATTACCTAAGATAATCCTAACTTGAAGACGAAGCAAACTCGAGTCGTGCGGGAGAGGGAAAGCGGCGGCACAGGGGCCGGCCTCCCCCCACGCGCGCCCTCGGCCCCTCCTAGGCTGGCGGCCGCCGCGTTTGGCTCAATTAGCCACTTCGGGCTGGCCCAGTTACGTGACAGAATCAAAGCCCGCACGTTGTTCCTTATCAATCCTTTTCAGGCTCGGCAACCACCAATCCAATTGGCATCCCATCTCCTAGACGCCGGGAGGACAAGCAGTGCCCTGAGACCAACAAGATGCAGAACCGTGACGACCGAAGACGCAACAGAGAAAGAGGTCTTGTGTGGAGATCGGTGCATCATGCATGGTGGGCTTCTTGAGGCGGCCTAGAAGGTATCGAACCTAACATCTCTGCACTAACTGAAGAAAAAAAAATTATAGCAATTCTTGGAACTAGGAACTTGGGTGAGAATTCTTCAGAGATACAAATAAGACTGAAGCAAGATATCTTAGTTCTGGAGCAAAATCTGAAACTGAAATATGTGATGTCGAAGGTCTGAGGCATGGTGGTGGCCACTGAAGCTTTTTTTTTTTGAAAGATCTGGTTTCCCGGCTTTGATTATAATAAGCGAGGAATAGAGTTTACAACCACCCGTGCTAGAAGAGAAGCACGTCGTGCAAGAAGAGAAGTAAGGCCCACCTGTAGCAAAAACCGCTACAGGGGTAATAGCCACACCACACTAAACAACACGTAGAAACGACAACCCAAGGAAGATGTAGGTCCGAGAAACTAGGGACGCGACGCCCCAAGAGGGAAAACGGCGCCGCAGGCGCCGCCGCCTCTAAGCTAAGCCAAGAGACCCTAGATTCGGCGACGGCCTAGATTCGAAGACCTAGAATTCGCCATCGCCGCCGCCGCTAGTCGCCCCGGCAAAACCTCGCCAGAGGAGCATCAACACACCGCCGCGCACCACAGCCACAAAAGCTGCATTAGCCAACCCCACTGCCAAGCCGACATGCCGAAAAACCAGCAATCGCCCCACCACCGCGTGGCGTCCACCACGCCGCCGACAGCCCCATCTTCATCATCGCCGGTCGTGGCCTCCGCAGCGGCTCAACCATCGGAGCACGAACCGGTGAAGCGCTCGCTCTCACCGGGAGTCCCTACGACCGCCTAGTTCCCAAATGGCACCACGGTTTCCACCGGCAGCTCGACCACGGAGCATGGACCGGAGGCGGCCGCCTCACCAGGAACCCCCTCAGACCACCGGAGCAGGCCCATACCCGCCACCCCTCCGATGCCGATGTTGGGGAAAGCCCACCGCTAGCCATGAGGGGGGACGACAGAGAAGGAACCGCCCCAAAAACGAATGCACGGGCCTAGCCCCCAACGCACCTGCCACCGCGAACGCCGCTTGCCGACGACCGCCCCGCCGCGAGCCCGCCAATTAACACAAAGCCAACCCTAGGGTCCGGATCCAATGAGAATCCGAGGCCCCCGAGCCCGCACCACCGGAGACGCCACCAGCCTTGTGGCCGCCGATTCCAGTTGTCGGGCACCAGATTTGGTCGCCCAGCCCGAGGTCAGCCCAGGGCCGGCCTTTGCCGGGCGCCACCGAAATGGAGGGGAGAGGGGAGCGGATGTAGAGGTCGCCGTCGTCGCCATCCCCGCCCGCCGCCACCATCACGGCCGCGCCGCTTGCCGCGCCCTCGCCCCGCCTCAAGAGCCCAACGCTGCTCTGGCGAGGTGAAGCCGAGCCGGCCGCGCCAAAACAGCGCCACGCGCCACCGGCCGAGCAGAAGGTGCCCCGCCGCCATCATCACGTCGGGCCACGGGGCCTTGCCGGGCGGCCTGCTCCGTGGCGCGGCGGAGGTGAGGGTGGTGACGCTGGGCGGCGGCTAGGTGTCCGCCCGAGCTGCCCGCGTGGGGTGACCGGGCGACGCTGGGATGACTGGGCCACTGAAGGTGATATCGTCATTCACAATGCAAGCAACATGTGAGAAAAATATAAACCAACTGAAGGCATGACCCTCATCTCATCTCATCTCATCTCATCTCTAGGTTAGTAGAAAAAAGGGGAAGGGAAAATGCTGTAATCACGAATTCAGTACTGGTCCATTCCCTGTTTATGATGGTTCTGGAAGCCATAACTACAGGTTAACCACATAGGACAAGTGCCCTGAGACCAACAGGATGCAGAAACCTTGACCAAACGTGACGTCCGAAGACGCAACAGAGGAAGAGGTCTTGTGTGGAGGACTGGAGGTCGATGCATCATGCATGGTGGGCTTCTTGAGGCGGCCTAGAAGGTATCGAACCAAACATCTCTGCACTAACTGAAGAAAAAAATTATAGCAATTCTTGGAACTAGGAACTATGTGAGAATTCTTCAGAGATACAAATAAGACTGAAGCAAGATCTCTTAGTTCTGGAGCAAAATCTGAAACTGAAATATGTGATGTCGAAGGTCTGAGGCATGATGGGCCACTGAAAGTGATTTCGTAATTCACAATGCAAGCAACATGTAAGAAAAATATAAAGCAACTGAAGGCATGGCCCTCATCTCATCTCAACTCATCTCTGGACCAGTAGAGAAAAAAAAAGGGAAGGGAACATATGCTATAATCACAAACAGTGTTTGGCGCGCGCCCATGCGCGCGGGGCTTTGGCCGCTGCTTTGTCGATGATTGAAATATAAGAGACAATGAGAAACATGTGTAATCATGACAGCGACTAACAGAGTTAGGCATCTAATTTTATTCATGCGTCTTGACTATTAATATAAATCCTGCTTGTTTCTTTGGCAGGTACAGAGAATTGGAAACAACACAAGGCAAATATTTAAATTGTTATGTAACTTTCGCAACTGTGGTTCTCAGTGACCTTTTCTAATAAATTCCTGTAGGGGCTCCCAGCCTCTCCAGTTTCTTCAAAAAAAAAAAAGGCAAATATTCAAGTTCATAGCTAATTTATAACGGCGCTCGGGGTAATGGCCGGAAGTTAGAACATACCGTGAATTATGTTGTTACATTGCATAATTTTATGGGGAGGATGCTTTCACCCGGAGATGACCAGGAGAAAAAGCTACGGAACACAGCAGCGGCGCAAAGCAAGGGACCTCTACTTAGGAGCACCATCGCGCGTCCTCTGAAATACGACTGAAGCATACGGCAGATCACATTCCGCGACCGACTGCAGCAGGGACAGGTAGATACACCGACCACAAACATCCTCGGACCCTGTACCGGACGCAGGGTGGAAAAAAGAAAAAATGCAGAGAAGCCACGACAAACGACGCAGAGCACCGAACAAACGAGGCAAAACACCACCCAAAGAAAACACAGACAGTCTGTCAGGATGAGCTAACAACAGCGACCGCTAACTCCAAACTCCCCAATCGAATACATACCCTACGCGGGCACTCCTCGAAGCTCGCGGCGCCGACAGACGAGGACGAGGTACCCCTACACGGTGAAGAGGCAGCCGTCGCCGCCGAGCACGGGCCTCGAAGACTGGAGCCATCGCCGCCACAGATCTGAAGCGAGAACAGCGCAGCAACCTGCAAGACTTGGCCGCACGGCGGCGCGCCGCGGCAGAACACGAGAGTCAGCAGGGCCAGGTTGAAACGGCGGCGGCAACGGCGCTGAAAGGAAGCGGAGGCACTCACCTCACCCAGACGACGAAAGGAACGACGGCAGGGAAGGAACGGACAGAACAGAGTGGAGCCTATTTATGACGACGGCTACGAGGCCACCGAAGGGTCATAGCACGGGACCAGATTCGAGACACTGATCGATGGACCCGAGCTGTGAACACAACCGGCCGGACCCCACCCTTCCATCCATGCGGCCACGCGACTTGAACCGGAGCCCACCGGGCTCAACCAATCCGGAGACGACAGCGACCCCGAAGAGCAGGAAGCAGCGCAGGCTAGCGCACGTCGCCACCGCACCGTAGGACGCAAGCCGACGCATGCCGCGCCCCAATGGTCACTGCACCCGGGCCCGACGCGCCCTCGCCAACCAGGGAATGGGGAACTTTTCCAGCGACAGGGTGCACGCACACGTCGCTCCCTCCACGGCGGCCGGGGAAACGGCTCACACCATCGACGGGCCCAGCCCAAACGCACCAACCACAGATCGACAACGCGCGAACTCGGCCAATGCAGGACAGACAACCGAAGCTACGTTCAGGTACGACGCTTGACCGGCTAGACTTCCTTACCAGAGCAGAGTCAGCGCGCCAGCAGCCATCCACGGAGATCAGGACGGTCAAAAAAAAATTTTGCTACCGTGGACGCGCTGGCCGAGCCGGTTCTCCACATCCAATATACTCTTTAAATTCAGTACTGGTCAATTCCCTGTTGACGATGATTCTGCAAGCCATAACTACATGCTAACCACATCGTCTCAACAGGAAGGCAGAAGAACATGATTTGCATCACGGCACGAGAAATATTAACCTACTGCTAGAAGATTTCAGAATGAAATGCTTGATTTGCATTTGTAGGGCAAAAAAAAATTAGGTTAAGGGCGTAATTATTTCTGCGTGTCCGCATCAACCAACCTAAATTATTATCAAGAGTTGTACCCGGACCTCGACATCGACACCGATGTCTCCACCTACGTCACCACCTCTGCAGATCCGCTTGCGCTAGGGACGGGCGAGGGTGTGGAGCCTCCCGTTTGGGATGATCCGATGCTTGATGAGTTCGCGGCCTCCCTCGCTGTGCGTTCGCCTACTGCACCGCCTACCTCTCTCGAGGCCCAGGAAGTGCTGGTGGCCTCCTCTTCGCCACTTCGTGCGACCCAGCTCTGCTTCGCTGATACGGAAGTATCAGAGGTGGCCGGAGAGGTGGCCCACCGGCCGACCCGGCAGCCTACCGACGACGTTCTTTGCCACCACCGTCTTCGAGGGACGCTACCACCACTGCTGCTGCTCCACCCGGGGGTATCCCATCCTCTGGTGGTGAGGCCGATGTCGGCCGATCGGTGCAGACCGGGACCGCAAGCGGATGTCTGTCTGCCGATCGCAACTCCTCTAGTGAGGCAGCCAGAGGAGCCAGGTGTGATCACCCCGGGTGCTATGCAGAGGCAGATTGAGGCTGAAATATGTCTGCCCATGGTCACCCCGCCGATCAAGTCGGGCCTAGGCTAAGGTGTGCCAAGTCGCCACAAAGAATTCTCCCTCGCGAGCGTCCGTATTCTTCGCTGAGCCAAGGGGGCTAACATGACCTTGCAGCTCGAGAGAGTACTCCTCAAGAAGATTGGGGTACAATGACGAGACGCCGGATCCTCACCGGGTACGGTTCAATGTAGCTTTCGAGGTGATATGTCGGAAGAAGCGGCGCTGAATACTTTGCTTAAGGGTGGGTTTGATGTCTCTGCCATGAACCTGAATTTGGCGGGACTAGAGGAGGAGGGTGCCTGATTGGGCCTTGCTTCTACCCAGTTTGTCTTATGTCTGTTGTTTCTCTGTCGCAAATTTGTTCTCATATGTAATCAGTTTTAGTTGGATCCAAAGAGTCTAGGTGTGTTCCCCGGTAATCATGACATTACCAAGTGTATGTTTGTCAAACTCTTTCTTCTTAATGAAATACGCGCTTCGGCGTGATCTCAAAAAAGAGTTCCGCACACTGAAGCACGCAAGGAATTAGCAATGGAAAGGCAAAATTATGGTTTCCGTGACTCCATGTTGAGATCAACATCGCATGGTGTTTGGGAGTTTTGGAAAGAGACGACGCAGACGATGGGAACAGATAGGGAAAGGGGATACCTGGGGAGTGATCATCAGTTACTGACCAACAAGGTGAGAGTCGGGAAGGATATGTGGTAAGTTCAGGAAAACAAGCTAGTAATGGCCGCCAGGAGGGAGATCGACGTCGTCGCCGGGTCGTCGGTCGCCTCGGTGCCATCAACTTTTTTTTTTTTTTTTGGCATCGGTGCCATCAACTCTCATCCGCAAGCGCGGGCAGCTGTCTAGTAGTGGGCCTTGGCCCTACTGATTTGGCCCACGGCAGTGGTAGCGGGCTCAAGGCATTGTGCCTCGTAAATCGGACTGCGCACAAATGTACTAGAATACTTTTGCTAAAAAAAATGTAGGAGAGTACTTTATTTTGCCGAGTGCTGATAATTGGTGGGATTGGATAGTATACATTTTGGTTAATTGAATTTTGTATTTCATCTCACAAATTTTATATGATCTTCATATTTCACTCATTTTTTTAAGATTACACCATACAATGCAGACGTCCAACACACATGCACCGTCAACCCACGTACGCAAACCCTACCTCTATGAGCACTTTCGAAGGACTGAGCCAACATATCTTGAAGTTCACGAAGTCACTAGACACCTCGCTGACGACGAGGACGTCGCCTACCACTTAATGTATAGCGCCGAAAAATTTTGGAATAAATCCAGGAAAATGTGAGTACGAGTGCCAAGTCGAGTATTTTAACCCTAGTGAGCAGGTTCCATCACAAGGAACCCAACCAGCTGATTTATGATCAGTCCACATCTTCACATTTCACTATGTGTTGCCTATCACAAGTGATTGATTACAACTGCAGTCCCTCTTTGTATTGAGGGGCGGATTACAAGAGCTGACACGTAGCTTTTCGTGATCGGGCCATTCACCCTTTTTAGCCGACACATAGCTCACATAACTCTATACTGCTAATTACAACACAAGTATGTAAACCCATTAGTACAAATAAATATTCGACACATGTCAAACACTTTATTAATTATCTGGCTGCCTTGTTAATCATGTCCATGGGAGAGCATTTTGGTCCCAACAAATTAATGCTGAAGGTAAAGATGGTGGCTGCACTCAAGCTCTCCAAAACTTCAAAAAGGCAGCCCAGGACATGAAGTGCAGAGGGTATCAGGTTTATGTCAGGTTGATATCTTGAAGAAAAAGAAGTCCTAAGTAGAGATTTGGATAGCGACCGAGGTAATTGCACACTATGAGCTTAAAAGCTCAAATGAAACTACATGCAGACATGAGCAACAGGGCATGTTTACCCTGGCTTTTGTTTGTACATGTTAAACTCTCTTTCCCTCTTAATTGAAAGGTAGAGCTCCTGCCAGTTTTTTTTTTTTTTTTTTTTTTTTTAAAAAGGACATGAGCAACAGAACATCTCAGATTCAGGGGCGCCAACCAATTTATGGCGTGATTTGATAAACAAGCATTTGGTCCTGACTGAAACAAACTAATCACCAATCCACTAAATTCACACTCAATGACAGATGATGTTACAATTCTCCCGTATGAAAAGTTGAAAACACACGCGCAGGCACAAACTGGTGTGCAGTGGACAGTGGGATTAGAGCACCTTCAAATTACTGAGATGCTCCAGGATTGAAGTTGCCTTCCGCTTAGCTCGGTCTGTGCCGGTCTTCGCCAGCTCAGTTAGTGGTATCTGAGCACCCAGCCTCCCTATACATGCAAGGTTCTCGACGTCTCTCTTGCAAAGTGCAAGTAAAATAGCAGCAGCATTCTCCTTGTTACGGGCCTGGCCTGACCGTAGCAAATCTATCAAGGGGGTATGGCGTGAGCCTTGGATATAGCAGTTTTACACTCAGGTTGGTTCACAAGAACTGACAAGATTGTCAGTGCTTCGTCAATAGCTCCATTTCTGGATGAATCCCGCAGCATCCGAATAAGTGGTACCAGAATCCCTGCTCGAACAGCCCTGACCTTGTTGGCTTGGTATATGCAGAGATAGAACAGTGCTGTTGCTGCATCCTTTTTACCCCTTGAGCTACCACTCTGCAACAACTCTACCAATGCTTCAATAGCCCCCGGGGTGTTTCCTATTATTAACTTGTTATCATCGGTTAGTGACAAACTGAAAATAGCTGCTGCTGCATTTTCTCTTGCTTCCATGCTACCCATCCTGAGCACTCGTATGATTGGGACAATGGCACCCGCAACCACTATCAGTTCCTTGTTCTGATCATATATGGAGAGGTTCAGAAGAGCTGTAACTGCATACTCTTGGGTTTTCAGGTCCTTCGACAACAGAAGTTTCACTAGAGCTGGTATAGCACTAGATTCTGCTAGAAGTATACGATTATCTGTACTTTCCTTGGCCAAACATCTTATTTCGGCTGCAGCAGATTTCCGTTCATCTAATGAACTGCTAGAGAGATTGCGAACTAATGCTTCAATTGCTACTCTGTTGCCGCCAACCTCAAGAGGAGAACCATCACTTTTAGATCTGCTATATGGTTCAATTCCCTTGTCCTCGCACCACTGCAAAATTTTAATGTATTTTTAAGATAATCGCACCACTAGTCCCTGAAGTTGCATGATTGTATCACTCAGCCCTCAACTTGAAAATTACTTTGTAAGCCCCCTACACAACGAATCCGTTTGCAACATACATGGGCTATTAATCTATTATATTATACAAGTACACTGTTTCCATTATTGTCTTTTATCATTGCTTCAATTTATTTTCTATTATTGATATAATACTACGTCGCTACAGATTTTTACTACTACCAATGCAGAATGACCGGATGCCTCGACAAGATTATTGTCTCTTCTGCATATGTTATTAAGAGTAGCAAATCCCTTATGTTTTTTTTAATTTTTAACAACAGTAAAAACCAAGCTCATATGTTCTAAAAAATTATACTGTTGGTTACGTTTGCCATTGGTTTTTGCTCCACCAATGATTTCGAGATGGGTCTGGTCATTTCTTGTAATCAGAAAAAAATCAGACTGCTCTAAATTTTTTCTCAAATAATTTAAAATCAAAGCATGCTTACCTGAGACGATGTTACTAGTGATCCCACCTCAGCACTTAAATTTTCCTGATGTTTTTGGTGCTCCTCATGTAGCGTGTAGAAAATAACCATTAAATTCACCTCGTCGACCACTTTATCTCCATCATCATTTTTTTTCTGAGAATAACCCCCCGTGTCATTGAACGTATCGACAGTTATATCCACAGCTGTAAGACTTCCATCAACTCTGGTGCTCTGCACAATGAACCCCTCACGGTGATTCTTTAGCCATGCCATCTCCTGTGCTAGCAGTATAATAGTGGTTCGACACATTGATCCTGGTGCAACAATGCCTTTGTCTGGCTGTATGGAGAACGGGAGTAGACTTGTGGTTGCAATCCTAAAGCCCATGTAATAATTTGTATCGTTTGTCAGCTCAATTGAGCATGATACCTGCTTCTCATGGGCAAGAGGAAAATACAATTCAAGCGGCTCGATGCCAAGCATGTCATCCGAGCTGGAGATTATCTGTGAGTGAAAAGACAGCTGCATTATTGTGACTTGTAGATGCAAATTTAATATGCGTCTACTTGTAGATTATTTGCTTCTTTTTTCAAACACACTGATAACTTATCACCGCCAAAATGGTGGACTTCTCCTAGTGTTTTTAGTTAGTAATAAAACACTACCACTAGTCATAGTACATGGGAATATCACTATGAGACATTTAGTAGATAAAGTTTATACTAAATTTTGAATACCAAAACACTAGAAGTCTGCCTCTGTTAGAGGAGTCAAGGGCCTATTGGGACCTAGCCCATTTGGGTTATTAGTGTCCTGTTTAGGGGCCAAGTCAAACCTCTCTATATAACGAGAGAGATGTATCGATCTTAAATCAAGCAAGAGATTAGAAGGAAATCCCTTCCCACTTGCCGGCCATGGGCATAACCCCGCGGACGGGGTTCCTAGCGCCCCAATCCCTAGCCGCCGTTAGCTCTCCTGCCACTCTCTCTCCACGCGAACAGTACCGCGGCGCTATAGCAGCGTGGTACTGTAGCACACCAGCTCTCAGCGCCTCACTCTTCCTCCTCACGATTCCAGCCCCAACTGCGCTCATAACAGCCTCACTAGGAGAAATCATGAATTCTGGTTGTGTATATATACCGTACATCATGTATTAAGAAGATATAAGAAGATATATTATAAGCATATGAGCTTACCTTCTCTAACAAAGATTCTGTAATTTGACAATCCCAGCTACCTAGTTCGTTGAGCTCACGGACTACGTCCCATATAAATGGTCTGTTTACCGGGTTTATTTCCTGGCAGCTTACCACCAACTCGAGGCACTTCTTCACTTGTAGGTACGACAATGATGTATGCTTTGATGATTTATTCCACCTGTGCCTCCACCTTCTAAGTACCTACCATTTCAACCAAGGTAATCTTGAAATATTGAGTGCAGACTATGCATATGCTTTGACTCAACATGAACTCAGCGACGGAAACTATATCCTTGTTTGGGATGTTCCAGATTCTCCCAACTCAATATAAATCGGTTTCCCTTCAAATTTCAATAGTATTAATGACAATTCTTTTGAAACATATCCAATCCGATAAGTGATTGGGGTCACGTTCTTAAATTTTCAGAATGTACAATGAAGCTAGTAAAATCATGTAACACCATTAAAAAAAAATGTGCACTTGGTGGCTGTTGAAAAAGAATGAATTTAATTCAGGTGGGGAACGCCTCCCCCCCCCCCGTTGACACTTCAAAAAAAAAAGAATGAAATAGTATTTAGTTTCCTTTATTCTCAAACTTTTGTTGTTCAGGGCATGCAAGTTCAATTAAATAAATTGTTTTTTTCATAGGTATAATAATTGTCATTAATTTTAAAATGGATTTATAATTGGTTTATCTGAGTCACCAAATAAGTGATTTTATATTTGATTAATAGGAGCAAGAAAACTTCTAAAAATTTACTAACTCTGGTCCTAAAAGAATGAAATTATAGATTTGTCAAAAAGTCAAACTATAAGTTTGACCAAGTTTATAGAAAAAATGTACCTACATTTATGACACCAAATAAATTTATTAATAAAGTATGTTCCATGATGAATTTAGTGGTTTTTGACTTGGTAACAATAATATTAATATTTTTATATTTTGATCAAAGTTAAGATGGTTTTACTTACTAGAATTGCAGTTTATTGAGGCAGAGGTAGTATAGGAGTATGTTATTAATTTTATTCACTGCTGTTAAGCTTTGATTGTCGCCATAGGATATCCTACAGAAGTTGGATTAACATGAGTTACTTGTAATGGTGTTGACTTTGCACATGTGCTCAAGATTCACATGAGTTGTACTATGCACATGATGGTAATAGTCTACGAATTAATAATCAATATGTGCTTTTTGTCCAAAAGCTTCCTCAAGGGACAAGGATACGAATATGGCTCCAATGTAAAAAGAAGATATATTTGTGCAATGTGGGATAAGTCACTCTTACTTTCGTTGTATTTGGTATCTTCCTACTTCCTGTCACCAACTCTATCATTATGACACCTAAACTATAAATGTCTGACTTCCATGACCTTTCTCCGGTATCAATGTACTGAGAGCGGCATATCCTCTGCATGAAGAAACCATGAAAAGACATTGTGTCATAATAAGTAGTAAAAGATATATAGAGAGTAAAATGTCAGAAAAGGGAAATATAATCTCTTCATTCATGTATAGCATACCGTGAAAATAGACGTTGTGCACTCGTAATTTGTGTTTTTCCATCATTTCTCGATACTCCAAAATCTGTAATCTTTGGTACCATTTGATCACCCAATAGTATATTGGAAGGTTTTAGGTCCATGTGCAGAATACCCTTTTCCTTGTGGAGATGAAGCAAGCCATCACAAATTCCCTTAATTATTTGGTAGCGTGTGTGCCATTCAAATCCCCTTAATTCATCTGCAGGGTTAATAAAAATAAGAAATAAGCATGATATGCAACCTGAAATATTCTCTATTTAATTTCTGCTTGCTTAATTGCCTATAGGGATGAGTTTTATTGTCTTTAAGGTCTCTTAGATCTATTGCCTCTATCCTTGAGACGTTATTTGGAAGAACACCTATCCACCTCTATTCACATGTGTTGGAGTCAACTGGATGTAAATTGAACAAGCTCATCAATCCACTCCAATACACATGGATTGAGATACATACGAGTATATCTATCTAAACAAGGCATAACAAAAAAGGTGGTAGAAAATATGAAAGATGGGGAAACATAAATAAAATTGGATCATGTTGAGATGTAGTTCCGATGTTTTGGTCTTATCATACCCGTAAGATGCTTGTCGAGGCTTCCGTTACTTATATATGGGAAACAAAGCAACTTTTCCCGTTCCTCCGCCATAACAATTTTTCCTTCCAATAGAACCGCCTTTTCTTTTATTTCAGAACAGTAACCTAAAAAGTGTACTATATTTTTGATGCCGAACCTTGATCATGCTATCAACCTCACGAAGAAACATCTTTTCATCAATTGTATGGTCCTTTCTAAGCTTCTTCACAGCAATGACCTTCCCATTTGGCAGGATGCCCTATTTGAATTGAAATTTCATGATGGTCATGAGCATTAGATCAAACTCATGGCTCTGCAGATAGGAACTCGAAGCAGCAGTGGAAAAGGAAGGAAAAAAACAACTACTTACCTTATAAACCTCTCCAGACCCACCCTCACCTATCATTAGATCTTCAGAGAAATTCCCCGTGAGTCGTCGTAAAAAGTCGAAAGTCAAGACTGTCAGGTTCCTTTTGCCCACAAATTATACGCTCTAAATCATCAAGTTCCACTTCTAGGCCATCCATCCTAAATGAACAACTGAGTTTCATAGTTTAGATAAATGAAAGTTAATATTCTTCCTTAATGGAACAGAATGTTAGTCTTCTCCCTTAGTGGAACAGAATGGCATTCATACAGTGTATGCCATGAAAACTGGGACAGCATTGGAATCCTAATTTTTTTTTAATGTAAAACACTAGACAGTTCTATATAAGTAAAACAACATGGAAGAAGATGCAAAACTATCAAATACATTAGAAGAAGCATGCCTGGTTGTGGTTGTACCTTCTGGCGAGTTGCAGACTGTAGCCTTCTAGCTCGGTGGTCTACAAACTGAACTATCCAATTAGTCAGGCAATGATGCGACCAAAACCCTGAATCAAACAAGATGCAAGTGTTTAACAAAAAAAAAATGCAAACGATAAAGAGAGGTAAATGAACTGGCTAATCACGGACGCTGGATCTGGATGCAGCATTTTATATTTATGGATTAAGCAAGAGGAGACCTTCGGTGAGCGCCACCACCGCGCCCCCTCCGCCGCCGGCCCTTCCCTGGCCACTACCCACTACATTTACGCCGCCGCGCCCTTCCCGGCCGCCACATCTGCGCTGCGCCGCGCCCCCTTCCCCAACGCTACTTCCGCCGTCGGCCGCTTCCCGGCCGCCCACGCCCCGCGGCCGGCCTTCGGCGCTCTCCTCCCCGTCCCTTCATCGCCACGCTTGCAGGAGTGGGAACTCGAGGTCCTCACAATCGGAGATGAGCTCCTCCTCTGCTCCGAGTTGCTGACAGTCGGGTCCCACACATCACAGGTGGCCAAGGATGGCTAACTGCCTGTTCATGTCCACACTCTCTCCCAGTACGACGAACCAAACAAAGAATTGGTTGATCTATCCCAAGATCATCTCATTCCAAAATGTAAAGATGAGATCATCTCATTCTCTATGGTCAAAATAGAGTACAAGCTTAAAGGATGAGGATGAATTTTACAGCATCTTGTCAGGTTGTAGACCAACTTTGCAGATCAGGCAAATCTACCTAGCTTGGCCGACGAGATGTTGGAAAAAGATCAAAGGAAGACAATTTTGGTTGTAATGGAAACACATTGACATATATATATATATATATATATATATATATATATATATATATATATATATATATATATATATATATATATATATATATATATATAGGACGAGGCTAAAATGCAACAAGGTGCATTCGCTACAGCAAATGCACAGACCCCCCCTCAAGCACGCGCACAAACACCCGCCCGCCGGCCCACCCCTTTGTCCGCCCTGCTATGTCCGCCCGCAAGCACTCCACCAGGAGGAATCTTTTTTGTTTTGGATCTAAAAATGCAATATCTCCTAAACCGTAGCTCCAATTTCAGATCCGTTTGCACCATGTTGTTCAAAAAAATGTGCTTAACAAAATGAGATCCAACATGACTATATTTGACGAACTTTTTTTTCCAAGTATGTAATTGCAACTTCACTGTACTATGAGTTGCCATCGTTACTACAACACAATTGCAACTTGACTGTAGCAAACTTATTTTGCTGTGAGTTGTTTGTTGTCCTATGAGTTGTCTATTGTGAGTTGTTAGCGCTTGTTACAACCACTTAAAACAGTCTTTGAGTCGTTGTGTAATCTGGTTGTCAGCAGTTTAGATTACATAAACATCTGAGCTATAATAGTTACAACATAGTTAGAAACCTAACTTCTCATCGGGCACCAATTACAACCGCAACTGTATTCCATTTGCAACACTGTCTGTGTTCCCGTTACAACCACTGACAAACATACTTATCTTTTTTATTTGGAATAAAAAAAACGCAATATCAACTAAACCGTAGCTACAATTTTAGATCCGTTTGAAACAGGTTGTTCAAAACAGTTGGGGTTGCCCTATATTTGACGAACTTTTTTTTCGAGTATTTAAGCGATTGTCACTATGTCTATAGACAATATAAGAAGATGTCGTCGAGCAGCGAACATGGAAAAAAGACAAATTTTTCGATTCATGGAAAAAAACAAGAGAGGGAGGTGTCCTAACAAAAGCAAAAAATTCAGCATACGATCAAAAACCAGTGGTCAGACTAGTCAACCAGTCAATTTGACTTCAACAATCAGTGCACACTTTACAAATTGCAACCGAGTGGATAACCAACTGCAATACATTGATGACCACAGTTGCAACACCCAACAGATGGTACCATCCTTAGCAAGATCTAACTAAAAATGGACATCACGGCCTCTTCTACTACTATGTATAGACCTATAACCAGATAGCTTCTCCAAAACTTTTCTCCATACACCTGAAATACCAAAATATAATGAGACCCAAAACCATAACATTATACCACACAAGCAACTGAGATGCAGACCAGAAAATTTAACATACCTGATAGCTTAGTTACCTATAATCAGATAGCCTGTCCAAACTTTTCTTCATACAACTGAAAAACCAAGATATAATGAGACCCAAAACAATATTCAGATACTACCAATTGCAACAAAAATATCATACCAATTGCAGAAGGGATACACATACAATTACTGAATACAACAGGGATAAACTACAAACAATAACTAGCAGCTAAAAACAGGCAATATTACCTCCTTGATTTTAGATGCACCATAAACTGCAATATTTTCTGGACAAAACAACAGATCATTTAGGTACTTGATCCGAAGATTTCCAAAATCACTCTGACTGTAATTGTCTTTCATTCTGACTTGATGATCATAGTTTTGCAGATTCACCATAGCACAGATACCACTCTCATTTAGGAAACTGATAGTATAAAAAAATGGTTACAAACAGAAAAGGCAAAAAACATCAATATATAAGCAACAATGTATAAAATTGAACTAAACATACTCGTCACTTTCAAAGAATCGACATATTTGGCTCATGCATCACTTTGTATCCATGCCATCCATAGTCAATTTTTACAACTTCTCTCCACATTTCCTCTATGTTGGCAAGCTAAATTTGAGATAACAAATACAGAACAAAAATCAACATGAGTTGTACCAAGGTAATAGAGCTACCAAGATCAGAAAAGCTACTCACAAATTCATCTTGAAGCGCCTTTTTAAAAGCAAAATCAATTCCCAAGCAGGTGCAGTACGGATCCAAATCAATGCAGCATCTCCTTTCAGGAATAACAACAACAACATGCCGGCCACCAAAACAAAATAGGGAAATACAACTGCAAAGTTGCAACCAATTCAATATTGTTTACTAAAAGCAAATTGCAACACCTAAGATGACGAAGTGCGCTTATGATAATTACGAGTCATAATGTACTTATAATGCAGTTAGGATACTTACGCTTATTATGCTGTTTCTAGTACCCAACCAACTGGCTCTATTGGCACCTTGGAAACTTTTCAAAGCATTTGAACGAAGTTTACTCTCGTTGACATCATTGACACCATGATTACCGATAAGATAATCCTAAACAAGAAAATTAACATGAATAACAATTTACAGAGTCATTCAATTGAAGGAGTAATGCTTTTTCCAAAACTTACCCCAACTGTGGAGAAGAAATAATGCTTCCTCGATGTCTTAGGGTGCTTCCTTATAAACAAGAGTCTACACAAAGCATTGATAACAAAACAGCTAACAATTCCTTGAGGTTGCAAAGAGAGAAGCGCACTCAACTTCACAATTACAAGACTGTAATTGACAACTTCAAGACTGCAAAACAAATAATAACATCAACAATAGACAAGAAACAAGAAATAAATGCACAAACACACATAATCAAGATAGGGTCCCGTCCTAACACAACATTCAAAATCACAACATACATAATCACAAAGAGACAATTTTTTTTCTATGGAAATACGAGAGACAAGATAGGGTCCCCGTCCTAGCACAACATACATAATCACAACATGCACAATTTTTTTCTATGGAAAGACAGAGACAAAATAGGGTCCCGTCCTAGCACAACATACATAATCACAACAGACAATTTTTTTTCTATGGAAAGACATAGACAACACAAAGTTGATAGCCAATTGCAATAGATTGATGACCACATTTGCAACATAGTTGATATCCAATTGCAAATGATTGATGACCACAATAGACAACATATATATTTCATACTCACTTGTGCTTTGCTTTATCTGCAGCCCATCTCCAAAGCTATTGCATACAACTCGCACTCCTCCTTTGAGACTCCAATCTTCTCGTGCGGTTCAAAGAAATGAGCTAATCTTGGAAGTGCTTGGTTGTGCAAGACGATTTGGAAGATTAATAGCAACTTTAGAGGTTGAAGGCTGCCAAAAAAGCTTCACTTTGCTCAAAGAATCACTCCCAAATGCACCTTTGCCGACAAAGAGGTAAAACCATGTGCAGCGTAAAGACGACGAGCCCTCTCGCACTTTGGAGTAGATAATCTTGAAGGTATCTCGCAAACAAGTAAATAGAAAACAAGTGAAAATTTAACCATAAAAAGAAAAACTACTAGTCCATGTCAATGGGTTACTCATTGTCCTGTTTCATAATACGCTTGCACTATACCACTTAAATGACCTGCAAACACACAACCCAACTTACGTAACCAACAATGTCACTCACACAAAGACACAATAGTGTTAACAAAGATTTACAAAAATGCCTAATGATACATGTCGTAAGTTATTCACACAACAATTGAAAAAAGGTCATTTGCAATAACTCAAGAGGTGTTCCAATCACAGCAAAATTCCAGAAAAATAAAAAGATTGGCACATCTGTTATACAATGGGCATTGGAGCTCCATTGGTTTTGGTATCAGGGAGACGAGAAGCAGCAACGGAATGTTGGCCATCCTCGTAATATTCAAGAAGAGGCAAAGACAACATAGTGATATGTTCCTAATCATGAAATAAGAAAATATTAATTCTATACAAAATTAGACACATAAAACAAGATTAAAACATGTCTAACTAATACATGATCTAATATTAAACATAAGCTTACAGTTCCATCAATGTAAGTCTTTGCACTCCTCTTTCCATGAGGGACAAAGATTCTTACGCTCATTACAAACAACCCTATTATGTTCCCGATAGATAATGAGAGTAAGTCGTTCACAACAGATGATAAGAATGGCAAGACTAAAATAGGCAAAGAAGAATACCACAGATTTCTTTTTGGTCATGCACGTACCAGCAGATGCAACCGTGGCATTACCGCACCTCACTACACCAAATGGACATGTTTTAGCTCTCTCAACCCGGACAAGACATTGAAGTAGTCTGTAGGAAAAGGCCGCCTCGGCTTAGGATCTTGAACAAAATTTCCATAATCATCTTCATCCTCAAACATTCTAAATGAAGGCATACTGGGATCTGTTAAATTGTACAAAGAAGGCTTCTTCAAACAATTATTGTCAACATCTCTATTGGGTTACCCGTTTTTAAAATAATTACACTAACATGTCAACACAAAGGAAACCGTCATCTACTACTACACATAATGCAAAAAAATCATTACCATTTCCAACGCGACCTGAGGGGATCTACCAACTTGTTTAGATATTCCATCTCGATCCTTGGGGATACAATAGCGAACTTGTACATTGAGATGCATTCTTTCTCCTTTTGACAATTTTTGTACCACCCGTTGCATCCGAAACAAAATATAGGGACAAATTAAAAACTAATGAAGCAATACCAAACAAACAACACCTAAATTGCAACCTTGTAAACAACTAAATAGTAACAAGACAATGGAGGGATGGGGAAGGTTGATGGTGTATGACATTTGCAACAACATAAGTAACATAATTGCAACCATGGAAACTAGCTATTTGACATTTGCAACAACATAACTAACATAATTGCATCTGCAAAAACAAATAAGGAAGAAGTTAGGTAGACCTGTGACCCATCCAAGAAACTAATTCAATTGATCACTGCAACGACGCGGCGATTTGACTTTGCGCTTCCTGTTGCTTGCACGCTTATAAGTTATTACGGAAGCTTGATCCAATTCGACAGGGTTGTCAGCCGTAGCTCCAATTCCACAAATGGAACCTTCTCGAACCTTTGCTTCTACTATTACTTTTCATTGGACTACAAGCTCCATCCGAGCATTTCTCTTTTGATCCAACTCTTTTCCTCTTCCCATCCAATTGAACTGATTAAGCAAAGCCAAAACAAGATGCTAAACCATTACCGATACAATAAGATAAATCAAACAATTCAGATTACAACAAAATCTTATTTGCAAACATAACAAGTCAACATACAACGATATGCTACCGAGTATCTAACCAATTGCAACAAGGATTCACATACGCTTACAACAGGATATGCTATCAATTGCAACAACAGATAACGAGTGCAATTTTTTTTTGTTAAAAAAACTTACCAACTACATGCTCGGAAGGACCTGCACCCTCATCCAATTTTCCTTCCATTTTATCAACACCTCCATGAGATTCAGTTTCTTTTTCATTGGGAGATACTCCACTAGATGCTATTTCAAAGTTGCTTAACACCGTAAAACATTAACATCACACTCATTCGAGGCACACTACCATTCTCGACTAGAGTTACCCCGAGATATGATCTCGGTGTGATCGAAAAAATAAAGAATTCTCGTTAGCGGGAGCATCATACACACCATCCGACTCTAGTATCTCTCGTAATGTAAGATTCTCTTTCATGACGCTCAACAACAAAGAATATCAACTTCATCATTTCTTTTGCTTGAACCACGAAGCACACCAACTTCTTCCCGAGGAATTCACAACAATCACAAAGAGTACCATCACCAACAACATTGCCTTCATTCACGGCCGTATTACTTGTACCAAAGAATATTTGTCTCATCAACAAACCTGCGGAAGGCAAAGGAGCTTCATATGCATGACTTGGATCTACATGTTCCCCATTACCATGACTTGGAAAAGCAAATCTGCGAGAAGAAGTCTCGGCGACCCTTGCTTTCATCAAACCATCTCCTTCATAAACCGCATGCATGTATGTGAACATCTTGGCAACAAGAGTATCCGGATAAGAATAACCAAGTCTCATCCGATGCTCTCTGTAAATCCTGTACATGCACTCTCTATCCTCCGTAACGTTGTTACAAAGTTGAAATAACAATTATATATCTAACTCATTATAGAAGGTAGCTCATAAACACAAAACACAAATAAACAAACCTCTGCCCGATAAACTTGCAATGTTTCTCCATAGTATTCTTGAAATCAACACAAGCCTCTTCATCATCATACTTTAATGCATAAATGGTGTTTTTGAAACATTTCACCTACACAACAAGAGGTAATCAACCAAACTACAACAAATTGTCGACCAATTGCAACTACAAGACATAACATGGATACTAGACACCTAAGTTGGATTGCTCGGTTTGAAAACGAAATTTCGACCAATTGCAACTACAACAACTTACCAAGAGCGGCCGATACGATAAGCCAATTAGCAAATTTCATATTTCAACAAAATATCAACAGGGGTGATAATGTGCTTGGAAACAAAAAACAAGGCAAACAAGTCTACTTAATCATGAATTACAAATCAAAGATAACCGATTTCATATAAACAACACATAGGGAGAACTTATTACAACAAAAACAACCGCATGTCAACAGGCAAGATTTTAAAATGCAATTGCAACTACATGTAACTCACCGGCCTCTTTCCATAAGTGTTCCCAAACAGACAATCATACGAACAATACTGCTTAATCATTAAGCCCTTCCAACATAGTATCCTTGGCATGTCAACAGGCAGTTTAATAGGTCCACCATACTTTAAGAAATCAAGGTAGTAACCCTACATTTATGAAGACAAAATGGAATCACTAAAACATGCTATAATTGTAAAAAATAGAAAGGACTTCATGAACAAAAAAACAAACAAAAAATCAGCAACACTTACACCAAGGAAGTATCCACAGCCAGCAATTTCACCGCGACCCTTGTTTCTGTACTTTTGTATAGAAGACAACAACCACTCATACACAAATTTCGACCAATTCCATTTAGTCACATTTGATAAATCAATGAGTGGACCCAAGTATTGGGGACTGGGAAAGGGATTTGAACTAGCACACAAGAAAGTGGACAAAGCAACAATCATGAAATATCTGAAAAAGTCATCATCAGATAATGTGTCTTCTAACAACTTGTCGCTAAACGACTTGATGGAAGGGAGGGAGGTAAGCTGAATTTTGGCTAGGAAATCATTCTTCGTCGAATCAGAATGATTCTCCTTGATATCCTCACCACCGATCGGAATCCCTAAAAACAGATGCACTGACATTGCATCAAATGGGATCACCTTCCCTCCAATCACAATGTCACCACAATTGATATCCACCTGGTCTGCTATCCATTTCACAAAACCCTTTGGAGCTGAACAACCATCATATTCGAGCAAAATTCCAAATCCTCGATCAACAACTATCTTCTTCTTCCTCTCATCTAACACTGCAACTATCTTCTGTCCAAAAAATCTACAATTGAACCTACTTCCAGGTTTACTTGAACTACCAGCACCATCATTTGATTTGCCTCTGCCTCTACCTCTACCTCTAACTGCTGCCCGAGTACTCTGGGAAAAAGAATTATAAAAAAAAAAGGGTCTTATTAGGAAACTAGAATCAAACAAACACCATTTGCAACAATCGCAAAGGGCTAGAATTGCAAAACCTAAAGTAACAGAAATGCAACGAGATTGCAAAAAACAAGGGAATTCAAACATACACACAAACTCATATACACATATCTAATGTTGCAACACCATATGAAACATATGGACTCAAACAAACACCATTTGAAACATATGGATCCAAACTAAATATATACCGTTTCAGAAGCCGGCAGAGGACCCGGACGTCTTGGTTTAGCAATGGTTTCAGCAATTTTAGTGAACTGAGAATACAACAAACAAATAATCAGGTAACTTACTCCCGACAAAGGCAACTTACTCCTGAAAAACTAAGTGATGCAAAATACGAAATGTTCAACAACTAAGTGATGCAAAATAGTTTGACAACTTACTCTGACCGACAAAGCTTTATGAACATGCTTGAAAGTGTTCAACATTGCAAGAACATCAGCAAAGATGTGAATTCTGAAAATATAGAAATGATATATCGATTATTCTAATATATACAAGTGGACAAACAAATAAAACAACAATAGATAAGCTTACAAACCTCTCCATTTGCGACTTGTGTTCATCTTGTGAGTGATAGCATCCTCGCTATCACCATTTGCGAGTGACCATCATCCGAAAAAATCTCATCCTCATCCATGTCTAAATAGCAAGGAAAAATATATTAGTAACCACCTTGCAAGAAATATCATTACACAGATTATTTGCGGTCGATGCAAAAATCGGGTAAGTATGTAAAACAAACAGGGGAATATTATCAATTGCAACAACAAGTATCCAACGAATTGCAACAACTATTGACATCCTGTTACAACAAGTACGAGTTTTCTATGTTGGTACACCGAAGCCACAACTTGACTATAACATCCATCCCACACCAAAAACTCCCTGTCCCTTTCATTTGCTTCAACCAGATGCTTAATAAAACAAGCACATCATAATAACAGAGATCATACAAAAACAGATCTGCAATATTTCAAAACTAACAATTAACTGACTCCTCTACCACATCAAGGAAGTGACAAACTCATCTAACCACAGTTTTCTACCAGCAGCGGAGCATCATCCCAAACCCAACAGCAGTGGAGCATCATCCCAAACCCAACATCCAATTCCACATCCGTAACCAAACAAACCCCCAAATCCAACCAAAAACACGAGGTCGCGGAGGAAGCACGAATCGGGTACAAACCCAATGGCGAGGGGCGAGGAAGCAAGAGGTCGCCGAGCAAATCGCCCCCCTACGCCGCGAGGAAGAGCGCAGCAGAACGCCCCCGCCGCGCCGCGAGGAAGAGCGCAGCGAGAACGCCCCTACGCCGCGAGGAAGACCCCTTTAAGCAGCCCTGGGGAGCGCCCGGCGTGTAAAAGACAGCTCCCCGCCCGCACAACTTGCCACGTGGGCGCCACCCGGTCACATCGTTTGGATGCGGCCCGCAGCCCGAGTCTACACCAATTGCAACATCCCTATAAGTCCGATTGCAACACGTTCTGCACCAATTACAACTAATTAAAAGCAGAAGGAAAAAAAAAAAGCGATTCGGGCAACAAAACATCTGACATAAATACAAAACAACTCACATAATTCGACTCCACCACCACCGCATCATCCGCCTCCGCCTCCGCCTCCGCCTCCGCCACCACCAAAACCCTCCAAAAATCCAATACCTCGTCGGAATAGATGGGATCCCATGAAATTGAACCAGATCACACGCCGCAATGGTCCCGGCGACACCGCCTTGATTCGCGGTTGCTTGGGGTGATCGAGGCGTCCAAGGACCTCGCGGGCGAGATCCAACATCGAACCGGACAGAGGTGGATTGAAGTCCCGAGAGAAGCACCAAAGACCGTCAACGACAACCATGGCTGCCCGCACGGCGGCGGCCGACTCCGGTACTACACCCATACCTAGATCTCATGATCCCCGCACCACCACGGCGACAATCACTCCGCCGATGACGTTGGCTCCGGGAGACATGGTGACTCCAGATGCACAACAGCTCTTCTACCCGGTAAGCACTACAAAAATTCCGCAAAATCCCCAGCAATCCACCAAGTAACATATGTTGCAAGTTTATCTGATAGAAAAATTGAATAGAGCATTGTATTTGTTTGCTAGACTGCCACTGAAAAAATATTTGCAGCAAACAATACTTGCTAATGGCAACATTGTAAATGGACATTTGCAGCAATGTCCTATCAACAATTGCAATCAACATGAATGCAGTTGCTACACTGACCATGTTTTATTGCTACCAGGATGCAGATATAGCACCCGTGTTTGTGCCAAGAGTTAAGCAAGAATTTTCCACAATGAATGATGCTTACACATTTTACAAAGATTATGCTAGACTTGCTGGGTTCAAATTTGAGGACAGCAAAAGAACAAGCAAAACGTACATGCCATTGGGTCTACAAAGCAGGAAGGGAAACATGATAGAAAAGACAAAGAAGAGACTCCAAAAACGAAAAAGGGATCAAAGAGATGTGGGTCGCCAAAGCTTATGTGAAAGTTAAGAAGAATATGAAGGACAACATCCGGTACTTTGACCATGTACAACAAGCCCATAACCATAAACTGGAGCCTTCCCCAAGAATGATCAGATATATGCATGCACACAAAAACATGGAACAAGGGATGTGCGACATATTCAACATAATGACAAGGAATGGAGTTCCGCATCAAGCGGCGCATGTCATGTCCGACCGTATGATGGTCGCCAAATGTGGGGATTTACAGAAAAGGACATCAAAAACATGTAAGTGCCTATCTTTTTAAAACCTTCTTTAATGAATTGAAACATCTTCTTCAATGAATTGCATTGGGTGAACTAGCATAATTACAACATGTTAGTCAAACCAAGGGCAACATGATTCACATGTAGGTCCCAATCTTTTTAAAACCTTCTACAATGAATTGCATCGGTTGAACTATCATAATTACAACACGTTATCGAAAACCATTGCAACATGATTCACAGGAAGGCAGCAAAGGCAAGGGAAGATAGAGAAGATGACATAAACAAGCTTCTGAAATTCTTCAGAGATTGCAAGGCAAACAATGAATATTTTTACTGGGATTTGGATGCAGATCCAAAAACCGGGGTGATCAAAAACATCTTCTGGAGCCATGCTAGTCGAGAGCAGCGAGTATAAAAAGATTTTGGAGATGTCATCACATTCGACACAACAAGCAAAACCAACAAAGAAAAAATGCCTCGGCAATGTTTGTTGGATCAAACAACAACCTCAAGAATGTCACTTTCGGACAGGCTTTGATTGGTGATGAATCAATTGGATCATTCAAGTGGTTGTTTGAAACATTCAAAACTTGTATGGGTGAAATAGAACCTAGTGTTATCCTAACAGTAATCCTGCTTTATTACATACAGCTTACATACATTTGCAATCACTGTTCATAAATGTTTGATTGCAAAAATGCTATCCACAAGATTGCAACATGGAATGTCATTGTAAATTGTAAAACTGCAGTTACATACATTTGCAATTAGTCTGTTCATAAATGTTTGATTGCAAACATGATATCCACAAGTTTGCAACATGGAATATCATTGTAAATTGTAAACCCGATTGATACACATTTACAAAATAGTGCAGCTTCGAAGTTACAACAATGGAAATAACAAAGATGTTACAACATAATTGCATAGTCTTAACTAGCATAATTACAACACTTAAGTCAAACCAATTGCAACATGATTCACTCCTATCTTTTTGAAAGCTTCTTAGTTGAATTGCATCATCTTAACTAGAATAATTACAACATGTTAATGAAACCAATTGCAACATAAATGATTCAAATGTAAGTAAATATATTTTAAAAACCTTGTTATTTATACTTTAAAAAAACTAATTGTTTTGGTCAATTTAACAGATGAAGACCCAAAGAATGAAATCAGCAATTGAGATGGTGTTCCTCAAGTCTCATCACAGAAACTGTCGATGGCACATATTAAGGCCCTGGGAATTTGAGTTGGATCAGTTGTTCGAAAAGCACAAGAAAAGACAACTGAAAGAAAAATTTGAATCATTGATTAACTATCCATTGGGACCAACCAAATTTGAGGATGAATGGAAGAAGTTAGTTAATGAGTTCTCCATTGCGCATCATCCAAAAATACAAGCAAATCGTGGGAAAAGAGGGAAAGATGGATATCGCCTTATTTCAAAGGAATGTACTTGTGGCGTAATGACATCCACACAAATGATCGAAAAAGCCAAAATAGGGTGCTAAAAAAGACGGCTATGTTGATCAAAACACAAGCCTACACATGTTTGCTAAGAGGATGCTAGACTCTCTACAAAGATGCTGACCACATGGATGCAGGCGAAACACACTATGCACAGGTACTCCCCTAGTTACAAACAATATCTGGGTAATAAACCATGGAAATAAAACTAATATGCCTTTTACTATCATGACTGTACCCTAGTTACAAATATATCTCTGTACTAATTGCAACAAGTATTGATATTTTGCAGGCAAAGGTTACCCGGGCTTGCAAGGCAAAATTTGATGAGCAAACTATCCGAGTGTACACCGGTATCGTGTACCAAGAGTACAAGAAACAAGATATAACAAAGACAAAGATTCGTAATTCGACAAAAATCCGCACCCACAATTGAGGAATGAGTGGTCGGTAAAACATGAACAAGGAGAAGGTAGCTTCTGCTGGGCACAACATGAATTCAAAGTGTTTGCCGATAAGGACAATGGTCAATATAGCTGTGAATGCAAACAGTGGGAACATACAGGTAATTGCAACTGTATTTGAACAAAATTGCAACATTCTACTACAAGTGGTTACAACATAAAAGATAAAACATCTGAAAATGTTTTTTTGTTTGGTCTAATAAAAATTTCAGGCCTGTTCTGCATGCATCTCATAAGAACCTTCACCCACCTACAAGTCAGGAAAATACCAGAGACGTACATATTCAAAAGATACACTAGAGATGCAAGGCAACATGTTACTTGGGATAGGCACGACGGACGGTGTGCGGATTGGTCCCAATGCAAGCCGAGAACAGGCAAGAATGACAAAGTTGCTTCCAAAGTTAATGGAGCTAGGAAGAGCTGGGAGCAAGTCCGATGTTTGCTGTGAGGAAACAGACAGGCAAAACTCGGCAGATAATTCCCGAATTAAAATGTTCCAAACAAGCACGCACGATGTGTCACCAAGCACGGGGGGCATTCCAAGCTGAATCGGTGGCGGCAACATCGGCATCACGAATGCGGATGATGACAACACAACCGATGTGTCACCCGGCAAAGGCACCATCAACAGGTACATCGGCAGTAACAAATGAAGAAAGTCCAGGACTACAAACAACATCAGCACCGATGAATGGTAACATATTGCTGGTTGAGCCCACAATAACAACCACAAAAGGCAGAACAAAAGTCATCAAGAGGAAAAATGAAACTGAGCCTCGACAAGAAGGAAATAAATTCAGCACATATGAGAAAAAGAACTACGGAAACAGAGAATGCAGTGGCTGTGGTGTCCGAGGTACACATTACGTCACAACATGTCCGCTAAACCCTGATCGAAGCAAGGCTTCAGAAACACGTGGCAACAAAAAAGCTCGTAAAACAAATGATGCAACCCCGAGGAAAAGAGGAAGACCAAAGGCAGTACGAGAGACCCATGAACAAATTGATGTCGATGTCGATCAAGTTGAAGCAACAGAACCAAACAGCTCTACATAGAGGACGTGATCAGAAAAAGCTGCTGGTTACATCTGCATAAATTATAAATTATTGAAAACATTGTTGGGTTTAGTTCATTCTTGCTGTAAAAATAAATATACAAATTATAAGATTACATGTCTGATTGTTTCTGTTTGTGGCAAATAAAAACATTTCGAATGCTGCCCAAAAATTTTTTTGATTGCAATCATGATATCCATTTGCAATAATGGTATTACAAATTTACACAAAATGTCAACTAAGTTACCATTTGCAACAAACTAATGTCTCCAGTTGCAACACCAGAACTAATACAAATATCACCATGTTCCCCAACAAGTTTTTTGTACAAAGGAAAGGTCAACTAAGTTACCATTTGCAACAATGCATTCTTCATAGTTGCAACACCGCAATTAACATAATTGCAAAACAGATTCTACTGCAAAACATTGGATACAACTGTGAATCATGTTCCAACACCGCAAATATGTAATTTTTTTTTTAAACTAAATACACCATTTGCAATACTTTGAGTGTCCGAATATATGTTGCAACACCGAGAATAAATGTAAATGCAACAAGATTACACAAAACAAGGGGATAGCAACAACAAGACTATATATATATATATATAGATATATGTACAGGGCAACCAACAAGTATTTAACTCACACATAATTTTGTCCTAGACCACAAACAAGTATTCATCTCACACATATTTTTGTCCTAGAACACGAACAAGTATTCATCTCGCCAACAATAAAAAGTATTCAAATTACAAGCGTGGACACAACTTGTAATTCCCAATCGTGAACTACAAACTTCACGATTCATTTTGCTTCCAAATCGGGCTTCCTTCCGCCAACTCTGTAAACATCAAACTCCTCGTGCACCGTGGGCTTGGTTCAAAGATGTGGAACATCGGGTAATGGAGCATCTCGATCCGGTATAACATGCCATTATACCGCAAAGGTTTTTTTTAAAAGCGATCATTAATAACGGTTGGAAAACAAATAATAGAGAGAAAATAATGTATAAATTTTATACTCAAAAATAAATCTACAACAACAAACAATGAAACAAAAAAAAAACTTCTTACGGATTCAATTCACGCTTGACCACGTTGCCGTCGTAATATTCCATATACTTCCAAAGGAAGAACATGCAATCATGAGACCCAAATCTGTTTTTACCAAATTGGGCGTTGCTTTCACCCAATTAGAAAAATCGAAACTTTCCATTGGACACCTTCCGAACGCAAAGATTTAAGATAGGCATCATCTTCATAATGGGATCATGCCGGTAACCAGGATCTGTGTCTGCCCACTCATAGTCGATTGAATCCAGGATGTCAATGCGTTTGTGCATGAGGTTGATGCAATAAGCAAAATAATGACTGCCATCAGTGGCAGGGAAAAAAATCTGCATCAAGAATCCAGTGTGAGATTGCAATATCATATACAGTGATGTCTTAATTGCAACTTGATTAAGTTACCAATTATAACACACTACTGACACCATTTTACAACATGGGAGGATGAAAAAAAAATCAGCTACTAACCAGCTTAGCCTTGAGAAAGTCAGTGTACTGCTCAAGTTCAACCTGCAGATGCTTCCATAAGCGACGGAATAATTCAGTCTCTCGCTTTTATTATCATCTTCAAAGATATTCTTAACATCCCTCAACGAAGCCTGCATGGGAAATAACAATAAAAACCTAACTCAATTGCAACAACCAACAAGTCACATTTGCAACATGGGTGCATACAGAATTACAACAATGGACAAGTCACATTTGCAACATGGAAGCTTGCAGAATTGCAACAATGGACAAATAACATAGTTAACGAAACTCACATAGACTCTGTCTTCAAAAAACACCCCAGATCCAAAAGAGTCCATCTTGTGTACAATGTCGTCAAAACGAAGACAGAGAGTAGCGAAATCCAACATAAGTGAATCACCATACGAACTGTCATCAAACGTGCTCAATATATCTTTGCCGTCAAAACTGACCATTGAGGTCATCTTCATCAGACACATGCTGCAAGGGTTGCCAGGACAAAAAAATAAAAAGCAGCTGTCAATAAAAACAAAATGAAAGAGACATAAAAGGAAATATCAACAGTGATATAAATTATTACTCTTTATATTTCTCTTCTGCAATCTTTTGCCTTAAAGCAAAGGCCTTGGCTAGAGGCACATTCGGGCGGACGCTTTTGATTTCGAAAGGTGATAAAAACCTTGATGGCCTCTTCTTCAGCCGAGGTGCTACAAAATTGAAGAGCTTCCTCTGGTACTCATTGTGGCCAGGCATATCATATGTGCATCAAGTTGTTCTTCTTCCTCAGTCAAACGGATCGCACACTTTCAGAGCACCTGATGAAGTCTTCCTCTGGATCTAGTGGAAACGCAGGGGCAGCTTGACTGGAATCTGACACAACAATGGCCATCTTTTTCACCAATTCCTTCTCCTGATCAGCTTGCATTTTCAATGATTCCAACAATGCCTGTTTTAATTCACGTTGCTCTTGCCGCTCTTGATTAATACGGATTGTGTCCCTAGACACCCTACCACCTCTCTTCCCACCTCTCTTCCCACCTCTCTTCCCACCTCCCTTCCCACCTCTCTTACTTGTAGTTGCCTTCTTCTTCGGATCGTCTGCAACAGATTTCTCTGGTTGGTCCTTAACAGGAGACTTCTCCACAGCCAGAGAGGCATCGGCCTTGCTCTGAGAAGCGATGCGTGTACTCGAAGCCGGCACTTTCGAAGCGGCCGCCACTCTGCCTCCACGACCTCTACAACCCCCACGGTCCCTCTTTGGTAAGTTTTAACCTATGTATACGTAACAAAAAAAAAAGTGACAATGAGGTCGTGGTAAAAAAAAAAATACATGCAAAATTGCGCATTACGGGATGACAACATGCATGACCGTCTCACCTTCTCATTTGTCTTGTCCTCGAAAAATCACCCGTGATTCAAGATTGCTAATAACATTTTCAAGCCCCAAACCAGGGGCTCCGCAAATGAGGTGGTGCTTGCAAGGTAAATGAAAAATTAGCAAGCCAAAACAAAAAAAGATGCAAGCATAATAAATGAAAAAGCAACTTGTCGATAATTCTTGGTTGGCTCTCCAAATAGCTATCCGAATGTCTGCTTTCGGTCGGCGAATTCACATTCTCTTCACCCAAGAGCTAGAACAGAAAAATTGACACGTGGAGAGTGTATATCAAATACTCTTCCGTATAGCACCAAATGAAAAGGTAGGTGAAAAAAAACCCTTGTAAAATATAAAATGAACCAATCAAACCGCCACAAATGTCGATTGTAGTCAAGCCGCCCGGATCCGGTACAAGCACCATATATCACAAAGGGAAAATTGCAAAACAGATAAGTCATAGAAATTGCACCTTGGTCTACAAAAAAACTTTTGGCCGAGCACCATCATCTTCTCCTTCTCCCGCATCCAGTTTTTTTGATCGCCAGAATTCAGGTAGGTGAAAAAAAAACTCTGTCACAACTGTAAAACAAACCCGTGCAAAACATACAACCTATAAAATCAACCAATCAAACAAAGATTGCCGCCCGGATCCCGGTACAAGACATACATCAAAAAGGATAAATTGCAACATCAACAACCAATAACACCTTCTTAAAAAATAGGTAACCAACTCAAATATTAGCACCTTTGTCTCCAGCAAACCTCAAAGATCACATCTTTGTCCTTCATTCCATGAACAACACCTTCATCCTCTCCTATTGAATCTAAATGATAATATCGATAAGTCATAGAAAAACATTGCCTACTCATTGGTCTCCACAATACCCTAGAAAAACAAAACTTGCAACACAAAAAGAAAAATCAATTGCAAACATATACACATTGCAACACAACAACACTCCTCCTTAATTGCGGCATAAAAAAAAAACTTAATTGCAACAATTTAAACATTTTGCATCATCTTCACGATCTCCGATTTTTTGCACCCGATTATTTTGATCGCCATTCAGGTTGATGTAGAGGAGGTGTCCCTCCTCCGCGACCATCACCACCAGATGAAACTCCCCGTCACAACTACGAGAAATATTAGAAACAAACCCGGTGCAAAACATACAACCACCTTCATCCTCTCCTAGTGGTGAATCTACATGATAATATCACAAAAAACAAAAAATGGAAACAAAGATTACAAACTAATATAAACCATACAAAAACACCTAGAAGGAACTCATTAGCATCAAAAAAAAAAATCAAAAAACAATACCCTGAAAAATATAATCAATTGCAATTGCAACACAAAAAGAAAAATCAATTGCAACACAATACCTTCACAACAAATGATGAACCTCCTTAATTGCAAAAAAAAATGCCTTAATTGCAACAATTTAAACATTTTGCGGGGAAAAATATACCTTAGCATCATCTTCACGATCTCCGATTACCACCCGCCCTTGATCGCCCGCCCTGATTCGAGGTTGATGTAGAGGAGGTGTCCCTTGTCCTTCACACAACCATGAAAACATACAACCACCTTCATCCTCTCCTAGTGGTGAATCTACATGATAATATCGCTTAGAAAAACAAAAAATGGAAACAAAGATTACAAACTAATATAAACCACAAACAATACAAAAACAGTGGTACCTAGAAGGAACTCATTAGCATCAAAAATAAAATCAGGTCCACAATACCCTAGAAAAACAGATAATCAATTGCAATTGCAACACAAAAGAAAAATCAATTGCAACACATATACACCGGCACTTGCAACACAACAACAATGAACCTCCTTAATTGCAAAGCATAAAAATGCCTTAATTGCAACAAATTTAAACATTTTGCAGGAAAAATATACCTTCGGCATCATCTTCACGATCTCCGGTGCAACCCGGATGTTTTTGATCGCCCGCTTGATTCAGGTTGATGTAGAGGAGGTGTCCCTCCTCCGCGACCATCACCACCACCGGATGAAACCCCCTTACGACTTAGAAACAAACCCGAAAACATACAACCACCTTCATCCTCTCCTAGTGGTGAATCTACATGATAATATCAGTTAGAAAAACAAAAAATGGAAACAAAGATTACAAACTAATATAAACCACAAACAATACAAAAACAAAGTGGTACCTAGAAGGAACTCATTAGCATCAAAAATAAAATCAGGTCCACAATACCCTAGAAAAACAGATAATCAATTGCAATTGCAACACAAAAGAAAAATCAATTGCAACACATATACACTGGCACTTGCAACACAACAACAGATGAACCTCCTTAATTGCAGCATAAAAAAAATGCCTTAATTGCAACAATTTAAACATTTTAAAGGAAAAATATACCTTCGGCATCATCTTCACGATCTCCGTTACGCACCCGGATGTTTTGATCGCCCGCTTGATTCAGGTTGATGTAGAGGAGGTGTCCCTCCTCCGCGACCATCAGCACCAGATGAACCTCCTGTCACAACTACACAAATATTAGAAACAAACCCGGTGCAAAACATACAACCTGAAAAAAATAGAACAGATTACCATTTTTCTTTTTCTTTTTCTCCTTCTTACGCTTGACCCTAGCATTCCTCTCCCTCCTTCGCTTTTTCTTTGCTTCCCTATCAGCTTGGGCTTCAGCAAGAAGGTTCTTAATTCCACTAAAGCACTCATGCTGTGCTTTTGCCATTAGAGTATTGGCCGTGGTAACAAGTGTAGTAGCCTCGCTCATATAAGTCTGAGCCTGAGTAGTACTCTGATCAAAAGTCTGCAAAATTTCCAGCGCACTTGCTTGCCTGGATCTACCAACCACATCAACAAGACTCGCCCAAAAAGCAAAGCAGAAAGCTAGGAAACGATGAAACACGAGAGCCCGCAACGCCGCCTCGGAACCTCTCCCCGTGTCACCCGAAATACCAAAGACCAAAGAACTTGCAACAAAAGGAAGAGCACCGCACACGGCGGCGGCAGTACAACAGAACATAACCGGTAGCGCATAAACAATTGCCGGTGATGCTTTTCAACTGAAATTTTTTTTAATATTAAAAAAATATATTAGAACATCAAACAAACAAAAATCATGTAGGGGGGAAAAAACAAATTAGTCACAGCTTACCCTGAGATTGCCAAATTCAACAGAACCTGGTGGGGCGTCCCCCCTCCGATCCATCACAATTATCTCATCAATAGTTTTAGTGTCATACATTGCACAACGCGGCAAATACAAAGGTTCTACAGATATCCCATGCTGCAAGAAATCGACATACAGGAGCTGCACATGTATATATAAAAAAAAGTCAAATGAAGAAACAACCAATTGCATGTGAAACAACCACACAATTACTGCAACAACTACATCACAGTTACTACATAAAGAAAGTATAATTCCAAGAGCCAACATGATCAACAAATTACTACTCTCATTGTAAAACATAACTTACCATCAAGAATATACCACACCCCAAAAGAGGTGTGGCCTCGCCCTTCTCTCGAAACTCCTTTTTTTAACAAGCGTCCACATTTGCTAAGGTGGTCGACAACAACAAATTTGCACCAGTTCACCTTTTTCCAATGTTCTCCAAATCCTCAGTATACATAACATCAAGAAGCCTAATTTTACTGTCGGTGTTGGAGAAAAGAAGACACTGGAAAGCACCCATAAAAAATGCCCTCAAAGCCAAGTCCCCATTCAGCTTCTTGCTCTCATCTTGACTGGACAATCCAGCAATAATGTCCTCCACTTTGATACCACTAGCCTTGTATGTATCAGGGCAGATTTGCATACCCAACTCATCACGAATAGCTTTAGCATCAGCATTAGAGAGTAGCGGAGGGTCAACGCCAGCTCTAGGTAACTGGAAGATACACCAAACAGTATGCTCGTTCACATCAATCTCTTGATCGCCACCAACCAGTAACTTCATCCTATCCGGGTTAAAGCTCCTCCAAAGCCGGTTCAGAAAATATCCTGTCCACACATTTTGGCAACAAATTTCAACAGCCACCAAAACCCAATGCAATAACTCTTTCCTTCAATTCATCAGTAAGAGCACCAACAAGTTTGCGGAAGTTTCCAGGGGAGGAGCGAATTGCACCAAGCTTCTTGCGTTTCGGACCATCACGCTTGTTGCGGCGCCTCTTCCTAGAAACCTCAGGAACTCCATCCCCATTACCACCTCCACTATCACTATCACCAGCCATGTCAGCATCATCAAGAGGGTTATCACCGAACGAAGATCATCATCATGGTCACCATCATCATGACGGTCAACTTGCATGTCCGTATCGGCTATCCTTAATCGCTTCTTCCTAGTAGTCTTCTTGACTACCTTCTCGCTTCCCCTTATCCTTCTCAACAAAACGGGCGAACGACGGGGTGGATCACCGCCTCAAGAACCCCCTTTGGTACTCATTGAAAGCACCGAAAAAAAAAATAATAACACAATCACAAAAACAACCAATTGCAACTATAACAAAACCGCGGTTGCAAAGAGACACAATAAGCTACTTGCCACACATCAGAAAAACAAAACAACTTACATGACAAGTTGAATTAGAAAAGAATTACTTGACCAATTGCAACATCAACAACGCACCACTTGCAACCGATATAATAAGCTAATTAAAACAATTCATACTTCAACAATTTAACCACGGGGGTGATATTGTGCTTTGAAAACAACAGGGATTCATACCTAAAATAACAGTTGGATTTGAAATAAGAATGCTCAACAATTACAACTACAACAACATAAGAGAATGTGAACTATAGTTGTTTTATTTTATGTACTTAAGGATCGCCATGCATATTGAATTTGTAGCACCATGTTAAAATGTATAACGCAAAAGTACCACCACACAGTTCCTATCCATTATAGCCCTTTAGCAGCAGTGTGAAGTAGAAAAACAAGGTCATAAAAAAGCACTAGAGTGTGGCTATGAAGAAGTGCTCATGGAGAAACCAAGTGCCGCTAGCGACACAAGCACAACAGAGAAAGTTCATTTTTAATCAAAACCAAATAAGTCACGGCCTTGGAACAACTTGAAGGTAGGAAAAAGAAAGTAAACCAAGTTACACATGAGAAACAGTTATGCTAATTCCTTTGCAAAATCACAGTTATGCTAATTCCTTTGTAACCAATTCATACAGAAACTGAACCATCTCACATGAACCATGAATACAGTACCAGCAAAAAGGCCTGTTAGCGGCTAGGGAGAGATGATAATTGGAAATGACATCAATGATCTAGAAAAAACAAATTGCACGTACTCACAAAGGAATTAGAAAATGACAGGGGTGATAATGTGCTTCCACAACTACAACAACATAAGACACAATTGCAACATCAACAACGCACCACTTGCAACCGATATAATAAGCTGATTAAAACAATTCTTACTTCAAAAATTTAACCACGGGGGTGATAATGTGCTTTGAAAACAACAGGGGATTCATAACTAAAATGACGGTTGCATTTGAAATAAGATTGCTCACCAATTACAACAACAACAACATAAGAAATCATGCGGATCTAACCAATTACAACAACGAATCATACACGCTTACAACTACAGAAGCAACTCAGATACAACTACATAAAATTGAACATACCTGATTGTCTCGCCAACCCTAGACCAAAAAATCACCACTGGATCACGCCAAATCCACTCAATAGGGGATCCGCCAAACCCTAAATGAAAAAAAAATCAACATGAAAAATCCACGAGCACACAAATGCAGGAGGATTGGCGGACAAATTTGTCGACATACCTCCAATGCCGACGGATGGCGGCGGATGGCGGCGAATGGCGACGGATGCACGCGAAGCAAGCCCGAACCACTCCCTAGGGGACGAATGCCGACGGAGCAGCGCAGGCTAAATAGGGGCGCAGATGAGAGCGGAGGCGCAACCGCCTAGACCGACGGCGGGGGCGGAGAGGAGGAACCGCTGCAGCAACTGCTACGGGAGAGAGGAGCGCGAGGAGAGGAGAGGGCGGAGAGAGAGCAGCGCGAGGAGCGGAGAGGGCGGAGAGAGAGGAGCGATTGCGGCGACTGGAGAGTGGAGAGGACAAATGATTTGTCGCTTGCGGGGGAAGCGGTTTTGATAAGCCCCCCGGAACCGTGTCACGCATTAACGAGTAGGCCCGACTGTGTGCACCCCGTCCTGTCGGTTTGGCCCGGGTGCATTCCTTACAACGAATGCACCTGTGTGCAATATAGATATACTATATATATATATATATATCCTTTGGGAAAACATGTACGTTGAGATGTAGTAGAAATTTCAATGTACTGGAGCAGACCAAACAATCAAAATGACTTGAACTTGAAATATGCGCCAATGGCGCCATTAACAAAAATTGCATGAACTAGAAATGTTGAAGCTCGTAGTGAAAAGATACACATTGACGCACCTGGAACGAGAGAACTGGGGTGGAGTGCAGACATGTGCAGACATGGATGGGAGCTATACCAGATCTATAGTGTTTGCTTCTTTGTTTCACAAAGTCCACGCCTGAGTTGTCAAAACAAAAAGTCCACGCCTGTGGCCGCGTACAGCTTATTCAGTCATATATATATGGGAAAAAGAAACATAACAAAAGAAGGGGTTGTTGTCAAAAAAGAAGAAGAAGAAGAAGAAGCAGAAGGGGTTCGCAAGGCGTTTTTTATACCCACGAGTCCGGGCGGTCTTGGCCATGGTCACATGGCTGAAATTGTTCTAAACTGATCTAAATATCTAATTAACTTGCAGGCATTGGCATCATGTGTCTATACTCGCTCCATCTCAAATTATAAGTCATTCTAATAATCTTGGAGGGTCAAAACATTTAGTTTGACCAAATTTATATATAAGATAATAACATTTTTTTATTTCATTTGTTTTGAGACAGATCTATTCGAGCTCCCAGCAAAATTCCCGAGAGTCCCCTCCCGACCGTTGCCCCCGGGCGGCCAGCCATGCGGTCTTTACCCACCGGGCGCCGGTGGCCACCTTTTGGCCCCGGCGCCCGCCACCTCCGCCCCCTCCCTCCCTCCCTCCCCTCCCCTCCCTTCCCAGATGCCCCCACCGCCTTCCTCTCCGCGGCGCGCGCGGTTTCCCGCCCGCAGCTTCGCCGACCGCGGTTCGTCACCACCACCGGGGCCTCCGTCCCCGTCGCCCGAGGGCCCGGATGCGGCTCGCCTGCCGGGCGGATCCGGCGGCCCGCCCCTCCCCCCGCCGCCGGCGCCCCATGGGCGTCTCCGTGTCCGGGCCCCTCCTTTCGCCTCCACCGCCAATGGCTCGGTCGTCGTCACCAGAGGGCCTGCGACTTCGGGGTGGAAGACGCCGCTTCGCCGCGATGCCGTCGGCGTGGCGAGCCGGTTGCCCGCCGTGTCGGGTCCCGGTGTCCGCCGTCTGGCCGCGAGTCGCCGCCCCCATGGATACCGCTACTCACGGCGGGGCGGGGCCCGGGGCGCTTCCGGGCGGGGGACCTGTCGCGCGACCCTCAACTCGCCGGGAATTCGCCTCGCCGCGCGCCACCTTTGGTGGCGCCCACCCAAAGAAGTCGCCCTTGTGCGGCCTTCCGCTCCGTGCTCGTCGGCGTCTCCCTACCACCACGCCCCCTCTGCTTAAGACCCAAGGGCATGCGGTGGGTGGACGGCCTTCTCCGACCGCTTTCGACAACGAGGACGAGTCCATTGAGCCGAGGCCCCCACCGCCGTCGCAAGGCGCCCGTCCTTCCCCTCTCCCTCGGGGCGTTTCGACTATGTCGTGGACCACGCCGACGACCCGATTGAGCCCCCGCCCCTCGGTGCTCGAACGCTGCCCCGGTGCCGAACCACCGCCCGGGCCGCAACGGCGTCGGCGGCGGCGTTGTTGACACCGATTAACGACATCACTAATATAGCAAACTAGCATAGTAAAAGCAACGACGCCCAATGCCCCACTAATGCTAGGTGACAACACTATAAAAGCAATGACCCCAAACAAAGGCTCTTTGGTATTATAACAATCATTAAACCACTATAAACTAGTCAAAGGATAACCTATACTTCTAGTAAAGACAGAGTGTCACTATCTTATGCAACTAGAGAGTATAACATGTCATAAAATGATGCGACTAGGCAAGAAATAGAATAAGATAAAGAATATAGAACAAGGCTCGCAAGAGGACAGAATAATAAATACCATTGTAGCATTTTAAATGAGTACGAGTGTCGAATCCAATAGGGAAGACAGCTATACACTACTTAATGCGTAATACTAATAAAGTCCTTATATATGGAATGCCTATAACTAATAATAATGCTTCTACTCAACAACAGGGTTACAATGTCACATGAAATAATAATAAATATGATAAAGATATATATGATAAATGCTCAATAAGATAAATGATAAATACAGGGATCAAGCCATCATGAAATAATAAAGATTCAAAGTCTAAGGACTCACATGGGTAACATAAGGAAAACTTAATGTGTAACTATCATCACATTTTATTGCTAAACTCTAATTAGTGCAAATATATAGCTATCATGGCTACTACCATTACTTCATATCAAACTTAAGGGCCATCAACTAGGAACGATTCAATAATGAGATTTTCACCTTCTTCGCGACACACCCACCTACCGCTTCACTACACACGGAGGGAGGATTATAGAAGACTCAATAGAGCTATAACCTCTACGAACTACCCCACGACTCAAAGATATAGCGGGCATTTGCAGATATAACATATATAACCACCATGCTTACATAAGTTATAACACCAATCTTGCACGTTACAAGATGAGGGTTATACAATCCTAAGCAAGTAATCCATCATAAATAAATAACTCTACTAGACTTATTAATGCAAACAATAGACAAAGAAAATGATAATATAATAAAGATAAAGAACAATATCATAGATGATCAGTGAGTAATGAATATATCAAAGATATAAATATATCAAAAGATATAACAATGTACCTATGAACACCTTGATAGAATCTGAAGCTCAAGCCTTCCTATGCTTGGATCTCCTTCTAATTTATTACTAAGTAGCTAATCTCTCTAGAACTATAACTATTCCGAGGAACTAGGGTTTATGGCTCTAGACTTGATCTTTGGAACTCAAGTTTCTGATCTTCGATCTCAATTAGGGTTTTAGGGGTAGCCCCGCCCCTTCTTTATAGCCTCATAGGATGAATCTCAGCCCTTGGATCAAACCGACTTGATTGGACGGACTAGATCTACTCCATAGGTCGGTTGTAGGAAGATTCGAGAAGTAGGACACAGGTCTCAAAGAGGGGTGTCACCCCCCTCCCCCCAGTCTTGCCCCCCCACCTGTCGGCCAGGTGGGCCTCGGCCTCCTTGAAATGTCTTCTCTTCTCATTTGGACCCCTGAAATTATACTAATCGCCTTGATTCGATCCTTTTCTTCAAGATCTTGATTTCTCCTCTTTTCTCTCTCTGATTTTCCAAGGTTTCTAGAGTTCACCTATAAAGCCGAGTGTATACAAAACTTGTGAAAATTATTAGTATAACCCTATCTTTTATTTGTTCTTGTCCTCAAATGTTCTATTATTTCCTAGTAAAAAGTTGACAATAACTACCATCAACAAGCTACCCCAAGCATACCTTTTGCTAGTCCCTTAGCAAAACATATAAACTATAAGACAAACATGGATCAGAGTTGCTACGATACTTTCATTCTTATAGAGTACACATGCTTTCAAAAAGAGACTCTACTCCGAACCGGATAGACTTATTTTGACTTCAAAATCATTCTTATTACCAAACTCGTGCTTTTACTCTCACTTAGGCACTTGAGCAATTGAAAGATAGAACAATCAAGTCAAGCACTATGTCTCAAGTCTTCGATAACTAATATTTTGGAGTTTTTCATAAATTTTGCAAATAAAACTCAGAGCTCTGTATTGAATGACACTCTTAATATCTCAATATGTGGTATTTATAGATCTCACTAGGCATTAATAATAGTTGCCTTCTCTCTTGAATATGTGGTATTTGTAGAACAAGGCTGAGTATTAAGCCTTTATACCTCTCTCTAGTACTCACTCTCTTTCTAAGTATGGCTTATGTGTAGCTCATAGGAGTGGCTGAAAGGTCCCTTGTGGTTTTTGGTAATTGAGTGTCAACATTAGGTGAACTAATAATGTGTGATTGAGATAATACACAGGAGATTAGTTCAGATGTGATGATGCAATGAAGGAGCTTATTGCATATGAGACATGACATGGAGTCATGTGACCAAGGTGGTGAAGATCAAGACAAGGCTTGGCTTGATGGACCGGTTGCAAGTGTGAAGGGCAAGTCGAGGCTTTGAAGTGATGGACCGCGAGGCGGTGAAGCTTGGGTAAGACTTGGGCCGATGGACCGACGCAACGGTGAAGAGCAAGTGAGGTCAAGATCGATGGACCAAGAAGGTCATGTGATGATATGAAATGGATCATATCATTCTTGATCGTGTTGGCGCATGTGTTGCATCGGCACTTGGAGATGGAGTGGAATGGAAATGCGCAAGGCAAAGGTATAACCTATAGGGCATTTCATTTCACCGGTCATGAGGAGCTTAGATAAGTGTATGACCGGGTTTAGGATATATGGCCGTACTATTAAGAGGGGCAAACTTGTATGCATATCGGTCATCTAGTGCCACTTGTGCGATCTAACTTTGCGATGTGTTAGGATCAAGTGGCGTGGTAAGAGCAAGAGAAAATCCTTTGAAAATGATTGTGAAAATGCTAACACACTTGCACATGGAGATGTACACTTGATGGTGTTGGCACATTTGCAAAGGAGAAGTTGTTTCGGTGTTTCTCGGACACTAGGACTGCACTTGGAGTGGAATACTGCTTTGATTCATTGTTCTTTGGATCAAGTAATCATGTGGGATATGTAGCCCTCTGAATAAGCTTTCCATTGAGTCTTAGATCATCAAAATCAGGTTTCGAGCTAAAAGTTATCGATGTTTTAGCGAACGTTGGTTTTAGCCGTAAGGGGGCACCACCATGCCATGGCGGTGACCACTTTGGCATGGGCAGTATGTGTGCTTTGAGAGGCCGGTCACTGACCTGTCCAGTGGCCAAAATGTGGTCACCACCATGGCAGGGCGGTGACCGGGCGGTGGCCAGGGCAACAGGAACGACGTTCGGTGTTTCGATCATATCTCGTTCATACGAACTCCGTTTTCGATGAACTAGGACTTGTTGGAAAGCTAACGAGTAGCTCTACAACCCTGTGGTGGTGGATTTCAATTTGGAGCAAGTTTGGGTCACTGCCCTGTCCGGTGACCGCACCGCCCTAATAATCCAGACAGAGCTGATTTCAGGTTTTCAGCTCGAATGGTCACCGCCATGGCATGGCGGTGCACCGCCCTGGTAGGGCGGTGACCACGCAGAAATGTGTTGGAAAGTGCATAACGGCTCTATTTGGCTTGGGGCTATAAATAGAGGTGGGTGTCGGCCTTGGGGCTGGTTAAGCACCTTGGGGACTTTGTGTCCATGCTTGAGAGTGCTTGAGAGCCCTCCCACTCATATATGCTTGATATCGTTCATTCGATTGAGTGAGAGATCGAGTTCTAGTGCATTGCGTTGAGAGATCGCATTCGTGGCACTAGGTGATCGTGTTGTAAGCCGGTGTGCTTGTTTCTCTTGGAGGTTGCCCCCTCCTAGACGGCTTGGTGGCAAGAGGCTCCATCGAGGCACGCAAAGAAGATTGTGTGGTGCTCCGGAGAAGAGATTGTGAGAGGTTCGTGCTCACCTTGCGGGGATCGTGAAGAGCAACTCTAGTGGAGCGTGTCATTGAGCTACCACACTTGGGTGTGGGTTCTCGCGGTGCCCTCCGACGGATTGGCTAGAGGATTCCCATCTTGTGAGTGATTCGAGCGAGCTCCCACCGTGGGATTTGGCACCGGCCATTAAGCTTGTGAATCATCAAGTGGGTGAATCGCCAAACCGTGGAACCACCAAGGTGTTGGTCGACACAACGAGGAGTAGGGGGAAGTTGGCAAGCTTCCCGAGACCTCGGTAAAAAATCACCGGTGTCATCTTGTGTCCACACTTCGCGGTGGTTTGCAATCTCTTCATCACAAGCTTTGTTCTTACTTTCATATATACATTGTGCTTGTGCTTCAGTAGTGTAGTAGCTTCTATCTTGCTTGTGTAGCTTGGTTAGTTGCTTTACTTAGTTTGTGTAGCTAAGTAATTGAGCCTTTGTGTTAGGCGTGTGTTGCCTTGTCCATTGTGCATCTAGTGAGCTTAGGGGCTTTGTGCTTGTACTTACTAGAATTGTGTAGGAGCTCACCCGTGCTTGAAATACTAGTGCTTAGGTTTGTGTGATCTTACATTAGAATTGATTAGGAGCTCAAGCTAGGCTTGTCACCTCACTCTTCTTGTGTAGGACCCTTTGTGAGGTGATTTAGAGTCCTAGTTAGAGGGGTGAAGTCTTGGCTAAGCGAATAGTTTTAATTCCGCTTTATATTCGGTTAGCCATCGCAATTAGTTTTAGAAGGGACTATTCACCCCCTCCACCCTTCAAAGGCACTCTTAAGTAATATTACATATCGCAAAGGATATATCTATAGTTCAAACAATGGATCCGTAGAGAGTTCAGCCAGTCAAAACAGGTATAGCATGTGTATAGATTATGGTGGATAGGTGTATATTTGGTGGCTAAAACTAATTGTACTTTTACTCTTTTGATGATAAAACAAATCTCTTTTTGAAAATTAGAAAACTTAACTTTGGGTTGCATACTTTTCCTTTTCTTTCTTTCTTTTTTTCTTTCAGAGAGACGGACATCTAAGTACCCATTGTTTTCATTTGGACACTTGTCCTTTTTTACTCTCTCTTCTCTTTTTTTAGTAGCAACCCAACTCTCTTTCCACTGATAAACTTTTTGAGAGATATCAACAAAGATATTTTGGAGTAAATAAACATGGGCTTCCTATAGTTTCATGGGGTGTTTATTCCTAGTGTAGGAATGAAACAAATAAATGGATGTATATGTGGAAAAAGCATGGCATTGCAATCACTCCCAGTGTAGGAATAATGCACAAGTATATAAGTGGAAGGTGTGTGGATAGAAACTTGTCTTTTCATGACTAAACTCTTCACATGTAACAGCAAAGCTTGAACTACTTAACCCAAAGCAAATAACGTATGTAGCTGGAATGTTTTCCTAATCTAATAATCATAAATATGGTTTTGGTAGGAATTTAACACTCTGCCAAACAAGTAGTAATGTATCTCCTTGAGGGCTTTGTTTAGATGTATATGTATTTAACTCAATCCACATGTGCTAAAGTAGATTGGAGTTAGTTGGCTGAAACTAAATTTCACTCCAATCCACTCAAATACACGTGGTTTGAGGTAGTGCATCTAAACAAGGCCTAAGAGGCTAATTTAAGAGTGGATTCAGAGATTATGAAAAAAAATAAAGTTTAATAGTAAGATGAGCTAAGTTATGTCTAGTTGTTGTTCTAAGTGTGAACATAAGTTTAAAGCGGACACGAACATTGTTAGACATTCGATTAAGTAGGGAAATTTTGAAATGTGATATCGTGGCATTCGTTTGGCAATTTATGTCTAGGTTAAGATCCGACCCAACGTTATGACGCTAACACAGCAGGAAGAGATCGCCTCTTCATTCATAGTCCGATCACCAATACACACTTTGCGGACATGACTGATGTACAAGCTCCAAGCAGTGAACAGGTAGACAGGGCTCCGCAAGGACCGCAACCACCAATCCAACAGGTAGACAGGTCGATGTGATGGCACCCCGAAGAGTGAAGAAATCAGGAGTGACAAGAATGCGCTGCGCACTAGCTGTTGGGTGCCACTACATCGACCTTGCTAGTTGCATAACAATTTCCAAAATCTGTAATCCCGAAAAAATCCATGGCCGCTCCGGTCTGCAACGCTTCCATAACCAAACGACCTTTTGTTGGGTGTCGTCTGGACTATGTATCACACATTCACACTAGCTTCGGTCCTTCGGAAGGCGCGTAAAGATGCAGCGCCTTGTGGCGGCAATCGGCGCCCGGCTCGCGCCAGCCAGGTTAACAGGCCGCGGCCCACGGCCTGCCACAGGCCCTCCCCCGGGCGGACGACGCGTGGAGGGCGACGACGACGACGACGAGACGACGCCAACGCCGACACCGACGCCGACGGCGGGCGAGCGTTCCGGGCGAAGTTATCGTCCAGCGTCCCCCCCCTCTATTCCGACCCCGGCTGTAGAATGAGCCCGACCAACCTGGCCGCGACCGTCGACACGGCGGCGGCAGGGCAGTTCGGCCGGCGGTGAGGTCGGCGACAGGGGGCCGCCGAAGCCGGGCCAGGCCAGCCTCATTCGGCCGGGTACGGGTAGGCGGCGGGGGGGAGCGGCGGTCGCCCATGGCAGCGGGGAAAAAGCTCGGAGGCGGCGGCGACCATGGCGTCTAGGGTTTCCGGCAGGGGAGAAGAAAAGAGGGGGGAAGGGAGGAGGGCAGACGCCGCCGGCGCCAGAGGCGGAGCGAAGGCAGGGCGGCGGGGCGAGTATCGGGAGCTGATCAGGAGGTGGAAGACGATGGGAGAGGGGGAGGCGCCGGCAGGCCTTTAGATGGGCCGGCCTAGTCCCACCTGGTCGGCGCCTAGCACCCCGCCCCCCCCCCGCCCCTTGTGGCTGCCACCGCACCTGTGTCACGAGCTCGACGTGTTTCGCCGAAGCGAAAGCAGCAGCAGGCACACCACCTGCTGCGCACTCGCGGTGGCGGGGAGTAGCAGCAGCAGCCGCCGCCGGGCCGAATGTCTATAGGATATAGCTGCCTCGTTCCGATTCCACACAGATTGCAGAGTAAGTACCATGCATCAGACGTTGCGGTGCACGTGAATCCGCAGCTGTCAAGCGCGTACGATGACTTAGCGCAAACTTCTTGCAGATAACAATCATTTTATTGAATAAATTACATGTTTTTACACCAAAATTGTCTGTAGCTAAGTAAAGTGGAATATACATTTTTGCTCATGAAGCTGCACACACACTGATGGTATAAACATGAAACACAACAGTAGCATCGATAAAAGATCAAAAGAATGATTATTGAGAAATGAAATGTACAGTCTTTGTCTTGCTGGTAAGTTTGTCCACTGCTGCAAGTCGTCACTTACTGCCAAAGTTTCCACCATATGCCTTTCTTTGCTGTCAAGCACTTCAATTTGCCAAACACAAAACCGGACTTCTGAGGGTTGCCATCCACGAGCGAGTTCTCGTATATCTTTTTGCATTCTTGTACAACCTAAGAAACGACCAGGGAGTAAGAGTCTACGACCAAATTACTAGTAAGCATACGAAAAAACCCTGTCAATAAACACACAGTGGCCTTCCGTTGGACCACAGTTGACCGTTCATAGGTTCATGAAAACAGAGCAGCACCACAGACGCATACGATGTGAGAGGTGTTGTGACATTACCTCCTTAGCTTCCTTTCTTGGAATGCCTTCCCGCATTGCGACAAGCTTCTCGACAACCTCAGGCTAAAAAATGCAGATGCCAAGTTGTAGGGCATAATGAGAAACTAACACGCTGTTTTATATTTTTAAATAATCAATCATTAGCAAAGCTGAATATATTTGTTAGGCAGACAAATTACCGGGCAATCAGGTTGATATTCCAGTATATTTGTGTAAATGAGAGTAAAGCTATCCAAACTCTCAGCTGAAGCTAGCTCCCTCATATCTGCCAGAATCCGCACTCTGCTTTCAACTTTCTGGATCAGTGTAAAGACAACTTTTCAGTTCCAAGTTAGTAAATACAGAAACATCATACCTCCGAAATGCCTTTCTAGGACAATGGGTGTTCAATGACCAAAAAAAAAAAAACAGTATCCAGATTTCAATAAAATGCATGCACAAAACTGCAGACGATTTTCAGCATTCAAACTGTCATATGAGACTCTGGCTAGTTTCAGCTTTGAATGAAGACCAATCTGTAGTAGTAACAGAAGAAAATCCTAGCAGAAACTATACTTACTGTCACGTTGATGTGTTCCCTGAAGAAATCCATAAGCACCTCTTCATCTAACCTCATCCTCTCTATTGTGTCTTCTTTTATGTAGTTTTTCTACAGGCACAAAGGAAACACATATTAACTATTGAAAGGACATGTCAGGCAGCAGTTGTGAGATTAGCTTTTGAAAGTTCTTCTCAGACATTCTTACATGTCATGTGAATTTTCTTTTGGAGGTGAATGTTGTGTCAAATTGGTATGAACCCAGTGTACAGCAGTGACTATTCTGTACAGAATCATTTATAGGAAACACTGCAACTCTTCCTTATAGTGTTAATATATATATTATATGGATCCTTAAAGTCCCTCCAGATATGGACATTTAGGGTACAGAATGACACGATTTAAAACTAACTTGAACACAGATATGGAGATTTAGGGTACAGTGTGGCACGATTTAACTAACTTGAACACTAAGGGTAATTCTGCAAACCTGAGAAAGGAGATGATCAACATAGACCACAATTGTTTCCTCTATGCAAGCCTCCACAAATCTTCGAAATGATCTTTCTTCAATATACCTACAAACACACACACAAAGGTATTATTAAATTAAAGCACATAAAGACAACTATTATAAGCAAAACTCTAGACTGTTAGCGTTTAATTTCAATAAACTAAATTGACCGGAGCAGAAATTCGAAGTGTACATTTAAACAACACTCCACAGTTTATGAGACACTACTGATATGTTGAAAACATTAAATAGTGCACACAGAATTAATTGCACTGGATCTACCTGCAACTTTTGACATTTGCAAATCCATTCAAGCATTTTAAATTTATTAATTAACTTGCACATGAGTTTCCATATTTGGCAAACACATTGTTTATGTTTGATATTTTGGGATCTTTCAGTAAACTTCAGGCATGGCTTGATGGCATAGAATATGGTGTGGTGCACTTTTCTCAAAACTATGCCACAAATCATTTCATAATGAACGCATAAAACTGTAGGTGAACAAAATATGTATAGGCAACAGGATTTTCCAGGGGATGTACATTCCTACATAGTTCCATACCACATGTCAATTTTTATAGGAAAGGAAAGCTTACATTTTAACATCACCAAAGTAATCAGCAAATGTTGCGACAAGATATTCTGTAACCATTCCCTCCAGCCAGTCTGGGCAGAAAGAATCGTGTGAGAAAACAAATTGCAACCAGACATTAAGAATTGTGTGATTAAACAAACTGCAACCAGACATTCCATTGACAAGAGAAGACACTACATGAAGTATGTCACAAAAATTAGGCAAAGCACATTAGAACAGTTCATGACTGTTGGCACCTTTGTGCCAAACAGTACATCAACTTAGCTTGCTTACTGGGATGATATTAACAGAATCATGCTGGATTCACTACTGAATCACATGTCAGATATGCCCACGTGGGATTCAGCACATAGTTATACAGCCAAAATGACAAAAGTAAATTCTCAAAGAATTTGAGGGTGGGTTTATAAAGAATGGGATTACTCTGATTTTAGGGTTTAGTTTAAGGTAAATCCTAAGCATAAGGGTCCTAATGCTTCTTATCCAAAAAGGCCTTGAATGTTCTTTACATTGATAAACAGGCCCTGAATATTAACTACTACCAAAAAAAGTGTAACCAACTGTTACACCAAATATGACAAGTAGCTGTTGAAAATAGTAGGCATTATCTACAGAAAATCTATCAATCTCTTACATAATGAAAGGACCTGCAGGCGTTAAAATTCAAAAACTGACCAAGAACTGACATATATGAAGTGTTTGGTTTGAGGAGTGGGAGGCTGATGGATCATTTTATACTAGCTTTAAACCTAATTTTCTTGTTTGCTTCGAGGAATGGAATGGATTGACCTGACCCATCAACTCATCATCCCTCATAAACACACATCTAGTGTAAACATGAGGAATGAGGCCATCCTACTAAATTTCATGGGATTATCTCATGATGGGTCGTTCAATCTAGGATCGATTAACTTCTGAAACCAAACACCCAAAAGAAAAAGAGAACATGAACAATGCTGCTATTAAAGTACCTTTCTGGTAAAGCTTCATGAGTAGATCCTGCACACCTGGGTCTTCAAAAATAACAATAACAGTTTGGAGGATAGCCTCCTGGTTAAAGAACAAATAATAATGCTTGAAATGACTGTTTCATGGAAGAGGTAATAGATGTATAGCTATATTGTATGCATGCAGCACAAACCTTGGCAACCTCGAGAAATCCTTTGCAAGTGTCCTCAAAATTAACCTGTAACAGAATATTTTGCTTATACTTCAAAAAAAACATAAGGTGAGTGAAGAGATAGAAATGTTGTAAGTAAAGAACAATTAACATGAAGCTACAAATAGGGTTAATATTTTCAGTTTTACAGAGAATGCAAGAATACAGCCAAGCACCCAGACCAGTAGTCGACAGGGACCGAATTTCTACCAGCCAGTTTGTTCTCCCGATTCAAATTTCAAACATCCCAGTTTTGGAAGTGAGATTGGCTCCCAGTGGAATTTCACTAGCACAAACAACATTTGCATATAAATATTACAGTATTTAAAAAGCATGCGATGCATAGATTTAGGACAATCTCAGCTTTGTAGCCATCTGATGCTTTCTAGCCATGTAGAGGAGTACAAGTATGGTGACATTTAAGAATGTCTTCTTTGGAGCAACCACAACTCCACAAGAATGCCTCCATGTTGGTCAGGTCAAAGTTGAAAATTACACTCAATAGGACTAATGCACATTTACATCCAAATTTTGATTTATGAATATCAAAATTCAGACAGCTTCCATCTATTGATATTTGCCAGGAAACTTTATTCTTCACACCAGACAAAAGTAAGAAATTTGGCTGCAACAGAGAAAGAGAACCAATATAGTTACTGCATGCAGTCCGGTTGCCCTTTAAAAAGCGTATGCCTAGATACGTTTCCCTCTCCGGAACCTTGCCATGAGATTTTTTTTTTTCCTTCAGAGACAAGTAAAAATCTGGCCCTGGTGGGAAATAGATGTTGGAGCCGACGGTGGCCGTCGGTCTCCTGCTGCTGCTGGAACGCCGGTGAACGCCGGAGTGCGCTCACCAGGCACACACGCGATGAACTGGAATGTAATGAACACAATGTTTGCCGCACAACCGCACAGCGTTTTCTGGGTTTTTCATTGCCTTTATACAATGCAGATACATGGGCTTGAAGCCCGTCCCCCGCCACCACACGATCGTTACTCGATCCGGCTTTCTCGCCATGCCGAGCGACATGCACGGTGAACGTGCAGTGGCGGTGACCAAAACACCCAACGCACGCGGCCACGACCCGGACTGGGCACATCTCCATCCAGGTCCGTGGTTCTACGCGTTCAACACAAACACAAACGTGCAATGCACTTACAACGGGATTACAACGCAAGAGAAAACAAAGTGAAATTGTAAAACATGCTGTTTCTAACAAATCACCCCCTTAATCCTGTTGTAGCTTGATGATGCCCACCTTCTGCCTTAACTCCACAAACCTGATCCTGCCCAGTGCTTTTGTCAAAATGTCAGCCAACTGATTGTCGGTTCTTACATAATCAACATCAACCTGTCCATTGCTGACACACTCTCTGATATAGTGGAAACGAGTGTCAATATGTTTGCTTCTTTCGTGGAGCACAGGATTTTTGCTAAGCTCAATAGCTGACTTGTTATCCACAAGAAGTCTGAACTTCTGAACATCTCTTCCCATCAATTCAGCAATGAGTCTGCTAAGCCAGACTCCTTGACAAGCACCTGCACAAGCTGCCATATACTCGGCTTCACATGACGACAATGCAACTACCTTTTTTGTTTCGTGGAAGTCCAGGTCACCAAATTGTTTCCCAGGAAGAAGAACATGCCAGTGGTACTTTTCCTCAACACAAGGTCACCACCATGGTCACTGTCTGTATATCCCAGAAGATTCAGACCAGCTTCTCCTCCTTTCACATACTTGCAGCCATAGTTGATTGTTCCAGCTATATACCTGACAATCCTTTTCACCACAGCCCAATGCTCTCTGTTTGGTGCCTCTGAAAAACGACTTGCCATCCCTACTGCATGAGCAATGTCTGGCCTAGTGTTCACCAAGTACCTCAGACTGCCAATTATGCTCTTGTACAAGGTGACATCCAAGGCCTTCTCTGCAGTACCAGATGTGAGTCTGATACGCTGCTCCATGGGTGTATCTGCTGGATTACGCTTCAAATATGACACCGATCCAGGATCTTGGTAGCATAAGCACTCTGGCAAATAGATATTTCACCATTCCTTTGAGTCACTTCAATCCCAAGATAATAGCTCAATAGACCCAGATCACTCATACTGAACAGACTCATCATTTGCTGCTTGAAGTTGTCAATCTTCTTCCTATCCGGCCCACAAATTATGAGGTCATCAACATACACACCAACAATGAGAAAGGAATTACCCTCTCTTCTTCTATAGACAGCATACTCATCTTCACTCCTCTTAAAACCGAGCTTGCACAACTCTTGATCAAGTTTGGCATTCCATGCCCTTGGAGCTTGTTTTAGCCCATAGAGGGCCTTCTTCAACTTGAGCACCTTGCCTGCACTGTTTGGTTCATGAAATCCAGGTGGCTGATGAACATATACTTCTTCCTGCAATTCTCCATTCAAAAATGCTGACTTAACATCCATGTGATGGACCTCCCATCCACCATTTGCAGCTAAAGCCAACAATAGCCTCACTGTTTCCAGTCTAGCTACAGGAGCAAATACTTCATCGAAATCCACCCCTTGTTTTTGTGCATATCCTTTCACCACAAGCCTTGCTTTGTGTTTTACAATGTTACCAGCAGGGTCCCTTTTGACCTTGAACACCCACTTGAGCCCTATTGCATCATGTCCTTTTGGAAGTTCTGACAGGCTCCAAGTGTTGTTCTCTTTGATGGACTGCAGCTCTGCATTCATGGCATCTCTCCAACATTCTTCCTCTAGAGCAACATCAACACTCTTTGGTTCATCAGCTGCAATTAGACATAAGCCACTGTACTCAAAGTCAGTTATTTCTTCAGTTGAGTCAAGGAGATCAGCCATAGTCCTGAATCGAGTTGGACCCTGACTAGACCCCGAGCTACTTGCTGAATTCGAGCCCATGGCACTGGATCCTGCTGCTGACCCAATTATTTGGTTTACAGGTGTCGATGGTGACTCTGGAATCAATGGTGTAGACACCTGAGGGGACTGATCATGCCCAACATCCCCATGATCCTGCTCACTGCCTCCATATTCTGCTGAATCTGCAGGAAACTGTGTTCCCGGACTAGCTACAGTAGACTGAAACTCAACTGTGAATGTATCAGAGTCAGTCTGACCTGTGCTTGCCGCCCCTTCCCAGTTCCACTTTGCACTCTCTTCGAAGACCACATCTCGACTAACATGCAGCCGATTGGTCTCTGGATCAAACACCCGAAAGCCTTTGGTACCTGATTCATACCCCAAGAACACCATCCTGACAGATCTGTCAGACAATTTTGTAATACCAGGTCCAACTGTTTTTACATGAGCCACACACCCAAAGGTTTTCAGATGATCAACCCTGGGTTTCTTCCCATGCCATGCTTCATAAGGTGTCATATTCTTCAAACTCTTAGTTGGAGCCCTGTTCAAAATGAACACTGCAGTCACAACAGCTTCTCCCCAGAATCTTGGTGGCATGCCTTTGGACTTTAACAAACACCTAGCCATCTCAATCACTGTTTGATTTCGACGCTCCACTACTCCGTTCTGCTGAGGAGTATAGGCAGTAGTGGTGTAGTGCTTTATTCCTGTCTCATTACAGAAAACAGTGAAGTGAGCAGAGTTAAACTCTCCCCCTTTGTCAGTCCTCAGTGCCTTCATCTTGTTGCCACATTCTAGCTCAGCTTGTTGTTTAATTTTCTTGAAATAAGCCAGTGCTTCATCTTTAGTTTTCAGAAGTTCCACCCACATATATCTGCTAAAGTCATCAACTACTAGCAGAAAATATTCCTTGCCACCAGGTGTTGGTGGACTGATCTTCCCACACAAATCAGTATGAACCAGTTCTAAACCTTGACTAGCTCTATATGATGACTGCTGTGGAAATGGTTTTCGGTGCTGCTTCCCCAACAGACACCCATCACAGACTTGCTCTACATGATCAACAACAGGCATCCCCTCTACCATCTCTTTACTGGCTAAATCATGAAGAGCTCTGAAATTTAGATGGCCAAATCTAGCATGCCACAACCAACTCCTATTCTCCAAGTTGACATGCAAACACACTGGTGGAACTACTGCATTTTTCAGAGTATAAAGTCTATTGCTGGTTCTTGGTGCAGAGATAATCAGAGTGCCAGCAGGATCAATGACAGTCAGTATTCCATTTTTCAACCTCACATCACACCCAGCCTCCTCTAACTGGCCTAGGCTTATGATATTGCTTTTCAACTTGGGGATATAATAGACATTGGTTAATACCTTATGCTGCTGATCTCGTCCTTGCATGACGACAGAGCCAAGCCCCTTGATCTCGACGCAGGATCCATCACCGAAGCGGACTGTCCCGGACACCTCTTCATCAAGATGATTCAGTGCCTCACGGGTTCCGGTCATGTGGTTGCTGGCCCCAGTGTCCAGCACCCACACACCGTTGTCGCAGTGCATTGGCACCACTTTTTCTTCAGCGAGGTGCACGGTTTTGGATGATCCATGCACCACGCCTGAAGTCGACGCCAGGAACAGCGCCGGCTGAACTTCTGCCACCGCCACATTGTTCACCGCCTCCTTCTTCTCCTGCTTCTTTTCTTTCTTGGGCCTCTTACAGTCTTCTGCCCAGTGGCCATAGATGCCACAGTTCCGGCATCTACCCTTTCGTCGAGGTGTCCCCTCAGACGTGAGCTTGACAGCACCTTGTCCGCCAGATCCGCCGCCGTCATGTTTCACCGGCGACTTTCCCTTGTGACCGCCACCGCCACCTCCGCTGCTGCCTTCCTTGGCGAAGTTGGACTGGAACCGTTGCTTGTTCCTCGCCGCCCACTCTTCCTCCGCCAACAGCAAACGGCCAGCCTTGTCGACGATCTGCTCCACCTTGTCATCCATGCGGTCCTCCGTCGCCCTCAGCCTCCCAACGAGATCCTCGACCGTCATGGCCTTGAGATCTGAGAACATCTCAATTGACACCGCAACTTGAGTGAACTTAGCTGGGACGACACGGAGAAATTTCTTCACCACTCGGGTCTCCTCAACCGTCTCCCCAAGGTTCTTGAGGTCGGCGACAAGGTTGTTGATCCGCATGCCAAACTCGTCGACTGTCTCGCCGTCCTTGAAACTGATGTTCTCGAACTCGCGCAACAATCTCTGAGCATTGACATCCTTCACTCGATCAACACCTATCCTCATCGTCTTCACCACCTCCCACGCCTCCTTGACGGTCTTCTTGGCGCCCAGTGTCCTCCACATCTCCTTGGGCACGGAACGCAGCAACGCACTCATCGCTTGCCGATCCTGGGAACGTTTCACGTTCGTCCCCGGATCAATGGCCTCCCAGATCTCCATCGCCTCCAGATTGCATTGGATCAACATTGCCCACTCGGAGTAATTCGTCTTCGTCAGCATAGGCCACATCAGTGTGCTTTCGCGCACACCGCTCGACGTCGAGCCCTCTGATGCGCCGCTGGTGTCCGGCATGGTCGCCGAATTCGGGATCACGAACTTCTTCCGGGGTGGCTCTCGCGGCGGGCTCACGGACCCACCGTAGAACATGCACCGAGCTCTGATGCCACGTGTTGGAGCCGACGGTGGCCGTCGGTCTCCTCCTTCCGCCGCCGAACGCCGGTGAACGCCGGAGTGCGCCACCAGGCACACACGCGATGAACTGGAATGTAATGAACACAATGTTTGCCGCACAACCGCACAAATAAGTTTTAGGTTTTTCATTGCCTTTATACAATGCGGATACATGGGCTTGAAGCCCGTCCCCCGCCACCACACGATCGTTACTCGATCCGGCTTTCGCCATGCCGAGCGACATGCACGGTGAACGTCGCAATGGCGGTGACCAAAACACCTAACGCACGCGCGGCCCGCGACCCGGACCGGGCACATCTCCATCCAGGTCCGTGGTTCTACGCGCTCAACACAAACACAAACGTGCAATGCACTTACAACGGGATTACAACGCAAGAGAAAAAAAAAAGTGAAATTGTAAAACATGCTGTTTCTAACAATAGAGCCCTGGCCCCGATACTATGTGTAATATTTCAAGTTCATAAAGAAGAAACTTAAGAATGACTGAGCTATGTAATTTAAAAAACATGAAATCATCTCTTGACAAGTTAAAATACGGTTGAAAGAATGACATCTAATAAAGAGCAAAAGCTTTGTAGCAGATTTGCACCTGTTCAGCATAGTTTTGCGGAAGCGCCTCAATGTAGTGCTACTTAGCTCTGATGAAAGTTCATAGCAACACAGGTTATTGTTAATCTGCACCCACATACAACATAAGCATCAAATAATGAGCAATAAAAGAAGACAGGAAATTCACATCTCATCAAGGTTCAAAAGCAGAAAGGAACATACCAATGCACATAGAGATTCCAAACCAACATCAGAAGCTGGCTCCTCAAGTCTTTGCCTCTCAGCTGCTTGAAAATCAAGCATGACCTGCAAATGACAAAATAGAAGATCTAAATAACATTTAACTGATTACAAAAGCATGGAGCACAACACAACAAACCCAGTAGACTGCATAATTTCAGGGTAACTATATAAATACCTGAATAACCGCAAGAGCAATGCGATATAGCATGACGTCTGTTCTGTTGTCTCTAACTATCTGAACCTGCTCGGTCAATGTTCTGAATAGATCCCCTGCTGCAGGTGTATATAGTTTTCCATCCTCTGTACTCTTTGGTGGTTGTGTTTTGTCAGCCTCCAAAATGTTAGTGTACCATTTCTACAGAAGAAAAACAAGAGTTTAAAAACATGAAATCATCTCTTGACAAGTTAAAACACGGTTGAAAGAATGACATCTAATAAAGAGCAAAAGCTTTGTCGCAGATTTGCACCTGAAGCGCCTCCAATGTACTGCTACTTAGCTCTGATGAAAGTTCATAGCAACGCAGGATATTGTTAATCTGCACCCACATACAACATAAGCATCAATAATGAGCAATAAAAGAAGACAGGAAATTCACATCTCATCAAGGTTCAAAAGCATAAAGGAACATACCAATGCACATAGAGATTCCAAACCAACATTCTCATGTTTAACAGTAGTGAATACCAAATGGTTTTGAAACAACAGTAAAAACCAAAGACCATATTGTTTTTTCTTAAAAAAAAAATTACTGTTGGTTACGTTTACCATTGGTTTTTGCCCCACCTATAATTTCGAGACGGGTCGATCTGGTCATTCTTGTAATCAGAGAAAACTTCAGACTGCTCTAATTATTTTTGCAAAGAATTCAAAAATCAAAGCATGCTTACCTGAGACGATGCTACTAGTGATCCCATCTGAGCACTTAAATTTGTCTGATCTTGATGCTCCTCGTGTAGAATGTCGAAAAGAACCGTTAAAGTCACCTCGTCAACCACTTTATCTCCATCATCCATTTTTTTCTGAGAATAACCCCCTCGTCATTGAACGTAACGTCAGTTATATCCACATCTGTAGGACTTCCATCAACTCTGGTGCTCTGCACAATGAACCCCTCACGGTGATTCTTTAGCCGTGCCATCTCCTGTGCTGGCAGTATAATAGTGTTTTGACACATTGATCCTGGTGCGATGATGCCTTTGTCTGGCTGTATGGAGAACGGGAGTAGACTTGTGTTTGCAATCCTAAAGGCCATGTAATAATCTGTATCATTTGTCAGCTCAATTGAGCATGATACCTGCTTCTCATGGGCAAGAGGAAAATACAATTCAAGCGGCTCAATGCCAAGCATGTCATCCGAGCTGGAGATTATCTGTGAGTGAAAAGACAGCTGCATTATTGGACTTGTAGATGCAAATTTAATATGCGATCGACTTGCAGATTATCTGCTTCTTTTTTCAAACACACAGATAAGTTATATATATAACGTACATCGTGTATTAAGAAGATATATTATAAGCATATGAGCTTACCTTCTCTAACGAAGATTCTGTAATTTGACCATCCCAGCTATCTAGTTCGTTGAGCTCACGGACTACGTCCCATATAAACGGTCTGTTTATCGGGTTTATTTCCTGGCACCTTACCGACAACTCGAGGCACTTCTTCACTTGTAGGTACGACAGTGGTGTATGCTTTGATGATTTATTCCACCTGTGCCTCCATCTTCGAAGTACCTACCATTTCGACCAAAGAAATCTTGAAATATTGAGTGCAGACTATGCATATGCTTTGGCTCAGACATTGAACTCAAAGAAGAAAACTATATCCCAGTTTGGGATGTTCCAGATTTTCCCAGCTCAATATAAATCCTTCAAATTTAAATAGTGTTAATGACAATTCTTTTGAAACATATCCAATCCGACAAATGGTTTGGACACATTCTTAAATTTCCAGAAACATACAATGGAGCTCGTAAAATCATCTAACACCATAAAAAAGACCGTGCACTTGGTGGATGTTGAATAAGAATGAATTAGTATTTTGTTTTCTTTTTCTCAATTTTTTATTTTTTTTCATAGGTATAATAGTTGTCATTAATTTAAAAATGCATATATAAGTGGTTTAATTTAAAAGGGTTAGCCCTAATGTGTAACTAAAACTTCCCTTTGGTTAATGAGAGCAAGAAAACTTTTTAAAAATTTACTAACTATATATATATATATATATATATGACAGCAAATAAATTTATTAAGAAAGTATATTCCATGGTGAATTTAGTAATTGTTGACTTGGTACAATAAATATTGATATTTTTGTATTTTTTATTAAATTTAAGATGGTTTGACTTACTAAAATTGCATTTAATATTTAATCAAAGTTTGCCTTTGCTTGTCTTAAAGTTTACTAAACCATGTGTAATTTTTTTTTAGAAGTCAAGAATAGTCGTAAGACAATTGTATTAACTCAATTTATGTGCCTCATTGCTAATAAAAGCTTCCTCAAGGGAAAAGGATACGCACACGGCTCCAATGTAAAAAGAAGCTATATTCGTGCAATAGGGGATAATATACTCTTACTTTGGTTGTATTCGGTATCTTCCTACTTCCTGTCACCAACTCTATCATTATGACACCTAAACTGTAAATGTCTGACTTCCATGACCTTACTCCGGTATCAATGTACTCTGGAGCGGCATGTCCTCTGCATGAGGACACCATGAGAAGGCAGTGTCATAATAAGTAGTAAAAGATATATAGAGAGTAAATAGGGAAAATATAGTTCTCTTCATTCATGTATAGCGTACCGTGAAAAAAGACGTTCTGCACCCGTAATTTGTGTTTTTCCATCAATTCTCGATACTCCAAAATCTGTAATCATTGGTACTTGGTCACCTAATAGTATATTGGCAGGTTTTAGGTCCATGTGCATAATACTCTTTTCCTTGTGAAGATGAAGCAAGCCATCACAAATTCCCTTAATTATTTGGTAGCGTGTGTGCCAATCAAATCCCCTTAATTCGTCTGCAGGATAAAAAAAGAAATAATCATGATATGCAACCTAAAACATTCTCTATTTAATTTCTGCTTGCTTAATTGCCTATATATTCCAAGGGACGAGACATTTTTATTGTTTAATCTATACCCTTAGATTTATTGCCTCCATCCTTGAGACGTTGTTTCCTATCCACCCCAATATATTCATATGTGTGGGAGTGAATTGAATGTAAATTGAACTAAGCTCTACATCAAACCACTCCAACACACATGGATTGAGATGCATACGAGTACATCTAAACAAGGCATAAGGGCAAAGGTGGTAGAAAACACGAAAGATGCTGAAATATAAATAACAATTGGATCATATGGAGATGCAGCTCTGATGTTTTGGTCTTATCATACCCGTAAGATACTTGTCAAGGCTTCCATTACTTATATATGGGAAACAAAGCAACTTTTCCCGTTCCTCCGCCATAACAATTTTTCCATCCATTAGAACTGTCTTTTCTTTTTTATTTCAGAACAGTAACCTAAAAGGGTACTATATTTTGATGCCGAACCTTGATCATGCTATCAACCTCACGAAGAAACATCTTGTCATCAATTATATGGTCCTTTTTAGCCTCTTTACAGCAATAACTTTCCCATTTGGCAGGAAGCCCTGTTTGAATTGAAATTTTTTATGATGATCATGAGCATTAGATCAGACTCATGCCTCTGTTGACATCGAGTCTGAAGGGAGCAGTGAAAAAGGAAGAAAACAAACAACTATTTTACCTTGTAAACCTCTCCACATCCACCCTCACCAATCCTTCGATCATCAGAGAAATTTCCAGTGAGTCGTTGTAAAAGTCGAAAGTCAAGACTGTCAGGCTCCTTTTGACCACAAAGTATACGCTCTAATGCATCAAGTTCCTCTTCTAGGCCATCCATCCTAAGTGAACAACTGGTTTTCATAGTTAGATAAAGGAAAGTTAGTTAATCTTCTTCCTTAATGGAACAGATTGTAAATCTTCACAGTGTACGACATGGAAACTGGGGTGGCAATGGAATCATAATTTTATTTTCTTGTAAAGCATTATATAATTCTACAAAGAAAACAACATGGAAGAGATGCAAAACTATCAAATACAGTAGGGAGAGCATGCCTGGCTGTACCTTCTGGCGAGTTGTAGACTGTAGCCCTCTAGCTCGGTGGTCTACAAAGTGGACTATCCAATTAGTGAGGCAATGATGCGACCAAAACCCTGAATCAAACAACGACGCAGGTGCTTACTACAACATAGTTGTGCATGAAAAGCTGAAACAGAAAATGCGAACAGAGGTAAATGAAGTGGCTAGCACTAATTGGAATCACGGGCACTGGATGCACAAATGGATTACAGCAAGAGGAGCTTAGAGGATGAGGATGAAGTTTGTACTAGCTAGTATCTTATCAGGTCTAGACCAGCTTGCAGGACACAAGTACTGAGAGTTGAGACAGTACCTGGCTTGGCAGAGAAGAGATGTTGGCAAAAAACTGATTAAAGGAAAGCAAAATTGATTGTGTAATAATGGAAACATATATGTACCCTTGAGAAAACATCCACCATCTTTTGAACCAAGTACAGCCTTGACCTGACAATCAGTGGAGATCCAGAGATTTCAATAGACTGGAGCAGACCAAATAATCAAAATGACTTTGAACCAGTAATATTTAAGCTCGTAGTGAAAAGATACACATGAACGCACCTGGGTATGGAACGAGCTGGGGCGCAGGAGACATGAGATTGGAACTAAATACACTCCATACGATTGAAGCTATACCAGATCTGAAGTCTTTGCTTCTTCGTTTCACAAAGTCCACCCCTGGCTGCATACAGCACACTGCATATATGCATATTCTCAGTTCACTTGTTCAGTCATATAAGAGTAAGAGGTATTACTATGGAAAAGAAACATAAGAAGGGGGCAAAATGCAAGACTGCCAAATTTTATTTTATTTTTTTGACCGGCGAGTCCGGCGGTCTTGCCCCCTGGTCAGTGGTCACATGGTTGAAATTGTTTTAAACTGGTCTGATTAGCTTGCAGACAGTAATGTTTCATGTGGTGGCTAGATGCATCCTCGGTATTAGCAGCTTTCACTCTCCTTTTGCATCTCTGGCCTCATTGGTGCTGCTTTTATTAACCATGATACTGCTGAAACAAAAGGAAACAAGATGGACACGGGCCGGTTTTGAAAGTTGCAACAAAAGAATACAAGACAATGTAATGGAGAAAAATACAGAAAATAAATAGGAATGCAGTAGCAACAGGGACGAGAGAAAGCATTTGTGGAATGTAAGAGTATGTCAGACAATGCAAGAATCTGAACAAAAACTTTGCCAAATGTATTTATTTTTCTATTGTAAGGTCAAGTATGAAACTCAGCTTAGGAAACAGATCTAGTAGGTATTGGTTGCAGGAGAGGAATGTTTACCCTCTTCCTCCCAAGGGAGAAAGCTATAGAGTTTGGTTTGGGTTAGTTCGGTTCCTACCCTGACAAAATTGCTTGGCCTAGGAAGCTTCCTCAGACGTTCGGTTTTGGACGCCTGGAGTGGAGATCATGCATGGCCTGCTTCTTGCCTAGCAGGTATCGAACCAAACAAGCCCTTTGTACTGATTATTGCCTGCAAATCAAGGAAGAAAATCGTTCAGATAGCAAAATTCATATGAGGCAAGAACTGATGACGACCATTCTATGGGTCTAGCATATTTCCTAAGTCTAGTTGTGCCCATCAGGGTAGAGACACTAAGGAGGTTTGAGGGTGGTGTTGATATAAAAGGGTATCATAATTGAACTAACACTAATTTTATAGTCATTTAAAAAGTACAGTTAACTAAGGGGCATGAAGAAGTATGAATATTTGACCTGTTGTGTGACCAGCATCAAGGCCATGAGATCTAGTAACAGGATTCCAACACTATCCCCACAGGAATAAATAATTCATGTGAGGATTACTACAAGATTGAGTTGGCTCTGTAGTTGGTCATGAAAGATTCATTGCAATTATGAAGCTTCAGTTTGATCTAAAAGAGTTTATATGAAAGTGAAAATCTCATGTTGACTTGGCTGGACAAGTGAGCAATCTCATGTTGACTTGACTGGACAAGTAAGCGCGACAGTGCCGCGCCTCAAGCGAGGCAGTGCCGCGCCCCACCTGTATAGTCAGCATGGATGTAGGGGAGGCCCCTAAACATAGATCCAAATGAGCTGCAATCAAATTACAAGCAGCAGCAAGTAACTGGAACAAGAAGAGATCAACCAAGACTATTGGATTACAAACAACTTGAAGAAGTTTGAAATCAATTGAAGCATAGTGCAAAACTCTCCCTTGATCTCAAATTGTTAATATGCACAAGTGGACTTTGTGTACTCTTGTATGCACAAATTTAGGGGGAGCTTAGCCTAAATCTTGTGTGACTATGGATTTCTTTCAAGTGTATGATGTGCAGTCCAACACATGGAAAAGGAGGATAGATAGTTCCTTTGGATAATTTGAGTGCATCACAATTATTCTAGGAGGTCTCGGTCTTTGTAAACCAAGTGCTCCCAGTTAAATGTTGAATGCCCCAATCCTTTAGTAGGAACAAGATTTGGATGAGATGGAGGAAATAATTGAAGAGTGGACTCTCATTGCTATTTCTCCTCTCTAGAGCTCATCAAGTGCTCTTGATCCATCCCATTGATCACCCAGGATCTTGCAAACAAAGAGTGGAAACTCCTAGTTCACATTTTGCAAAGTTCATGAATTTTACCTTTTGCTCTCTATGTGGGCTACTTTAGGTAAAGAAGTAACTAGGGATTATATGGAGCTTGATGATCATGAGTGCTCTAGTTCACCACATTTCATCAAGTGAGAACTATAGCTATCCAAATCATTTGAAATCTCACTCATAATGGTCATATCAATGTGGTGACCTATCTACCTTGGTGGTGGTATGTTCTCTTGGCATAATTTCAATCGTTGCAAATTTATTGTGCCTTGACCAAGATATAGGATGAACTCCTCTTGACTCCTAAACCGATTCAAGTGCATTTCACAAGTAATTCAAGTACTTGATGCACATATTGAGGGGGAGCCCATCCTATGCCTTGTGTGTTTTGAGACTAACCTTTTCTTCTAGTGATTTGTGTAGTCTCATGGTGAGAATGAGTTTCTCTTGGGTATGCTACCTTAATTCAATCCAAATTGGTAAAGTTGTCTCTCATATTCATTTGGATTGCAATTTTACCTCTTTAGTAGCTACTCTCCATAATATAGCTTAAATTCCCTTATTTGGACTTAATTGACCAAAAGTGCATATGTTCTTGCCTTCCACATATATATGTATGCACTATCAACAAGGGGGAATTTAGTCTATGTTATGAGGTTTTACAATTAGTGACTCACCATGCCGTCCACATCCAAAGAGTCATTTGTTGTGAAACTCTAGCTTGTGCAATTTAATGCTATCCCTTGTCTTTGTGAGCCTTATCTAGGTGATACTATGAGATATGAGCATTCATTCCAATTGGCATCAACTTGTGAAGATACTTTCAATAGAACAACACTTGAACTTGTTGATCTTCGGGCTTGCCATTGGTTGGTATGGATAGCTCTCGAAATAAGCTTTCTAGAAAGTCCAAGATCACTGAAATCAGAGTTCGGAGTGAAAAGTTATGGCATTTTCGGTGAGGTGACCTATGCTGTCTCTGTGAGCTGCGGCAGTGCCGCACAAAAGGGCGGCAGTGCCGCACCTGTACAGGTCATGACAGCTGGTTTTTGAACTCTAATGACTAGTTTTGGTTTTGGGTGCATATATACTCATTCTATGGCCCCTGAGCTATCTGTTGACAACCAAAACATTGCAAACCTTCCGAAAAGCCATATGAAGACTCTTTTCAAATGGTGTCAAAATTGTGAAGATCTTATTTCAGTTGGTATTCATGGATAATCTCTCAACTTGGTTTATCAAGAAATATGTCTTCAGCTAGTATCTCAATATGACAATAAGAGCTAGCAATGGACTTTCAAATGATATCAAGCACAAGCTTTGGGTTATCTCCTTGAAGATGATGATGTTGAGAGATGGGCACAAATGAAATTATCTCGCAGAAAGAATTACTAGTCCCATCAAAGCACCATCGAAGCACTAAATTCAAATATTGAAATCATCTTCTTGGTGGAGATTGTGAGGCTTAGAACAAAGGTATATCACTCCATGAAATCTTGTACTACCTTTGTGCATCTAGGCCCTTACATGCTAGTGTGTGCATGTGTATGCAATAGTTTGAGTCACACCATGAGTTTGTTCTTGTGGTGGTGATTAGAGATTTCATTAGATATTTGGTTGATACCTCTAGTGGTGCTGACTATGAGTTAGTCTCAAGATCAAACTATTATCTTAGTGAGGTATGAGCTAAATATTCTAACATCTCAAGAATCTGGGCTTAAATTGTTGCATACTTTGTTTGGTAGAAAATTTAGGAGAGAGATCCTATATGCTAAACCTTTGCCTACTCTTGCTCTCACTTGTCTACCATCATATTTCTTTCTTTTGGTGGAAAGATCCTTTTGGAGATTAATGCCAAAGGGGGAGAAATATTAAAGTGAGATTGATATGTGGTTTTAAAGGGGTAAAGGAGAGGCATATAAGATCTTTCAAATTTTTTGTGGTGTGTGCAAGGATAGTTTAAATTAATGCTCTTTAAGGACCATTTATGCTAGTGTGTGACATTCATGCCTTGTATGGTGGATTGTGTATATCTTGAGTGCATGAACTGCCATGAGCATCACGGTTATCATGTTACACCTTGCACCTCACGGATGCTATGATATAGAGAGTTCTCACACTTCATCCTAAATATGTGTATTTGGCATTTGAGGCCAAAAGTTGAATTTCTTCAATGCACACATTTAGGGGGAGCTCACTATATCATAGGATTCAAAATCTTAATGTTTATCAATCTCTTGTAAGCTTTAATTGTGTTGTCATCAATCACCAAAAGGGGGAGATTGAAAGTGCATCTAGCCCTTTTAGTTGGTTTTGGTGAATTGAATGACAACATAATTAAAGGTCTAATAAGTTTGCTAAGTGTTGAACAGAAAGTGAGTCTATTGTATATACTTGTGGATTGTGTAGTAACAAGTATATTCAAGGTTCATCAAGTAAGCAAACTTGATGGTATTCCACATAGTATGGCAGCAAAGCCAAATTGTGTATTGTTGTATTGGAAGATGATGAAAACAATCTAGTTCAAGCAAAAGATAACAATGCAAATGGAATCAATGAAATGGCTTATATGTTGTGGAATATCATAGCATCATGTGAAAGCAAGCATACTTGACAAAAGGCAAATGAGACAAGAGTTGATGATTTTGGATTGGTCTCTATAATGGCTTGTTTCCCATGAATAGAAGATTGAAATAAGAGTTGGAGTGTCAAGCCAAAATGATAGGATGTAAGGAACCGTGAATTGGCTTGACCATATTGATGTTGATCCATGTATGTCTCTATGTGAGTCAAACCGAAGCTTGATTGGTCTCAACATTCATATCTACAAGATAATCAAGCAAGGATCAAAGTGTTGAAGAAATGGTTATTCAATGGATGCTTAATGTGATGTGACTTGAATATGCCTTGATAAGATGAAGATAGCAAGGAAAGGGCTTCGAGGTACTAAGCGAAGGTGAAGGGCAAGCGGTGGCTTGGGACCGAGGTACCATGGCTATGGTGAAGAAGAGAGTACTTGCATTTAGTCGAGGAACTAATCAAGCTATGAGGAGTCATATTGTGTTAAGGATCAAATCATTAATGGAAGTGACTTGAGGCCATGAGTTGAACTCACATTTGTGGAAATGGTTCAAGTCACATGCTCAAGGTATATTTGCTCTAAAATATGAGACAAAGATGATAGAGGATGATGTACAGTTTCAAGGACTTCCCGGTTGCATTTTGGTGGTGTTTCCAACTCTCAAATGATTTAAATTCATTTCTCTTTTTGAATCTTGAGTTTAGGAAATGCCGTACTATTAAGAGGGATCCTAGGACCCTTGGCTACATGTGAACTAAATGCTCAAACCTCCAACTCAGCCAAAAACATCACCTTATAGCCAAAACAGCCAGCCGAGACACTTTTTACACTTTGTCGTTGGGCGCGGCGCGGCAAAGCCGCAGTAAGGAGGCAGTGTTAAGTGAGGCAAGGCCGCACTTAATCAGCACCATTAGTCCGGCCGGGTATAAATACCCATCCAGCCCCCTCCCCAACGGTCACTTCTTCTTCCCCAACGTCTATTTCGTGGGAAGAACAGACCCGAGCTCTTTCTCTCTCTCCTCCATTGTTGCTCCTCCACTCCCCAAGCTAGATTTCGATTCCCACCATCAAATCTTGAGGGAGAAGGCAGCAAACTTCGATTGGAGACCGGATCTACAGCTTCCCCACCTTGAAAGAGCATTTGGTTCACGTTTGGCCGGTGTGCTAGGGTTCTTTACTCTTGGAGCTTGCTCCTAGCCGGCTAGGCGTCACCCTTGAGCTGCCAACTTGTGTGGCAGCCTTGGGAGGTTTGTAACCTCACTCAAAATCAAGAAAATCACCCCTCATCTCAAGGGTTCACTCCCTTGACTTGAGAACGAGGGAAGGGACAGCTTGTGTGGCGAATCCCAATCCTTTTGTGGATACCTCAACAACGTGGACGTAACCCAGCCTTTGTGGCGACGGTGAACCACGGGAAAATTCCTTGTCTCACGTGTGCTTTTTACATTCTTGCATATATATTCGTGTGAGCTAGGGTTTGTCCCGATCTACTTTGTTGTGGAGTTCCCGGCACTTTCTATTAGATATATGTGATATATTTGTGTGCAGAACCTAGGAAATTCACTTCGATCTAAGTTTCATCAAGCTTAGATTTCAAACTACGCAGCTTTGTGTTTGTCTCGCTGTGAGGCAAGAGCCGCACCAAACGCTGCGGGCGCCGCCGCGTTGTTCTCAAAACCGCCGAGTTTGTTTTTACAGTGATTTTAAGGTACAGGCCTATTCACCCCCCTAGGCCTCCTAGGCGACATCAAGGTCCTTACAAGGTGTCGCACACCTCCGGTTCCTTCGTGATAACCAGAGAAGGCCGTTGGAGGCATGGGACACCTTCACGCGCTTCCTCAGGCGTGACTTTGGGCCTCCTATCGACAACGACACAACGGGACAGCTGGCACCACCACGGCAGGACGGTACACTAAACGACTACATCAACACCTTCGAGGACTATGCCAGCGCCCGAACTCCCGAGTCCACTCCACCGCGTGCACCTCTTCATCGGCGGTCCACGCCGCCTCTTTGGGAGGCAGTTCAGAGGGAGGAGCCACGCTACATGCACGTGGCAATTCACCTCGCACAGGACTTCGCCGCCACTCCCACAGCTTAGCTCCAAGCTTCTCCAACGATGCTACCGACGCCCCTATACCAGCCGCGCAGCATCATCATGCAAAGACCATGGACGCCATCGACGACCAGGTCGCCCTCGATCTCCTCGCCGAGCTCGCCTTGCCACCTCGACAAACAAGGACCTCCGGATGATATCAACGACCATCGAGCTACAAGCCGCGGCTCCGAGTGGTCTATGTACAACGGCATCGTCGGTACACCCACCGCTACTGCTCCAGCCGCTTCAACTCTCCCGCAAGACCTCCTTCTGTAGCAAGGAGTTCCGACACATGCTCTTGCGGTAGGCTTCCATCTCCCGACGTCGGAACCAGCTCAAGACGCCTTCCCCAAAGAAGCATCTTGCTGATGGGACGGCGGCCGGACGTCAACATGCACGGTGCCACGATCCTCCTCTTTCGACGACAACGGCACCCACATCGACGACGTGTCGGTGGACTCTTTGGGCGCCGGCGCCCACCGGCCGGCCCGACGGTGAAGACCATGAGCGACCTCCTCTATGGCAGCTTACTTCGCTTCACGTCCACGCTAGTCTCCTCGACGCGACACGCCGTCTACAGGCACATACGCATGCAGTGGGAGGTTGGTACGGTCTACTCCATTCGAGCCCCCGGCATCCCCTCGCAGACGCTCCACCTCATAGGGGTCATGAGTGGCTCCGTCATGGCGGCAGCTTCGACTCGATGGACCCGATGTGCGTCCTCCCTTCAGCTACGCCTTCTCCATCTACTTCGGCAGCTCCACTTCCGACTTCACCTTCGACGATGACAACTTCTTCGTCAATGAGTTCCACGATAGGATGGGTCACCTCACTCTACAAGCATGGACTCGCCCGAAACTCCACTCCTCACCACAGCGGTCTACGCCCTACTTGGTTTGTTAGCCGACGCGTGGGACGCACGCCTCGTCGAACGGCGGGGAGATGTCACAAAGACAAGTCCGCCCCAGCCTAGGAAGGGCAGGCGTGGCCCAACCGCCCAGAGAGGGGCACGCGCCGTGAAGGGGGGGGCCGCCGCCACCCCCCGCAAGCTCACGCCATCACGCCGTCTTCGTATTGGATTAGGACTTTTTGGTGTGAAGGAGATATTCCAATCTATAAGGAAATCTCCTATTAGGAAAGAATAAGAGTTTGCTTGTAAAAGGTATTCCGAAATATAAGGAAACCTTTAGAGATTGCTTGAGATACAAGTCTCATAGGAGGGCTATATATAAAAGGATGTAATCTTTTAGGGACAAGCAAATAAAGAAAATATTCCCCCAACTCTCTCACTCCTGCCTCCCCCGCCGCCATCCCTCCCCCGTGCGCACCCCACCCCGCACGCCCGCCCTAGGCGCAGCCAAGCACCGTCATCGCCGCCCCTCCCCAAGGCGGCCGTGACACCCGGCGCGGTGGTGCGGTTCGGCCCTAGGTGTCCCCATCCTCCTCGGCCGGCCCCCACGGTGGGCTTGGGTGGCACAACGGCGATCCCCTCGACGGATGCTGGTCCGGGCGCAGACCGCTTGACCCCAACGGTTGTGGCCTCGAGTGGCTCTACCGTAGTCCACTCGCTCCATTCGCTTCTTGGCGCCTCCCGTGAGGCAAGACCATTCCTCTCCTCTCTATTGGTCTCATTGCAGTATTCTTCTTCTAATCTATACTACAGGTTGAGGGATTCGTTCCATTCATCCAAGAAAAGGCAGGTGCTTCCCCTTAATCCCCATCCCCATCTCTCCATTTATTACTTGCTGATGCACATATCAACAGATCCATTTGTTTTCTTGCAACGTGAACACATGTGTACCTTCGACCGTGAAAGGTGTGTTCTTTTCCCAAATTTTGCATTTTGTTTCTCACGGTACACATGATTCTCCCCTAATCCTTATCCCTGTGTCCATATTAATTTAACATATTCGTAGATCTCGTGAATGGATCGCTTCTTCTCTGTAAAATCCATGCTGTGCTCTATTGCTTCTTCCCTCATTCCGTATGAGGATGGAGATTTTGTAGGGTTGATAATTGACATTGAGTATCTTGGCCTGCTCTTGGCTGGTCTGATTCCACAAATTTGTGAGGCAGGACTATTTTTAATTGCCCGATTCCACAATAGTTTCATCGATAGAAGCATCTGTGAGGCAGGACTATTTTGATAATTGTCTGATTCCACAATAGTTTCATCAGATAGAAGCACTTTTGCTTGTGTTATCAATTTCAGTCCCATCTAACGTGAAGGACCACATACATTTCCTGAAAGTACATGATTACACATTGTACTTTTCCACATGTTCATTTGTTTTGGCTAGCTATGGTTGATTACTGGCTTATGTTTCTTAGATGCACCATACTGATCAAGCTGTGAAACTTGCAGAACCTTCTGCTGTCGACAAACGGTGATGCCATCGTATTGAAAAATTGGTGACTTTGGCTTTGTCAGGTGAGAGCAGTATGCCCCTCATCACTGCAGTAGTATTTATTCAAGCCCAGTTTTTTTCCTCAGCTAAATGGCATCGATTTCACCAAGATTTGTGCTTTGTCAAAAGCTAATTTGTGTGAATATTAGTGTTAATGTAGTGCTTGATTACCAGTGAAGTATATTTATCAAACACTCAAAATAATTTTTCTTCTAGGTATACAGATGATTATTGCCATTACATGGAAGGGGCCTATTTTGTAGCTACGCTTCAGAGGTTTGGTCACTGCATTGAAATGTATTAGTTGATGTATCATTTCCTTTTGTTCTTTTGAGCTAAAGCAAATCCAGGTTTTGGCTTTTCAAAAACAGGATGGTAGTGGATGATTTCGTAGTGGGGAATGGAAAATCATGAAATGAGGGTGTGTGCTTCTCTCCATTTAGTGTCCACTTGGCCGCAGGCCTTCAAGCGTATACTAACATGTATTTTTTTATGCCAGAAGAAATTTAGACAATGTCTCTGATCTCCTAAATTAGATAAGCAACATACATGCCATCATAGTATGGATAGTTGCTTTTTTTTTTTTTTTTACTTTGATCACATCTCTGAGTTTCTGTGAACATTGGATATACCTCACAGACATCAATCATTGCAAGACAATAAGGAAATGGATCATTGCTTTTTAAGACTGAACTGTTTAGTAGTCATATCACTTTGTTCTGGTACTGCCGGCAGTGAACTCACTCTTTCACAAAGAAATGGATCTTCTCCACCTCCGGGTGATATTGTGCATTCGTTTGTATCTTTCTAAGCTTCTACCGTGAACTTACGAAACATCGTCTGACGTTCTGATTTGTATACCTCTTTATTTTGCAGACACCGATGTCGAGTCTCAGTATGTCTGTCAGGCTAACACTTAGAGAACAGGAAACGCAAGAGCAGAAACATTCATTCGGCACGCAAAAGGATGACCTTTGGTGACGACACTGTTGACATTTCTCTGGTATTATGTTTCCTTTGTTTCTTTTTTTTCTATGTTGTTTACTTAATGGCCATACTTCTATTGGACCGAATGCTGAAACTAATCTTTGTTTCCTGACAGCCTTCCTCTAGAGAGGAAAACTGTGGTAAACAGGACGATCCTGCTGCAAGTGCAGTTGACTTCGTGAATGGAAAAGCTCCTGCTGATTCCGCTCAAGAGTAGGCTATACTTTCCTCCCTTCTTTAGGCTTTACATTCTCGCATTATTTTTTCAAAGATCATTTTCTGGGTGCACTCATTAAGTCTGCATTGCAGGTTGCTGGTGCCTAGCAAGGGAGGAGAGAAGAAATGCTCCCTGTAGATCGTGGTTCTGCACACTGAACTATATACATCAGGTATGCATGCCTTTAGATTCTTGACTGTTATACATGGCTTTTTTTCATTTCTATCTTTCGCTGCTTTACGTATATTGATTTTGTTTCACTGTTGTTTTTACCCTGTGTCTGCAGGAGCCTCCATATTCTTTTGAGAACACTGGCACGCCCACTCTTTTTTGGGTGTGGAGACCTCTGCCTTTTTTATTGGTGTGTCACACCTTTATATTGCATGATTTTGGCGTTGCAACAACAAGCTCTACGACTTGGAGCAAATGACTGGGAGCATAGCGTCAAGGGCCTCTTATTTTTTATAGTATTTGGCTCTGTCTGTGTAACAACCCAGAAATTTCAAAACCTTAAAATTGCAACCAACAAATTTTTTTTTAAATAGCCCATGAGTGGTGAAATGTCATGTAGGAAAACATACCCTAGTTGCACAAGTAGGCCCTATTTAATTTTTGTTGGAGCATTTGCATTTTAATTAATCCAAGTGTGATTTGGATCTTATGATTTCATGTGATGTTAATAAAATCAATCACAAATAATCTATTCTTCAAACTTGTTTGTGGTTGCCAACCCTTGGACATGGAACCCTAAACCCCTAGAGACTCTAGTGGGCCCACTAAGGTGATGTACATGTTGGCAACATATGTGCATCAATATAGGAGACTTGGCTTAGTTAGAAATAGAATAGAAAAGGAAAATAGAAAGTAGAAATAAAAAGGAGAGAATAGAAAAAGAAGAAGAGGAAGGCAGGCCGGCCTTGCTGGGCCAAACCAGCCCAAAGCAAGGGGGCACTTCGCAGCCCAGCTGCGCCCAAGCCCAACCGCCGAGCAGGCCCAAGAACGCCGTGGCCCCCACTCGTCATCTTCCCCCTCCCCTTTCCCCTCGCTCCTCTGCTTTCACGCCCGACAGCAGCCGCGACGGGGAGGAAGGAATCCTAGGGCACCCCGTCCATCCCATCCGGCCCGCGACGACGCCACCTATCGCGACGGACGCCTAGGATGAACGCCGACCGCACCCCGCGCTTCACGCCCTCCCCAGTAGTGACCGCTTGCCGCCATGACGTGAGCCCCATGGCCCGCGACCCCGCCGCCGAAACCGCTGACTCCCCGCGGTCCCCCGCTCCTTTCTCGAAGTGGAGAGCACCAACGCCGTGTGAAAGCGACGCACACCCCGAAACCCCAACCCGGAGCCCCGCTTGCCATCCACTTTTTCCCTCCTAGCCGATCCGCCGTCCACCTCTAGGACATGGTGCCGCCGGCCCTAAAAGCGCCCCCTTGGGAGCGCTAGGGTTTCCCAGAGCGCTGCCGCCACCGGTGGCTTGTCCAAGGCCGCCCAAGAAGAAAACGGAGAAGGAAGAAGGGAGGAAGAGGAGGACCGAGCCGCCGCCGTGCCGCCCATGCGCCGAGCTCGCCGAGCGGAGCAAATACCGATCGCCACCACAAATGCGGCGTCGGCACGGCACTGCCACGCCTCGTCATGGCCACGACCGCCATTGCACCGCCCGCCCGCACCACTGTTCCACCCCCGACGACCAAGGTGAGCCACCCTCCGCCCGCTCCATGGTTGCCACCGCGTGAGCACCGCTCTCCGCACTCCCCACTCCACGGGAGCGCAAGGTCGAGCCTTGTTAGCCGCGGTGAACACGCCGCCGTCTTGCGCGCACGCCAAGATCGAACCAAAGCACGGCCTTGCCGAAAGCACTCGCGGCACGCGAACGCCGCACCCTCACGCCGACATGCCAAGGTCGCCATGGCAAGACCGCCACGGTGCCACCGCCGCCCGCCAAACCAGGCCGAGAACGGACACCGACCCCCACCATCACGCCCGCCACTCCCACGCCGAGTAGAAAGGCCTACCTATATGTGCCCCGCTTTTGGCCCGAGACACCCGGCCGCCTAGACCTCGCCGGGCGAGGCCCGCTCAGAGCGCCGCCGCGTCAAAGCCATTCCACCCGACCCGCCTCCTCGCTCGTCGAGGGCGTGCCGCGAGCTGCGCCAAACCTACCCGCACCTAGCCGTCTATTTAGGGGGAAGAAAAGGGCCCCCGCCTTGACCGGGCTTAGCCATGCCCGAAGACCGCCGGGTGCCGCACCGCGCCATCGCCGAAACCGCGTCACCGCCGTCTTGTCGGCGGCCGCGATGAACTTGTTGATGTCCCTAGGGCCTTAAGCGGCAAAAAGGTGGTGCCTTTAGGCACCGCCGCCGGGAGAGCAAGCCACCCGACCCACCAAATGACTTCCGCGCGCCATAGACGCCGCCGTGGCATGTGTGTCCCGCACCTCTCCGCCATCTCCGCAAGACGAGGATGTGCCGCCGACGCCCGCCGTGACCTCGCACACCTATCCATGCGTATGGCCCGGACTAGTACCTAACCTCGCACCGACCACCCCTACCACGCGGGACGGCACGCCACCATCAATCCCTTGCCGCCCCCGCACAAGATCGCTTACGCCGGCCGCCGGAGCGGTCAGTAACACCCCCGGTGTTACTATTACTAAAATATGACATGTCATCATGATCATTGCAAAGCATGCATGTTTAGCTCACCATGTGTTGCATTGAACTAAAATAAGTTTATTTTATGTTTGGTTATGTTGTCGGGCGAAAAAGAAGCGGAAAGAATCGATTCTAAGTTACCCCCTTGTCGGAAACCCTAATTTCTAAACCCTAGTTTGTCCCTCTTTCTTTATTTCAAAATTTATCAAGAATTTGAGGGTGGTCACAAAAGTGAAATGGTAGAGTTTTCAAAGTTGAGCAAAGTTGGTATTTTGAGTTTTCAGAGTTTAGTTCAAAATTTTAAAGTAATTTTGAATTCGACAAAACCCTCTTTACCCCCTTTTCCTTATTTCAAAATCTAGGCAAAATTTGACAAAACTTCCAAAAGCTAGTTTGTAGATCTTGTTGAGATCAACAAAAGATATGTACAAAGTTTTTCAAGTTTTTATATAATTTTAAAAGTAATTTTGAATTCAAATTTCTTACTTTTTGACCCCATTTCAAAAAGTCCATTTTTGAGGCCGAATTTGAAAATGCTCCAATTATGAAATTTGTAGATCTTGAAATTTTAAGCAAACTTTGTTTTTGGAGATTTTTGAGTTTAGTTCAAATTTTGAGAGCAATTTGATAAAAACCGAGTAGCTAGGGTTAGCTTCAAGAACCCGACCCACTCCTCTCGCCGCCACCGCCGGCATTCGCCGCGCCGCCCACCGCCGGCCTCGCGAATCCGACCCAGCCGGAGAGCTTGGCGACCCCTCCGGCCACCTCCCGTCCCTTCTTCCCTATAAAATGGGGCGGCGGTCGCCGCTTTTATTCTTTTTCGAAAACCGCCGCCGCCGGAACGCCTCCATCCGCCGCCGCCGACGCCGCCGGGCATTCCCTCGCCCCAAGCTAGCCAGCAGCATCGCAACTTCCGTTGCGCCTCATTTGAGCGCCGCGCCGTTTTCATCGCCCGAGCCGCCGGAAGCGCAAGGAGGCCTTAGCTCCCCGGCCGAGCCACCTCATCGCGTCCAGCGTCCGGCAGCTCGACGCCGGCGGGAGCGCCGCCGCGGGAGCAAAGCGCGTAAAGGATTGGGAAGGGAACCGTAGCAACACGGTGGACCCGGTCCACGTGAGCCGAGAGGAGGAGAAAGGAGGGTGGACGCGGCCTACGATAGACCACGCGACGGTCCATGGACCGAACCCCGTAAAGTCCACCATGGACCAACCCCAAATAAGACTCGCCTCGTGGACCGAGCCCGGTAAAAGCCCACCTGAGCCACGTGGCAACGTCAGTGGCCGACACGTGTCCGGGCCGGGGGCCCAACCTGGCCCATATCTGGCCCAAGCCAGGCCCATATCCGGCCCACTAGGCCCAATAAGAGTTGACCGGGTCAACATTGGATCGCTGACCTAGTCCCACCCGGTCCCACCTCGCAATGACCGAACAACTAGACCCCACCTGCCATACACTTTAGCCGCTAGACCTCAAGATGACGCTGATGACGCCATAGTGACGCTATCCATGACGCCATCCGACCCCACACGCCGCTGGTGACGTCATGCTGATGTCGGCAAGACGGCCAACCGATCACGCCACGTGTCAACACCGGATAAACCAGCCTTTTCTAATTTCGTAAATTGAATTAAACTTAGAAAATTCATAGAATATTCATACTAGCTCGTAAAATTATGAAACAAGAGTCCAAATTTTTCTAATTTCAAGCTCTACGTCAAAGGGTTATTCATGAGTGCTTTTGGGTCTTTTTTGAATATTGTTGCATCTTTGTGGACTCAGATAGAGTCGCTTATCGCGACTTTACGTTACGTTTTCAGTTCCAGAGGAGTTACCTGAGGAGGACGACCCGGAGTACGTGGAGGACTTGACAGACGATCTCAGAGGTGCTACTTTCCCACCCAACCTCGTAGATCCTATTAGACATGCAATAATAGAATGCTAGCGCTTTTACTTTCTTCAAGCAATGCTATATGCTAGGTTGCATTGATAGATTTCTTGTGAAGCCTCTACCTTGTCGCAACCCATCACCTGCACACCCGCTGATAGATTAGCCATGCGCTTATTACACTACTGCTTTATATTGTGCTATATATCTCACTTACTGGTTATATATGTGAACCGGAGTATATGTGCCGGAGAGTGGACTTGTGTTACCTGTTGAGTGAGACTCCGCGTGTGTCTTGGGTGTGTGGTGGTGAGGGTTGTGTCGGCTAGATAGGATCTATGATGAGTCATTGAGGACGAGTCTTGCCGAGGGGATGCGGCCTGGGCATCCCTAAGTGAAAGGTACCTGTGGCGGGTACATGGTGATTTTTCCCGAGGGGTGGAGTGTCTTTGTGGGATGAAGCCCCGGACCGAAGGTGCCATCGAGTGCACAGAAGATGAGAAGATGTCCTGTCTGGTCAACCTAAGGACTGATGGATCGTTGGGACGGAATCATGGGAACCTGGTACTCACCACTCGCCCCCAAATGGGCAAATGGACGGGTAGTCCGACTAGCTAGGACGGTGCCACTACTACTAGGTTGTTAGCAGATAGTGTAGGGAGGTGTGGGGGTCGAAGACCACACTCTCCTTAGAAGCGTAGTATCCCTGTTGGGCTCGGTATTGCGTCTCACAGTCTCAGCGTGCCGGTGGTACTCCGGAACTTCCCAGGGCTGAGTGGTAGGGTGGCATCGTACTAGTTAGAAGGCAGCCGGAATCATCCTAGGTGCTCCTAGGGCATCGATGATGGTGATCTTGTGGTCTTGTGTACACGCTCTGCAGAGTTTAAATCTATACGTATAGTCCTGCCTTTGGGCATAGATCTGACTTTTAGCCTGGACTGCCTAAAGGAGTGCACCGGCCTTCGAGCCTGGACAACCTAAAGGTGTGCGCTGGCTTTTCAGTTGGGTTTACCCCATCGGTTACTTGCTTTCGGCGAGTAGGAGAGGTGTACTTCTTTTCTTACCTCGAGAGGTGGTGTGGTTGACTGTTGAGTTACGGCTGACAGCCTGAAGGGCTGAGAGCCGATTAGGCAAGGCAGAAGGAGCTGGAGCTGTCTTGTCACTGAGCGAGAGTGTGAGATATGAGATGTGTGTGGTATTGAGATATGAGCTGGATGTGGTATTGGAGATTGGGAATTGGTGTGACTTTGGGTTTGAGAATAAAACTTGATTATTATTATTATTATATACTTGATTATACTTGCATAGGAAACTACAACCATAAATAGGCCTTTTGATTCACCCTGTTGCATTCCACAAAGCACCACAAAGCAACGCAATGCATAGGGTGGGAAAAAGTAGCCAGTACTCATTGTACTGAAAATTTGGTTTTTAGCTTGCAAGATGGACTTCGACGACGAGGAGAGTTAGATGGTCTCGTGCCTACACTCAAGCTGGAGATGGATGAAGATGCTTGCGCAACTAGCTTCCGCCTTCGATGCTTTCGATGCTGCTTGACTCTATTTGATTCTGCCAAGTGGCGATGTATTATTGTAAACCCTTCTACTTGTATTCATTTGTACGAAGTTTGACTCTGTAATCGACTGTAATTCGGATAATGTGATGGAATGATCCTCGTGGACCATCGTGTTATACTTCATTCTGTGGATTTCCCTTCACGGAAATTGGGGATGTTACAGTTGGTATCAAGAGCCAGGCTTGACCTTAGGACGAGACCCTTAGGATTGGTCATTAGCAATAAGTGAAAACCTGTCTAATTTGGTTATATTACCGAGACCCTGCATTCTTTTTAAGGCATGGCTTACCCCATTATGCTAACCTTCTACACCCAACTCGTGGACCGATGTTGTTGAAAGACCTAACCCGAGTAGATGAAACCATTCCACTATTAAGACTACCTACGTGTAGTGCGTTCTCTCGCGAGTCCATTAGTGTAGCGACTAATGGCGCCGCCATGTAACAAACCAATTTAATGAATGCTTGGGTCTTAATACTTTTTTTTGGATCTTATTGCTTTTTGTTTGAGTGTACTTTAATCGTAAAAGTTTTAAATTGCTAAATCACTCATCTATAAACTTAAAGACAAATTAATCATTGCTCATGTCATAACCCTTATGTCTATTTCAGCTATGACCCGTCGTTCCAACCGCTGCAGTCGCTCACCTTCCCTTCCCCAGCTATGGCCCGTGGACACGAGCGTAGAGGTCGCGGGGGCATTGCCCTCAATCCTAAGGAGGCACCTTGTGCACCTACCCCACCCCCGGTGGAGGAGAAACACCATCGGCTGGAGAACCAGCTGGAGGAGCACCTTCACCCCGACCTGACATTGTTGAGTTAATGACTCGTCACACCGAGCTCATGACAACAATGGCGGAAAGCCTGAAGATTTTCCAGAAGGTCACGTGATAACTTCCAGAAGAAGCTAGAGGGTTTTCTCAAGTTGAAGCCCCTACCTTTGATGGTACCAATAGTGACCCAATCGCAAACGAGGATTGGTCGCGGGAGATGAAAGAAGCTAGACCTGACCACTTGCTCCAAATGGGAGTGTGTTAGAAAGTTGCTACCCACCAGCTCGTTGGCTCTGCACTCGCATGGTGGGATAGCTATTGTGATTCGCACCCCGACGACGCCGACATCTCGTGGGCGGAGTTTGCCGAGGTTTTTCGTGAGCACCACGTTCTCGAGGGTGCCATGGAGATCAAGGCAGATGAGTTCCGCAACATCAAGCAGGGGAGTGACAAGATCACGAGAGTACGCAATCCGTTTCACCAACATGATGTGGTACGCGCCAAGTGATTGTGTCAAAAGCGACGCACAGAAGATGTACTACTTCCGGAAGGGTCTGAGCACTCGCATCAAGCTCTCCCTCTCGGGTAAGACTTCTATTATCCTCCGGGAGATGATTAACAAGTGCATCGAGATTGAGAAGGATCAGCCGGAGGTCGACGAGCTCAACATCAAGAAGAAGCGTGCCGTGTCGAAAGTACCTCTTGCGCCCGCCTTCTCACAGCCGCCGACGAGAACACCTTCGCTTGCCTCGCCCCTACTTCACCGAAGAAGTCAGAGCCGTGTTGAGCCGAGGTGGTGGTATCTACCTCACCACTTACCCCCACCCCACTCAGCCGCTCTACGACGCCGCATTCTACCCCGAGCACCGGCAAGAGGAGGTTCTCACCGCCTACCTCCACAAGAAGACCCTCACTTGTTTTCGGCCAGGCCGTCCGGGTCACAAGAAGATCGACCGCCCGGAGAAGGGTACCACTACAACGGCGGTACCACTACACCAAACAGCCCACCAAGCAAGCTCGGTGAGAGCCCCGATCAAGCTGTGTGACCTCTAGAGCTACCCGTGCACTGGCTCAACCACTTGACCGCGGAGGACGCTCAAGCTGCCCCCGACATGGTGTACGGTATGTTCATGGTACAAGGAGCTAAGGCTTCCGTGTTGTTCGACTCTGGAGAGCTATGTGCTCGTATATCGCTAACAAATTTGCACGAGAGCACAAACTTCCGCTGACACCTCGCACCGAACCCTTATACACTAGCTCACCCATGGGAACCATTCGATGCACCCACAGATGCAAGGGAGTGATAATCACCATTGAGGGACGCCTTTTCCTAGCCAACCTCACCCTACTTCCCTCAGATGGCTTGGATGTCATTCTGGGAATGGATTGGTTAACCCGACACAAAGGAGTGATATCTTGTTTACCAAGGTATGTGGAAATCACCCACCCTAGCGGACATGTGATCCGTTGTATGCCACACCAAGGAGGACAATTTCTATGTCAGGCGCCCTAGAAGCAAGGACCTTAGAGGAGGTGCCCATAGTGTGTGAGTACCCTGATGTGTTTCTCGAGGAGTTGCCAGGTATGCCACCTGATCGAGATGTGGAGTTTGTGATTGATCTGCTGCCAGGCACAGGGCCTATTGCTAAGAGACCCTATCGTATGTCAGTTGATGAGCTAGAGGAGCTCAAGAAGCAGCTTAGGGAGTTATCCGACAAGGGGGTTTATCAAGCCTAGTGCTTCACCCCGGGGTTCTCCCTGCTCGCTTTGTGAAGAAGAAGAATGATTCATTGAGGATGTGTGTAGATTAACGGAATCAATGCAAATCACGGTCAAGAACAAGTACCCATTGCCGAGGATTGATGACCTACTAGATCAGTTACGCAATGCCAAGTACTTCTCCAAGATTGACCTTCGTTCAGGCTATCATCAGATGAAGATCCGGAAGGAGGATATCCCCAAGACAGCCTTTGTCACCCGGTATGGACAGTATGAGTTCACGGTAGTGTCCTTCGAGCTCACTAATGCCCCGGCCTACTTCATGAACATGATGAACAAGGTATTCATGGATGAACTCGACAAGTTTGTGGTAGTGTTCATTGATGATATTCTGATATACTCGCCACTCAAGAAGAGCATGAGCAAAGATCCGAGGATAGTGCTCGAGAAGTTGAGACAACACCAACTCTATGGAAGGTTCAAGAAATGTGAGTTTTGGCTTGAACAAGTCGCATTCCTTGGCCACGCGTTCTTATAGCCGAGGGAGTAGTTGTTGATCCATCCAAGATTGAGACCGCTCGTAAGTGGGAGCAACCTCTCAATGTGACCGATGTCCGAAGTTTCTTAGGATTGGCGGGATATTATCGCCGATTCATTGAGAACTTCTCCAAGATAGCAAGACCCATGACCAACCTATTGAAGAAGACCAAAGGGTTTGAGTGGATGCCCGAGTGTGAGAAGAGCTTTCAGACTCTAAAAGAGAAGCTCACCACCACTCCTGTGCTAGCCCTACCCGATATCCGGGCAAGACTTTGTTGTCTATTGCGATGCTTCCGCATTGGGGATTGGGATGTGTGCTGATGCAGAATGGGAGAGTCATTGCTTATGCTTCCCGACAATTTGAAAAGAGCACGAACAAATAAGTTTCGACTCATGATCTTGAGCTAGCAGCCGTTGTACATGCCTTGAAGATCTGGAGACACTACTTGATTGGGAACAAATGTGATATCTACACCGATCACAAGAGCCTGAAGTACTTCTTTACTCAGGAAGATCTGAATATGAGACAATGTAGATGGCTCGAGTTGATTAAGGACTACAACCTGGAGATACACTATCATCCAGGGAAAGCTAACATAGTCGCCGATTCCTTGAGCCGCAAGAGTCATTGCCATACCTTGATCACATCCGCTCTACCTCTCAAGCTGAAGCAAGAGATAGAGGATTACCAGATAGAGATAGTACCACATGGTCTCGATGAATGAGCTTCGAGTGCAGTACAACCTTGGGGACAGAATTCGTAAAGCACAGGCTGTCCTGAGATTCAGAAAATCTGAAAGTTGATGAAGAAAGGCAAGTGCCCTGAGTTCCATGAAGATGAACAAGGAACGGTTATGTACAGAGATAGAATCAGATGCCGATAGACGCAACCTTGCGAGAGGAGATCCTAGCAGAGGGACATGACTCCAAATATTGCATCCACCCTGGTAGTACCAAGATGTATGCCGATCTGAAGAAGCACTTCTAGTGGGTTAACATGAAATTAGATATTGCAGGACATGTGGCTCGTTGCGACATTTGCAACCAAGTCAAAGCGAACATCGAGAGACCCATTGGATTGTTGAAGCCGCTAGATGTTCCAGAGTGGAAATGGGAGCGTATCTCCATGGACTTCATAAATGGTTTGCCACCATCACCCAAGGGTAATGATTCTATCTGGGTGATAGTTGATCGTCTGACCAAAGTGTCCCACTTCATGCCAATCAAAGTTAGCCACTCTGCGGAGAAACTTGCAGATTTGTATGTTGAGCACATTCTTTGACTTCATGGAGCCCCCACCAACATTGTGTCTGATCGAGGACAACAGTTCGTGTCCGATTTCTGGAAAGCACTCAACGATGCCATCGGAATCGAAGTTGGACTACAAGATCATACCACCCCGAGACTGATGGACAGACTGAGAGAGTAAATCAGATTCTTGAGGACATGCTCTGAGCTTGTGTTCTGAAGTATGGGAAGGATTGGGAAAAGTGTTTACCCCATGCAGAGTTCTCCTACAACAACAAATATCGGGCCTAGTATCAAAATGACACCTTTTGAGGCATTGTATGGTAGATCCCGTAGAACCCCTCTGATGTGGTCACGCACCGAGAGACGATCATTCTTTGGCCCAGTCTAGTATCAAAATGACACCCTCACGCCGGACATGCCAAGGTCGCCATGGCAAGACCGCCACGGTGCCACCGCCGCTCCGGCCAAACCAGGCCAGGAACGGACACCGGACCCCCACCATCACGTTCGCCACTCCCACGCGAGTAGAAAGGCCTACCTATGTGCCCCCGCTTTGGCCCGAGACACCGGGCGCCTAGACCTCGCCCGGCGAGGTTCGTTTAGAGCGCCGCCGCGTCAAAGCTGTTCCACCCGACTCCGGCCGCCTCGCTCGTCGAGGGCGTGTCGTGAGCTGCGCCAAACCTACCCGCACCTAGCCGTTCTATTTAGGGGAAGAAAAGGGCCCCGCCTTGACCGGCTTAGCCATGCCCGAAGACCGCCGGGTGCCGCACCGCGCGCCATCGCCCGAAATCAGCGTCACCGCCCGCCTTGTCGGCGTCGCGGATGAACTTGTTGATGTCCCTAGGGCCTTAAGCGAAGTAAAGGTGGTGCCTTTAGGCACTAGCCGCCGCGGGAGAGCAAGCCGACCCACCAGCGACTTCCGCCGCGCCATAGACGCCGCCGTGGCATGTGTGTCCTGCACCTCTCCGGCCATCTCCGCAAGACGAGGATGTGCCGTCGACGCCCGCCGTGACCTCGCACACCTATCCATGCGTATGGCCCAGACTAGTACCTAACCTCGCACCGCCGGACCACCCTACCACGCTGACGGCACGCCACCATCAATCTGCTTGCCCCAAGGCCCGCAAGATCGCTTACGCCGGCCGCTGAGAGGGGCAGAACACCCCTGGTGTTACTATTACTAAAATATGACATGTCATCATGATCATTGCAAAGCATGCATGTTTAGCTCACCATGTGTTGCATTGAACTAAAATAATTTTATTTTATGTTTGGTTATGTTGTCGGTCGAAAAGAAGCGGAAAGAATCGAATTCCTAAGTTACCCCCTTGTCGGAAACCCTAATTTCTAAACCCTAGTTTGTCCCTCTTTCTTTATTTCAAAATTTATCAAGAATTTGAGGGTGGTCACAAAAGTGAAATGGTAGAGTTTTCAAAGTTGAGCAATTATGTTGTCGGCCGAAAAGAAGCGAAAAGAATCGGATTCCGAAGTTTCCCCCTTGTCGGAAACCCTAATTTCTAAACCCTAGTTTGTCCCTCTTTCTTTATTTCAAAATTTATCAAGAATTTGAGGGTGGTCACAAAAGTGAAATGGTAGAGTTTTCAAAGTTGAGCAAAGTTGGTATTTTGAGTTTTCAGAGTTTAGTTCAAAATTTTAAAGTAATTTTGAATTCGACAAAACCCTATTTACCCCCTTTTCCTTATTTCAAAATCTAGGCAAAATTTGACAAAACTTCCAAAAGCTAGTTTGTAGATCTTGTTGAGGTCAACAAAAGATATGTACAAAGTTTTTCAAGTTTTTATATAATTTTAAAAGTAATTTTGAATTCAAATTTCTTACTTTTTTGACCCCATTTCAAAAAGTCCATTTTCGAGGCCGAATTTGAAAATGCTCCAATTATGAAATTTGTAGATCTTGAAATTTTAAGCAAACTTTGTTTTTTGGAGATTTTTGAGTTTAGTTCAAATTTTGAGAGCAATTTGATAAAAACCGAGTAGCTAGGGTTAGCTACAAGAACCCGACCCACTCCTCTGCCGCCACCGCCGGCATTCGATTCAGCGCCCACCACCGCCGGCCTCTCGCGAATCCGACCAGCCGGAGAGCTTCGCGACCCCTCCAGCCACCTCCCCGTCCCTTCTTCCCTATAAATAGGACGGCGAGTCGCCGCTTTTTATTCTTTTTTTCGAAAACCGCCGCCGGAATCGCCTCCATCCGCCGCCGCCGACGCCGCATCGGGCATTCCTCGCCCAAGTCCCAAGCTAGCCAGCAGCATCGCAACCGTTGCGCCTCATTTGAGCCCGGCTCGCGCCGTCTTTCATCGCCCGAAGCCGCTCGCGGCGCCGCCGCCTTCCTCACGGCCGCTCGTCGCGCCGCCGCAGCCGCTCTACCGCCGCCGGGCCGAAGCCGGTAAGCTTCGAAAACCACCTTGCGCCTAGCTTCGCCTTGCTGTCTTGGTCATGATCGGCTCGCTGCGTTCCGCTTGACGGCTCGACGTCTTGAACGCCGCTGCCATCGCCGCCCGCCGCCGCCATCGCCATCGCCGACCCACCTCCGCCTAGCTCGCCGCAACCAAGCCCCGTTCTAGCTTCCTAGTGAGCCCTTGATCGCTTCCGTCTCCTCGCTTCTTTGGTCAATCATCGACGCCGGAACGCGGCCACGCCGCCGCGGTGAGCGCCACATATGCCGCCGGGCGAGCTCGCCTCACCGGGCCAAGTATGAATCGAATAAAGCCGTGCCTCGTTATTATTCACCGAGCCGCCCATTACTATTTAAACCGGGCCGGTCCGTCATACGCTATGGGCCATGAACGAGAGCAGGCCGTGTACGATCTTTGGGCCGTAATCGGTCCTAAACCCTTTTCCTTTTTATTAAATGTTTATTCAATTACAATTGTTTAAATAGTGTCTGATTTTCCAAATTTCATATAAATTCAAATATGGGTTCTAAAATCATGAAAAATTTTTGTGTAGCCTTCCCATCATATTTACTATCTAGGAAAATTATGAAACTTGAATTTTAAATAGTTTGGGCGTGATTTAAAAATACAATTTTTAATTGAAAAATGCATCTTCCTTGATTTTTAATAATTATTTTATTTATCCAAAATCATGAAAATTATTTTGACACTGTTTTTATGACATGATCTATCTGTACAAAATTTTTTTGAGCTGTTTAAAGAAAGTTAAAATATTTATTATTTTGTGCTCTATTATTTCATGTGTTAAATAATTTGTTTAATGTCTTATCATCTAGGGTTTTAGGTGAATTTTGGATTGTTTTGTGAACCCTAAACCATACCACTATCAAATGGTCCTTGAGAACTCCTTAGGCAATGGTGATGATATCTCGTAGAGTAGTTTAACAAGCCGGTTTTTGTTGGATTGCAACTTTATCGTGAAGGAAAGTTGTATTCAAGTGTTTATCGTTTTATGCACTCTCGCATCATGTTTATATACACGGCATCATGTAAAGCATATATTATTCTTTTCGTATAGTGAACGAAGGTGATCGAGAGATCGTCGATCAAGCTTCCGAAGAGGGTTTTCTTGTTGATCCGAAGTTCGATTATTGTGATCCATCGTCGAGTCGGGTTATTTCTGTCAACCAAGGCAAGCCCCGGTTACATTAAACCCTTCCTTGATGTTTTAAAAGCTTTATACCACTTAATGTTTATGATATGTTGCATTAAGTAATTAGGAGTTGAGTGGTAACCTAATTGCTGCACTTTCATCCTTGATTATTGCTATACCTTTCTTGTTAACCCGTTTAATTTCGTAAATGCTTAGTGATGCTTAGCCATGCTTAATTAGTTAGACTTTTTAAGTCAAAATGTGCTAAGTGTTCAATCATAGCCCGAATGGGCGCTTGTTGAGAAAGGATGTTATATGATGAAACCATACTATGATATGGTATTGAAGTTGAGACCGTCGGGTAATTTGCATTGAGAATGAAGTCTCGGTGTAGTATTTCCAAATTTGTCGATTAAGGACCGCTCGTTGTAAGCAATGTGGATCGAGACTATGGAACGCACCGCGCCTTTAGGTCTTTTGACCAATGGCACGTCTGTCTCGGCATCGCCCCAGGACGAACGAAACTAGTACCGACCACATACTCCGTAAGCCCGATCTCGGGGTGTCAAATCGAAACGTACAACCGCGCGACCGGGAGTGGAGAGATGGCGGGAGTAGCGTGTACACTCTCGGGTTAAATTCCCGGATGCCTGTGGGTTAGATTCCCAAGGTGTGAGGTGTACTTGTGTTCCTGCAAAGCGTAGGACGCGGTTCCGTTTTGAGTATCCAAGAAAGGGTTGATATATGCAAGCTTAAGTGCTACATATGTCGTGGTGGAAAGAACTCCCCAACTGGGTTAATCAATTTCGAAATCGCCGTGCTTCTCGAACATGGAGACTCGGTTTCCCCTTACATCGTAGATTAATTATGAAACTATGAAGAGATGGAATAAGTGATGGAATATCTACAAAGTGTGTGCTCTAGTATAAGATCACCTAGAGTAGGTGAGATACTAATTGGGATTAAAACATTGAAAATAAGGATTCACTATTATTAAGCTTTTTCAAGAAAAGAGTCACCGCCGTCTTGTCGGCGTTGCGGATGAACTTGTTGATGTCCCTAGGGCCCTAAGCGAAGTAAAGGTGGTGCCTTTAGGCACCGCCGCTGCGAGAGAGCAAGCCGACCCGCTAGCGACTTCCGCCGTGCCACGATGCCGCCGTGGGCATGTGTGTCCTGCACCTCTCCGGCCATCTCCGCAAGATGAGGATACGCCGTCGACGCCCGCCGTGACCTCGCACACTTATCCATGCCTATGGCCCAGACTAGTACCTAACCTGCTGATGAGGACATCCTAGGGCACGATTTGGCTAGGCGCAGCAATAGCTATAGGCGGCGATCGTGGCCAGCGGGAGCATGGTTTGGCCAGGCACACAACAACAGTAGCGGCACCGTGCACGCGGTTTGGCTCAAAGCGCACAACAAGTAGGCGGCAAAATGCCGCACGCGGTTTGGCCAGCGCACAACAAGGTAGGCGGCGGTGTGCACATCTGAATTAATCCCACCTTGCTTAGCTTGGGAGGAGGAAGCCACCTTAAAAGGGAGAGCCACCCTTCCCCTATTAGACTAGTCTTTTAGGGCGATTAGGCCTTTCCCCGAGTGGGTGCGCAAGAACTGTTGGGGTCCGGGCAGCCTTAATTTGTTGGGCCTCGGTCAACCCCACCTGGGCCGGATGCATCATTTGGTATCAGAGCTGGGCCCTTGTTAAGGGGCTGAGAATGATGAGGACATCATAGGGCACGATTTGGCTAGGCGCAAAGAATAGCCGAGGCGGCCGTGGCCATTCGGGAGCATGGTTTGGCCAGCACACAACAAGTAGGCGGCACCATGCACGCGGTTTGGCCAGCGCACAACAAGGTAGGCAGCCGGTGTGCACGTCCGAATTAATCCCACCTTGCTTAGCTTGGGAGGAGTAAGCCACCTTAAAAGGGAGAGCCGCCCTTCCCCTATCAGACTAGTCTTTTTGGGCGATTGGGGCTTTCCCCGAGTGGGTGTGCATAAGAACAATTGGGTCCGGCAGCCTTAAATTGTTGGGCCACTGGCCAACCCCCACTGGGCCGCCGATGCATCACCCGCACCGCCGGACCACCCTACCACGCGGACGGGCACGCCACCGGCCAATCCTGCCGTCCCGCACACAAGACTGCCCACGCCGGCCGCCCGCTTCGCCCCTCGCCATAGCGGCCCGTCCCGGGACCCGGCGCAGGAGGCCTTAGCTCCCCCGAGCCGCCTCATCGCGTCCCCGCGGAAGCTCTCGACGCCACGGAGCGCCGCCGCGGAGGAAAGCAGAGAAGGATTGGGGAAGGGAACCGTAGCAACACGGTGGACCCTGGTCCACGTGAGCCGAGAGGAGGAGAAAGGAGGGTGGGCGCTGCCTCACGATAGACCACGCGACGGTCCATGGACCGGAGCCTGTAAGTACACCGTGGACCAACCCCAGCGCACCTGCCTGTGGACCGAGCCCGGTAGAAGCCCACTTGAGCCACATGGCAACGTCAGTGGCCGACACGTGTCCGGGCCCGGCGCCCAACCCGCCCATATCCGGCCCACTAGGCCCAATAAGAGCTGACCGTCAACGCTGATCGTTGACCTCGTCCCACCTGTCAATGACCGAACAACCGACCCCACCTATCATAGACTTTAGCCGCTGGACCCGCATGACAGTGATGACATCATAGTGACGTCATCCATGACGTCATCCGACCCCACTCGTCAGTGGTGACATCATGCTGATGTCAGCCCGGCCAACCAGATCACGCCACGTGTCAACACCAGATAAACCAGCCTTTTTCTAATTTCAGAAATTGAATTAAACTTAGAAAATTCATAGAATATTCATACTAGCTCAGAAAATTATGAAACAAGAGTCCAAATTTTTCTAATTTCAAGCTCTACGTCATAGGGTTATCCATGAGTGCTTTTTGGGTCTTTTGAATATTGTTGCTTCTTTGTGGACCTCTATAGGAGTCGCTTATTGCGACTTTACGTTACGTTTTCAGTTCCAGAGGAGTTGCCTGAGGAGGACGACCCGGAGTACGTGGAGGACTTGACAGACGATCTCAGAGGTGCTACTTTCCCACCCAACCTCGTAGATCCTATTAGATATGCAATAATAGAATGCTAGCGCTTTACTTTCTGTTGCAATGCTATATGCTAGGTTGCATTGATAGATTGCTTGTGAAGCCTTTACCTTGTCGCAACCCATCACCTGCACACCCACTGATAGATTAGCCACGCGCTTATTACACTATTACTTTATATTGTGCTATATATCTCACTTACTGGTTATATATGTGAACCGGAGTATATGTGCCGGAGAGTGGACTTGTGTTACCTGTTGAGTGAGACTCCGCGTGTGTCTTGGGTGTGTGGTGGTGAGGGTTGTGTCGACTAGACAGGATCTATGACGAGTCATTGAGGACGAGTCTTGCCGAGGGGATGCGGCCTGGGCATCCCTAAGTGAAAGGTACCTGTGGCGGGTACATGGTGATTTTTCCCGAGGGGTGGAGTGTCTTTGTGGGATGAAGCCCCGGACCGAAGGTGCCATCGAAAGTGCAATGTAAGATGAGAAGATGTCCTGTCTGGTCAACCTAAGGACTGATGGATCATTGAGACAGAATCGTGGGAACCTGGTACTCACCACTCGCCCCCAAACGGGCAGGGGACGGGTAGTCCGACTAGCTAGGACGGTGCCACTACTACTAGGTTGAGAAGATCGAGTTTCGGAGAAGTTTGAGGACTTTCAGCGCGACCGGACGCTGGCAGTATGACCGGAGCGTCCGGTCAAGCAGCGTCCGGTCACTTCCAGAGAGGTCCAAGTTGGGCCATTCTGGCGACCGGACGCCAAGCAGTCATGATGACCGGACGCTGGACCGGACCCTGAGGCCGTACTAACGGCTAGCGCAATTTGTATTGACCGGAGCGTCCGGTCACCACCTGACCGTCCGGTCACCACCTGACCGGAGCATCCGGTCAGTACGCAGAGACAGCAGTTGAGGTGTTTGTTTGAATTGGAAGTGGGGGGACTATATATACTTTACCCCCATGCCCTTGCACTCTCTCTTGCCCATTTGTTCAGCTGAAGAAACCCTTTGAGAGTGCAAGGGAGAGCAAGAGCCTATTGAGGTGTTCATATGCAAGATTAAGGACCTCTTTAGTGCTTTGAGAGATTCAAGTGTGCATCCACTCTTCTCCTAGGCTTGTCTTGGTCAAGTGAGAGTTCGTCCTTGTTTCTCTTGGTGATCGCCATCACCTAGATAGCTCGGTGGCGGATCATGGCTTGAAGATCACCCGGTGGAGCTTGTGGGTGACTCAAGCAAGCTTGTGAGCGGTTGTGGGTGATTCACCGTGATGGAGTGTCGAAGAATCAGCCCGTAGAGAGCACTTAGTTCTTGCGAGGACTAAGGGGGAGCGATACTCTTGCGAGAGTGCTCCAACGAGGACTAGTGGGGAGTGGCGACTCTCCGATACCTCGAAAAAACATCGCCGCGTTCCTCTTTCTCTCTTTACTTTGAGCATTTACTTTTCGCAATTCTATTCATGTCTTTACATTCCTAGAATTGCCATGCTAGAGTAGGAATTGGAACCTAGGGTGCAAAACTTTGTTCGTTAGTTGCTAGAATCACACTTAGGCACAAGTGGGTGAATATGGGCTAGTAGGTTTTTTATTTGCAAGAAAATTTTAGATTAGCCCAATTCACCCCCCCCCCTCTTGGGCATCTTGATCCTTTCACATGTCTCTTTATTTATTTATTTTGACGCGAGGATAACCCTATTTCCATTAAGAGTAACGGAAATACAAAGTCATGGACCCAACAGAAAGGACAAGACAAATGAAGAGAAGAAAGCCAAAGCAAAAGTCCAACCCAAAGTTCAACATCATCAACACAAGCCAAAGCCCAAGCCCAAGAGATGCTTTGAGTGTGGTCAAGAAGGTCATTTTTCTCATGAGTGTGTGACACCACCTCCACAACCCTTGCCTAAGCATGCTAGACCTTTTGCCTTCAATGCTCACTACATGCTTAGAAAAGATACAAGTGGCAAAACCAAAGTCATGTTCTTAGGCCCACCAAACAAGAATAGGCCTAAGCAAATTTGGGTTAAAAAGTCATTGGTTGAGAAAGTCAAGGGCCCTCATCAAGTTTGGGGCCCTAAGCAACAAGCTTGATCTCTTGTGTGTAGGTGAACTACAAGACCGGTGGAAGTCAATTTGTTATTGATAGTGGTTGCACTCAACATATGACCGGTGATCCTCGTATGTTCACCTCACTAGAAGAAGGAGTTGAAGGCCATGAAAAGATTACATTTGGTGACAACTCAAAGGCAAAAGTGAGAGGATTGGGCAAAGTTGCAATATCAAATGATCACTCAATCTCAAATGTGCTATATGTTGCTTCCTTGAGCTTCAACTTGCTATCTGTTGGTCAATTGTGTGATCTTGGCTTCCAATGCCTATTTGATGAGAATGAAGTGGTTGTATCCAAGAAGAGTGACAAGCAAGAGATATTTAGAGGCTTTAGATACAACAACTTATATCTTGTTGATTTCACCTCCGATGATGCCAACTTGAAGACTTGTTTGTTCACTAAGAAGGTTACACTTGGTTGGCTATGGCATAGAAGGCTAGCACATGTTGGCATGGGATCTCTCAAGAAGCTAATGAAGAATGATTTGGTGAGAGGTTTGAAGGATGTGAAGTTTGAGAAGGACAAGCCTTGTAGTGCATGTCAAGCCGGCAAGCAAGTTGCCAACACTCATCCATCCAAGGCTTTCATGTCAACTCATAGAGTGCTAGAGCTACTTCACATGGATCTCTTTGGGCCAACAACATACAAGAGCTTGGGAGGCAACCTATATTGTCTAGTGATTGTTGATGACTACTCAAGATACACTTGGACATTCTTTCTTCATGACAAATCCGAAGTGGCCGCTTGCTTCAAGAAGTTTGCCAAGAGAGCTCAAAATGAATTTGATGAGAAGATCAAGAAAATTAGAAGTGACAATGGGAAGGAATTTGACAACACAAACATTGAGCAATATTGTGATGAAGTTGGGATCAAGCATGAGTTCTCTTCAACTTACACTCCTCAACAAAATGGTGTAGTGGAGAGAAAGAACCGGACACTTATCACCTTGGCAAGAACAATGCTTGATGAGTATGGCACCGATGAGAAGTTTTAGGCGGAGGCAATCAACACCGCATGCCATGCATCCAACCTCCTATTCCTTCAAAAGTTTCTTGGCAAGACACCTTATGAGTTGCTCAATGGGAAGAAGCCGATATCTCTTTCTTCCGGGTGTTTTGTTGCAAATGCTACATCTACAAGAAGCGTCAACACCTAGGGAAGTTTCAAAGACGTTGTGATATTGGCTTTCTTGTTGGTTACTCATCAAAGTCCAAAGTATATCGTGTATTCAATCATGCCACCGGCATGGTAGAAGAAACATATGATGTGGAGTTTGATGAATCTAATGGCTCCCAAGGAGCGCATGAGAATCTTGATGATGTAGGTGATGAACCATTGAGGGAGGCCATGAAGAACATGCCGGGTTGGAGACATCAAGCCAAAAGATGATGATGACGATGTCCAAGTCATTGACAAGCCATCTTCATTAAATGTCCCACAAGATGATGATAAAGATGTGAGTACACACAATGATGGCACTCATGTCTCTCATGATCAAATGGTGGAACAAGCTCAAGATGTTGATGCTCCACAAGATCCTCCTCAAGTGGTTGATAGAAGAAATTCTCCTCTACTCCAAGCACATCCTCAAGATCTCATCATAGGGAGTTCAACAAAGGGAGTTATGACTCGCTCTCAAAAACTTGCTTCTTTTGTTGAACATCGTGCCTTTGTCTCTTGTGTTGAACCATCTAGCATAGAGGATGCTCTAGAAGATCCGGATTGGGTGAATGCCATGCATGAAGAATTGAGGAACTTCACCCGCAATGAAGTGTGGACACTTGTAGAGCGGCCTAAAGGTGCAAGAGTCATTGGAACAAAGTGGGTGTTCCGCAACAAGCAAGATGATCAAGGCGTTGTTGTGAGAAACAAGGCAAGACTAGTTGTAAAGGGGTTCTCTCAAGTTGAAGGCTTAGATTTTGGAGAGACCTTTGCACCGGTTGCAAGACTTGAAGCCATCCGTATCCTCCTTTCTTATGCATCACATCATGAAATGAAATTATATCAAATGGATGTGAAAAGTGCATTTTTAAATGGCTTCATAAATGAACTAGTCTATGTTGATCAACCTCCTGGGTTTGAAGACCCTAGATATCCTAACCATGTTTATAGGTTGACCAAGGCGCTATATGGGCTCAAGCAAGGCCCAAGAGCTTGGTATGAGCGTCTTCGGGACTTCCTCATTGAGAAGGGCTTCACCATCGGGAAGGTCGACACCACACTATTCACCAAGAAGCAAGATGGAGACATCTTCATTTGTCAAGTTTATGTTGATGACATAATCTTTGGCTCAACAAATGAAGAACATTGCAAAGAGTTTTGTGCCTTGATGTCGAAGGAGTTCGAGATGTCCATGATTGGTGAGCTCACATTCTTCCTTGGGTTTCAAGTCAAGCAATTGAGAGAAGGGACTTTCATCTCTTAAGAAAAGTACACCAAGGATCTTCTCAAGAGATTCAAGATGGAAGATTGTAAACCAATCAAGACACCCATGCCAACAAGTGGACAACTTTATCTAGATGAGGGAGGTACACCGGTAGACAAAACTCTCTATCGATCCATGATTGGTAGCTTGCTCTATCTCACCGCATCTAGGCCTGACATCATGTTTAGTGTGTGCTTATGTGCTCGTTTTCAAGCTAACCCTATGGAATCTCACCTTGTTGCCGTGAAGAGAATTCTTAGGTACCTTAAGCACACACCAAGCATTGGCATATGGTATCCCAAAGGAGCAAGATTCTAACTTATTAGCTATTCCGATTAGGATTATGCCGGTTGCAAAATTGATAGAAAAAGCACATCCGGAGGGTGCCATTTGCTTGGAAGGTCCATTGTTTCTTGGTGTTCAAAGAAGCAAAATAGTGTGTTCTTGTCAACCGCCGAGGCGGAGTATATTGCCGCGGGAGCTTGTTGTGCTCAAATTCTCTACATGAAGCAAACTCTCCTTGATTATGGTGTCAAGCTTGAGAAGATTCCATTGCTATGTGATAATGAAAGTGCCGTCAAGCTTGCCAACAATTCGGTTCAACATTCCCGCACCAAGCATATTGATATTCGTCATCACTTCCTTCGTGATCATGTTTCCAAGAAGGATATATCTCTTGAAGGAGTGAGGATCAAGACAATTTGGCGGACATCTTCACAAAGCCTTTGGATGAGGCAAGGTTTTGTAAGTTGAGAAGTGAGCTCAATATTCTTGATTCTTCCAATTTCACTAGAAAATGAGCTTGTGTTGTCCCTTGCATTCATTGTATTATATGCCATGTTTAAATTCTTGCAATGCATATAGGGTTTGTCTAACATGGTTAAGATAACCGCCGAAAGCGAGTGAAAAAGCTTAACCTTGGTTCAAACTTGACAAGCCAACTAGATTCAAATTCTTGTATTGCATAGCATTTGCATGAGTGTTGGTTTGTCGTTTCTTTTCGGTTTAAGCTTGAGCATCCGCTGTGTTCGCCCATGAATAGAGAGAGCATTTGACGCTCCTAATGGTTCAAAACTCTATTGCATGGCCATACGATGCTCCTTGATCGGCTTTATCGCTTATTCTCCTAAGAATACTAATAGCCTAAGGCAAAATATTTGTAAAATTGAGGGTTTGAGAGAGGACTCCCATGACCTGTTCCAATCGGTGCTTATTTGGGTCTTATTTGAGTTGGAACTTGGTTGGGAGAAGTTGCCGCTAAGGAAGATTGCAAATTTGCCGAAATCGGGCGACGGGACGGACCGGACGCCGGACCGGACGCTGAAATTCGACCGGAGCGCCCGGTCAAGCCGAGTTTTTTCGAATCCTCGAATCGACCGGAAGGCCCGACAAGAAACACCGGGAGCATCCGGCCAGTTCAAGCGGAGCGCTAGCTTACTTTCTTCATATGACATGTGGGGCCCTCCACCTATTCTAATCCAATCTCGTTGGCGATTTCCTTTTCCTCCTCCTTCGAACCCATTCGCCGCCGCCGCCGCGCCCCGCACACGCCGCGCAGCCGCCGCCACGCCGGCCACCGCCAGCCCCACCTCGCCCCGCCCGTGCTCCTCCACCGTGCCACCTCGCCGCCACCGCCGCCAACCGCACTAAACCCTAGCACCACCAACGCGCCGGCTGCCGTGGGAGCCCGTCCCCGCCGTCCGGGTCCCCTTGCGCCGCCGGCCGACCTCCTCGACCCCAATCTCGCCCCCGGCCGGCATGCATTGATCCAGTGGTGAGTTTCGTCACCTTGCCCTAACCCTGCACCCAAAAAGCTCGTTGGAATGCCTCAAAGCCCTTTAGTCACTGTTTTGATCGATTTCTTCGGCCATTCCTATGCAAAGGATCGTCCTATCCGTCGAAGGTGCCCACATTGTCAATCTTACCTCTTCTCAAGAAATTGCAAGGCTAGGTATACTCCCAACTTCACTCCATTGCTTACCCTTGTGCTTTGCTTCCGATAAGGTTCTCGTTTCTCTAGTATCATATTCTTGTTATAAATCCCCCTATTCTCTCTCGTGCAGCGAGCGGTGACGCTTTGAGGTTGACAGTTGGCAGTTGTCAATGGCAAATTAACTCGGGGCCAAGCCCGCGAGTATGGACTGAGGCCAAGCCTCGCAAGCTACATGCAGTGAGTCAGGGGGAGTAGATTGTGGCAATTTGACTTGCTTATGATGTTTTGTCAGTGATTCAGCTTGGCAGTGGTACTTGCAGTTGGCTATTGTCACTTGGCAGTGTGACTTGACAGGGGGGGCCTCTTTGTTTGCAGTTGATATTGACAGTGTTTCTTCTTTAGAGGCAGTGTTCCTTGGGTCACCATGGCACGTACCAAGACTATTGGCAGACGTTCGGGTGATGATCCACCCCCTCCTGGTGGTGGCAAGCAGCCAGACAAGGGCAAGAAGGCAGCGCCAGTCAAAGCGAAGAAGCCGAAGCGGAAGAGAGGCGATGAGATGACACCCGAGGAGGTCATGGCAGTGGGTTGAGGCCTCGGAGAGAGTTGGGATAGGTGGCAGAGTAGGGGGACTTCACATCAGTGAGCAGCAGCCGCCACTTAGGAGCAGGGAGCAGAGCAGACACAGCTACCACCTCGACGCTCCTCTCGGACTCGCACTCCGGTCTTTCCTGCACCGGAGGTGCCACGTCCTACTACTGGACCGTCTACGACGCCCCCAGTAGATCCTGAAGCAGAACACCTTGACCTGAGAGGTGTGACAGCGACACGGGCCAGAGAGTACAGATTTGTTCCGCTTGAGCAGTGGTTTCCTCCACAGAGACAGGAGGGTGCTTCTCTAGGGTACTACACCACACTGCACGAGGACTTCTACTGGGCATATGAGGAGAGCAATGTCGCTTTCTGTCCTCACAGGGTCTGTATTATCGAGGAGATTGTCAGCAGGGTTGGAGAGCAGATTCGCCCCCACCTCACTTACCTGCGTGGTCTGGCAGCACTGATAGGGCATGAGGGTCGGTATGTTGCCTCTTGGGTGCGAGAGGTCTATGCTACTTTGTGGATCCACCCCAGGCACGAGTACTTTGTCTTTGCTTTCAAGGGCACCAAGTATACAGTTCAGAGTGTGGCAGCTCGACGACTCTTCGGCCTTCGCTCTTTAGAGACTCTGATTCACGACCTCTGCTATGGTCCTACTGAGCCGCCGAGACGTCCGATTGCAGGCAATGTGCCATCTACAGACTTGGTTCGCTCCTGCTTCATAGAGCCGTTTGGAGAGGGGTCCAGTCATCGTCCTTCAGATCTCACACCGCTTGCACGTATCGTAGATGCTATTGTGAGGAGGACGATCTTACCCAGGATTGGCTATAAGGAAGCCCTGACACGTCTTCAGCTCTGGATTCTCCTGCACTTGATGGATCAGAAAGAGTTTGATGTCCGGGATGTGATACTTTCGAGATGGAGGACACGATTGCCGAGGGGATCAAAGGTTGTCATCGCCTACCATATGCCCACTAGATCTCATATCTTATCTGGAAGACCGTGCCTCACATGACTGATGAGGAGGTTGCCGAGTGGACTGGTGCTACTACAGAGTTTCCCAGGTATAACCTGTCACAGCTAGTCCGCTCCAGCTCAACACCGACTCTGACTCTGACTTCGACTCGCACCCCGATCCCCCAACCCACCGCGAGTCACCGGCTGAGCAGATGCACGCACGCTCGCCTAGCGTTCTTTAGAGTACGAGAAATTCCTTGAGGCGCAGCCCGAGGAGCCCGGGACTGCAGGTATACACGTATCCCTTCCGACAAATGGGACGAGGACTACGAGCTTCTGAGGGTGCTCCCTCACTCACACGACCACGAGGTAGGTGGCTCCTCGCCTCCGCAGCCTCCCCGCCGACTCCAAGACCGGTAGCCATACTTGCTCGGATGAGGGAAGATCAGCCCACCAGATCGTGCTCGGGACATGCGGGATCGCGGATCGCCGCTGCCAATGCAGAGATGAGGCAGCATCAGGATGAGCTTCAGCGCTCCTTTATTGCCTTTCAGCGAAGAAGGGCCGTGTTCCAAAGAAGAATGGCCGTTTCAATAGCCAGAAGAAATCCACTCTTATGGTCTGCGTGTCCTTCAGGCTACTGGGATCTGTGTTCGCATTCCTTAGATTCCTCGATGTCCCGGCATTCCAGACCACAAATACGGGGCCACAACTTCCAGTGTCACTTCCTCAAAGTGCAGGTCGGCTGCCTAGTGTGCCTCTATTTCAGCCCCAGCAGACTACTCCTCCACACCAGCAACCTCTAGGATTTGCATCTACGGCAGCTACTACTCCAGGACACACCCTGCTCCACACTGGCTTCACTCCTACTACTCAGACTGACTACCAGCTTGGCCTGTCTCCGGAGTACCGCCTTGGTGCTACCTACAGTGAGCTCTTCGACATGCCTACGCCGACTGCCCCGCTTACCTCTACAGCCTTGGCAGCAGCTCTTGGTGTCCCACTGCTAGTCACTCAGGACGCCCCAGCGACAGAGGCCGTGCTAGTCACTACATCAGCGAGTCATGCAGAGCCACAGGGTCAGAGTGTTCCGACTACTTTAGAGCTCCAGGGTTAGGCCATTGCTACTACTTCCGAGTCACGGCCCATTGACCCCGCCTCCTCCCCACGCCGCTGACCCCCGCCAGCCTCGCACCCAGCTCCTCCACCCACAGTGCCCCTGAGAGCAGCCCGCACCGGCTCTCGATAGCTTCACAGTCCGAGGGTCCTTCCGCTTCTGGTGGTCAGCCTGTGCAGAGTCCTGACACGAGCCCAGATGATGCAGATCAGTATATTGTGTCTACTCGTCCTCCCGCGACCAGCTCGTCTGCCTCCCTTCCTCCGACCGACCCTTAGTTTTTGGTCCTTGATGCCAAAGGGGGAGAGGGTAGAGTATGTAGACTTAGGGGGAGTTTGTGAGAGGGAGTTGGTTCTTTTGGTGTGATACATTTCATGCATCATGTTTACTTCCTCGCTTAGCATTGTAAGTATGTGTGTTACTTTGTGAGTTTATGACATGTGTGCTCTCTACCTTGGTATCTTATGATCATGTCACTATGCTTTTGATCATATGGTTAGTGCTTCCGCGTTTATTTCACTCTGATTTCAGCTTATTACATCTTGAAACCATATGAGCCATACTTGTTGCACTAACTCTTCATGCAGATCTTATGAGTACATCTATGATCTTGTGTCACATGAGCCATTCTAACCCTTTGCTCTTATTGTCAAAGGCTCATGTGAACAAGCATGCTCAAAAACCTCACTCTTCATCTCCATACTCTAGAGGTTGTCATCAATCACCAAAAAGGGGGAGATTGAAAGCATCTAGGCCCCTAGTGTGGGTTTCGATGATTGATGATAATATAAATTACCATGACTAACGTGTGTTTTGCAGAAACAGGGATAAGTTAGGTCATGGTAATAGTGATCTCGGGGAACGTGATCGGTATGCCCCCTGACGATGAAATTCGTTTCGGTTTTCCAAGGATGGACGACAAGGTTAAGGACGGTTAGTTCCGATTGTCGATGGAGTTGAGTGACATCAGATTAGTCGTTAAAACTTTGTTTTCTATTTTGGCCGTACTATTAAGGGGGTACAAATGGGTAGCTTGACCTAGGTGAGTCTAATGATTAGTGTGGTGCAAGCTTGACCTTCTTAGCACTAGGTAGCTCAGAATTGACCTGGAGATCAGATGGAAGAAGCTTCGTCTTGAGAAGATTGAGTTTCGGAGAAGTTTGAGGACTTTCAGCGCGACCGGACGCCGGGCAAATCGACCGAGCGGCCCGTCCAAGCAAAGGTTCGGTCACTTCCGCAGAGGTCCAAGTTGGGCCATTCTCGCGACCGGACGCCAAGTAGTCATGATGACCGGACGCTGGACCGGACCCTGAGGCCGTACCAACGGCTAGCGCAATTTGTATTGACCGGAAAGGCCCGGGTCAAGACGCAGAGACAAAGAATTGAGGTGTTTGTTTGAATTGGAAGTGGGGGGACTATATATACTTTACCCCACGCCCTTTGCACTCTCTTGCCCATTTGTTCAAATTTGAAGAAACCCTTTGAGAGTGCAAGGGAGAGCAAAAGCCTATTGAGGTGTTCATATGCAAGATTAAGGACCTCTTTAGTGCTTTGAGAGATTCAAGTGTGCATCCACTCTTCTCCTAGGCTTGTCTTGGTCAAGTGAGAGTTCGTGCTTGTTTCTCTTGGTGATCGCCATCACCTAGACAAAATGGCATGGATCATGGCTTGAAGATCACCCTGGAGTTTGTGGGTGACTCAAGCAAGCTTGTGAGCGGTTGTGGGTGATTCACCGCGACGAGTGTCGAAGAATCAGCCCGTAGAGAGCACTTAGTTCTTGCGAGGACTAAGGGGGGAGCGATACTCTTGCGAGAGTGCTCCAACGAGGACTAGTGGGGAGTGGCGACTCTCCGATACCTCGGAAAACATCGCCTGCTCCTCTTTCTCTCTTTACTTTGAGCATTTACTTTCGCAATTCTATTCATGTCTTTACATTCCTAGAATTGCCATGCTAGAGTATAAATTGGAACCTAGGGTGCAAAACTTTGTTCGTTAGTTGCTAGAATCACACTTAGGCACAAGTGGGTGAATATGGGCTAGTAGGTTTTTTTTTTGCAAGAAAATTTTAGATTAGCCCAATTCACCCCCCTCTTGGGCATCTTGATCCTTTCACACGCCTCTTTATTTATTTATTTTTTGACGCGAGGATAACCCCATTTCCATTAAGAGTAACGGAAATACAAAGTCATGTACCCAACGAAAGGACAAGATAGACACGAAGTTGGACAGGCTAAGCTGCCCTACTAGCCCAAATTAACCTACAAAGAAGGCGAATATCCAAAGACCCAAAAACGATAACATGTAAGCGTGGACACGCAGTCCGGTCGACGGCACCACATAAAGAAAAACATCCCTGGACACCGAGACTTCAAGCCATCAAGACAACCAAACAACCAGTGCGCAGCGTTTTTCAAAGAATGATCATGTGTTTCGGTTGGCATCGCCGTCTTCGTGCATCCTCCAGGGCTCCTTGTTTCCTCTTCTTGTCCTTAGCAATCAGTTGAGTTGCCATTGCCAGCATCACTTCGAGAGCAGCTTCCACATTCGCCTTATCATTCTCCAGAAAGAGACCTACCCAAAGAACTCATGAGCGCACAAATATAGCATACAATCGATGCCTGAGAAGCAATGTTCTTTTGTTCAAAACAAATATTATTTCGAGTTTTCCAAATAGCCCAACAGATTGCAGCTATGCCAAATGTGTAGAATTGTTTCCCATTTGGGAGCCACAACTCACACCATCTCCAACAGTGTTCAATTAAATTTGGGATGTTATTAGCTCCAATCGAGTGGGAAATAATAGCCTGACCGCCTTTTAGCAAAGGGAACATTGGAAGAAAAGATGTTGAATAGATTCATTGCTCTCACGTAAAAAAAAGGGGGGAACCAATCCATTTTCGCTTGATGAGGTTATCTTTGCTCAAGATGGCATTGTTTAATATGAGCCACAAAAAGATTTTGATCTTGTAAGGGATTTTCCCTTTCCAAACTTCCCTGTTATACGGGCCAGCCTCATTTTCAGATAGAGCATTATATATGGACTTTACTGAAAAGAGGCCATTTTTGCCTAAGCGTCAATTCACCATATCATCACCACTAGAAAGAGTGAGGTCATCTAATTCTTGCAGAATTTTACCCCAATCTAATCTGAGAGAGTCTACCAGCCACCTCCTAAAGGAGATCCCACCTAGGTTATTTTTGGCATCGCCCACGTAGACATCGTTGGTCACAAAGTTTATAAATATTAGGGTAAGTCTCGACAAAGGGGTTTATCATGACACCAACCTGCCTTTCCACAAGAAAAGTGTTCTTGCCATTTTCCACCTTTTTGGTTCTCAATTTCAGATATAAATCCTTGATCTTGAGAAGATCGTAACCACATGGCGTAATCATTTTGCCTATGTTTAATAGTGCTAATTGATTTATTTTGGAGATATTTGAAATGAATAATTTGTTGCCATAGGCCCTCCTCCTTCTCCAATTTCCACCACCACTTGCACAACAAACTAATGTTCATTCTACCAATATCTTTTATGCCCAGCCCCACCTTTCTTTTTATGCTTACAAACTTTGACCCATCTTACTAGATGGTATTCCTTTTTGGTGCCACCACCTTGCCAAAAGAACTTCCTTCTAATCCCATCCATTTTGCCAACAATAGTTTTGGGGAGAAGATAAATGGACATATGGTAGATAGGGGTATTGTTAAGGCTAGAAGATATTAGAGTTGTTCTACCGGCTATGGACATAGAACCCGCCTTGCCGCATACATCTAGTCTTTTAGCGTTTTTTCCACTAGAGGTAACCAATCAACAACATGTAGTCTACTAGGACTCACAGAACCCCCAAATATTTTATAGGAAAAATGCCCACTTGGCAATTGAACAGATCAGCATAACATTCATCCCAGTTGTTTTCATCATTAATGATAATTTCACTATTGTTGAAATTGATTTTTAGCCCAAACCATGAGCTCATACATATACAAGAGAACTTTAAAGTTTCTAGCTCCCTCTATGTCATGTTTTAGACAAATGATTGTGTCATCAAAGATATTGTAGCATAGCCACACCATTAGGAATAATACGATCAATTAAACCCCTAATCGGCCATTAGATTGAGCTTTAAGAACCATTCTACAAAGTCCATCAAAGAATAAAGTTGAATAGAATGGGGGAGAGGGGATCACCCCTGTCTCACACCCTTATCACTCTTAATGTATGGACCAATTTCATTACTGAGTTTAACACTCACAGTCCCACCAAATACCATCATTTTGATCCACCCGCACCATTTATCATTAAACCCTCTTGCAGCTAAGCATTCAAAGAGAAAGTTCCATTTCACCTTGTCATAGGCCTTTTTCAAGTCCAACTTAAGGATCACCCCCACTTGTTTCTTTCTTTTTGGTTTCGTGAAGAATTTCATGGAGGGCCATAACACCACTCATTATATTTCTCCCCTTCATAAAGGTTGTTTGATTAGGGTGAATTAACCTATCTCGCCACTTGTTCAATCCTCACAAATCAACACTTTGGTAATTAGTTTGTAAAGATAATTCAGAAAGAGATAGGTCTGCATTGTTGGATTCTAGAGGCATCAGTAACCTTAGGGAGCAGGGGTAATAATCCCATAGTTTAGTCTCCTGATATCTACCTTCCCCTCATGAAAATCCTTGAAAAGATGCATAATATCTTCCTTGACAATATCCCAACAGTTTGAAAAAATTCAATGGGAATTTTGTCGTCCTCTATGTTTGTTGTTTTTCTCCATTTGGAACAGGGCTCTTTTCACTTCTTCAACACCAAATGGCTCACACAGCAATTCATTTTCTCCATCAGAGACTTTATGACATGTATCCCAAATACTACTATCAATATGGATATCATGCTCTTCACTAGGCCCAAATAGGTTAGAATAGTAGCTAGTAGCATGTTTTAATAAATTTTCATCCCCTTCAATTAAATTCCCTTCATGTTCAAAGGATATAACTGTGCTCTTCCTCTTTCTCGCCATTGGCAACTCGTGGAAGAATTTAGTATTATTATCACCCTTTAGGAGCCAATTCTCATGACTCCTATTATGCTAGTATATCTCTTCCCGGTTTAAAAGATCCATATTTTCTTTTAACAACTAAACTTTTCTTTGTGCCTCGTTGATCATCTAGGCAAACACTCTCTTCAATAGATTCTAACTCTTGTAATTCTTCACTAATCTCTTTTCTTTTTTTTTCTTAATTCACCTTACAGGTTGAAGCCCCAACCTTTGAAGTATTGTTTAATAAGCTTCACTTTTGTTGGATTTTATCCAAGGCGATTTAGCATTACATTGTTTGTTCCATATTTTCTCAACAGCAGGATGGAAATCTAGGTTGGCAAGCCAACTCAATTCAAATCTGAAATTAATTTTCTTTTTTTTCTCTCACAAAGGCCATAAGATAACAAAGAAGGGGTTATGGTCGAAACTTCCCTTGGAAGTTTTTTAACCCGTGCCAAAGGGAATAAATCTTCCCATTCTTTGGTCACAAGGATTCTATCCAATTTTTCTAACACAGAAATTTTCTCGCGATTGTTAGACCATGTATACAAGCCACCGGACATATCAAGTTCTCTAAGCTCATAAAAATCAATTAAAGAATTGAACAAGCTAGAAAACCTTTGGACCCCAGATTGTCTATTCCTCTCATTAGCAAATCGATAATATTAAAATCACCACCAATTAACATTGGTTCGGGGGTTTCTAGAGCAAAAGGCGTAAAGTTCACAAGGAAAGCAAGTTTATTTTTCTTCCCGTGCAGCTCCATATACTACTAAAAGATTCCATTTAACTTTGTTCATCTTATCCCACAGGTTTACTTGAATCATAAACTCACCCTGCTAAAAAGAGCCAACATCATACAAATCAATCTTAATGCCAACTAGGATCCCACCAGATTTCCCTTTAGCGTAATTATAAAGCCAAAGGTAGTCTTGGTTGGTATCAAATTGTCTCACTAATTTTTCTTTACAATCTTTAAGCATAGTCTCTTGAAGGCCAATAAAATGAAAGTTATTCGTGAGAAATAAGATTTTTCAAGAAAGTAGCAACCCCATCTTTTTGAGGCCCCTACGGTTCCAAATAAGACCTTGCATTAAGAAACTTTACTTCCTTTTCTCTTTCTAGTAGGAGCTCCATTGGGCTTCCTTCCAAATAAGACCTTGCATTAAGAAACTTTACTTCCTTTTCTCTTTCTAGTAGGAGCTCCATTGGGCTTCCTTCCAATTTTTGGTCGGTCGGTCAGAATTTCCCGTACTGAGCCTCCCTCCTATTTTTTGGAGAGATAATAATGCTTTTCTTTCTTTCATGCATCTTTTTTTTCAAATAGATTCAACCATAATAAAATCATCTATATCGATGAATCCTCCCGAGCCCATTCAATACAAAGAAGGTTTTCCCCATCAACAGATTCTTCAACAATTTCAAGAATAGGTTCAATACTTTTTTAACGCTTTGTTTAATATGTTTGGTCATGCCTAGCTGATTCAAAGTCTTTAAGTAAGTTAAAAGTAGAGAAACTATCACCGCCAATAGAAACTCCTATATCATTTGCAATAGAATTAAATTCATCAATGGACAATAAAGAAAAGGAGTTATGATTCACCGAGTTGCCTTCCAAGTTCTTCTTCCGAGCCGTTAGCACATTCTTCTCATTAGTAGTCGAGTGGAGGTCTTTTAAGCCTCTCACTTCTCCTCCTATCCTCAAGAGGCAGGCCCACCATGTAGTCCATCACCTTGTTTATCTCATTATCGACTTCCCTTTCAACCGGGTCAAAGATGCTATTCATCTATCATCTCCCCTGAGTTTGCACTAGCATCAATTGCATGTGAGTTGCCAATGAAAGCCCCACTACCCTTACCACCTTTCAAGTTCTGATCAGAGTTACTACCCAGCTGCTGGTAGCATCTTGGAGACTTTTCAATGATATTTTCCTCATTCATCTTTGATGGTAGTTTTTTGGCAAGCACTTCTTCCACATCCATGTTCAAACTCTCTTGAGTATGAATTATGTTGTCATCAGACAGAAACACCTCAGGAGAGTTGAAAAGTGGAATTGACTCACTCTTGTCCAAATTTTGATGTACTTGTCTTGATAGGAGAGATTTCCTTGGAATACACTTGTGGGAAGATCTCGTGTATCTTGACCTCGCCAAGTTTCATTATCCTTTGGTTTGGAGGACTGACCCTTCTCATTCAATTTACTCAGACCTCTGTCAAATGAATCACTGTCAGAATCTAGTTCCTCAATGCTTTCAGGGATATAAACCCTTCCAATTTCCTCATCTACTGCAGTAACCTTGAAAGCCTTTTGTGCAGCCCCCATGAATTTGGAGCCGTAGTCAACGTTTGCCTGTGCTAGAATTTAGGTGGTGTAGAGGACATCACTTGTTTGCCAAAGTTTTTGGCCTGCTGACTCCCTACAAAGATCCTTGCTGTTGTTTTCATCTTCAGCTCTATACTTCTTGTTAGGAGGTTGGTCATCATTAACCTTGACAGCATTCTTAGGCATTGCACCATTTAGCCCTTCAGGAGTCTCTCTTTCAAAGCCAAAGATATACCTGTCACTCCCTAGAAATGCTTCAGCAGATTTGGGAACCTTAGTGAGGTCCCTGCAGGCAATCTTCATTCTGACATAGTCCAATCTAAATCTAGACCTTTCATCTATTTCATTGACCTTGCCAACTAGGCCTCCTATTTTAGCCAGAGTAATGATGGACCTTTGATCATCAGGGATGTTAGATACCCTGAACCATCCTTGTCGCAAGGGTTCCTTACTGCCACTCATGGAGAACCAGGGATCAATTCTGATCTGGGCATCACCTCCTTTCATGACCATTGTCTTGATATTACTCCATTCCACCATGATCTTGGGATTAGGGAATCTCAGCACATAGGTATTATCAGATCTCTGCTTAGCCACCCACTTCCATTTATCAGCTCCCAACAGATTCAAAAACATGATCTCAATGTCTCTAGCTGTTACATATCCTTTGGTGACAGTAATCATAGTAGTGCTAGCCCTCTCCTTAGCCATCTTGGGGTCTATCATTTCATCAATATGAAAGAATCCCTGTCCTTCAACCTGAGCAGCACATAGTTCGGGCCCAAAATTCCACGGCAAGCATGCAATACAGTTGTAAGTGGTATGTGTATTGCAATTGTAGATCTCACAGAACATCCTATGGCAATCTCTAGTAATATGATTCGTGTATCCACATATCTCATAGCCCTGAGCCACAGAAGTGGTTTGAGTTACCTCAATAGATTGCTTTTGAAGGATCTGACCTTGTCCTTCTGGGTTAGGGTTGGAGCCGGAAGCACCACGGTTGGTCCAAATCATCTTCTTCACTTGTTTCTCCGCCCCAGGGCTCCCACTTGGCGTTGCCCACATCTTGGTTCTCGCTGAGAGACTCTATCATAATCTTGCTCGGCTTGTGGATTCTTTTGAAGTTCTTCAATCTTTTGCTTTCTTTGCCGGGCGTTACCTCTCGGGCTGGGGTTCTGTCTCGGGATCGATCCGGTCTCCCCCTCCCAGTGCCCCCTCTGTTGTTGTTGCCGCCCCCACCACAGTCTTGCCTCCCACCATAGCCACCACGTCCGTAGCCTCCATCACCCCATCCGCCACCACCCTTGTGTGTTGCATCTTCACCACTACAACGGGGGCGGGATCGAAGCCGGCGGCGGAGAGGAACGATTTGTGGCTAGGGTTAGGCCAAAGGTGCCCAATGAATCTGCTAAGGGCAGCGCTATTGCTTTGGGGTTTTTGGGGGATTTTTGGATCTCTTGCATGGGCTGCGGGGTGTATTCACCGATCCTCGTAGATTCACCACCGGAGTTTCACGTTTGGGGAGCGCCACGCATGGCCTCCCGAGGAAATTGACCCAAAAGCCTCGGAATTATCTCGCACTAGGGGTGGTGGCCGAAACCACCGTTGTCGACAAGGGGATCCTACCTTGTCAGTCTCACCGCCATTACTCTGTTTTTCAATAGTTTGAGATCTGTTTCCACCCGTCTCTGTCTCATGAAGGTTCCATTGGAACTCAATCGAGCAAATTTGAGTTTCACCATAGATTCTGACAAGGATTCGAAGGGAATTTCCCCGCCTTACCCTTCTGATTGATATCCCTGGGGATGGATTCACGGGGAAGGAGTATGAATCACAGATCCGGACCTCGCCTTTTTGCTATTGGCTCGGCCAAACATAAGAATGGGGATTACGATGATATGGCAATCGATTAATCTGCGTGATTCACGCCGTCAACGATACCGAATCAGCAATCCGCGGAGTTTCTGACTGGATTTGCTTCACAGACAACTCAATCGAACCCGAATTGACAGGAGAGGTAGAGAAATCCCTACCACATCGAGAGTTGTCCATACCTCACCGCGCAGCGGTCAGAGAGGGGGAACGCGCGTGGAGGCCGGCCTGAGCCGGGGAAGGAGGGCGCATGGCCGGCTCGAGGACGCAGATGTGGCTCGAGGCATCGGGCGCGTAGGTTGTGCCGCCATGGTCGCCGAGCGCGTCGCCGCCGAGCGCCGCCAAGCACGACACCAACCGCCATCCGACATTGCTTATTGTTGACACCCAAAATGACTTGGACCAAAGCACGTAAATTTCCGTGAGATAGTCAAATTCATGAAGCTCAAAAGAAGGTCATGGACATGATTGAGTGCAACAAGCAAGACAAAGATCGAGGAAAACTGACGCGAAGGAGGTCGATTCGCGTGATAAGAAGCGCCGGATGCTGGGATCCAGGCCGGGCGCGACCGACGCGGAGAACAATGACGCTCCGCAGACGCCACGCACGCCGCGGACGCTGGCGTTGCGGCTGCCGCGCCGCCTCGCTGGCGTCTGACGGCAAGACCGCACAGAAGCTCTTCTGGGATCAAGGCTCCGCTGGCCAAGCCGACGCTGGGCGCGCGGCAGATCCGACGCAGTCACCCGGTGGCCGTGTGTGCCTACAGGCCGCTCGACTCAGATTCCGAGCGGCGCCAGCGCATCCGCGCGCTGGGGTCGGGCGCCCGGGCGCGTGGTCCGCGCTGCGCTTAGACTTGTCCGAACCGATCTCTTTCCTAATCGGTTTTGGGAAGTTTTGGTGCTTGGAAACGCATCTAAGGCGGTTCCTAAGGGGATAAGACCACCCCCCTCTATATAATGAGAGATTCATGGCCGATTTGATCCCATCTACATCCAATCGATCAAACACAACTACCAAACCCTAATTTTCTCTCCTCAACCCCTCTACCCCGCTGTCCAAATCGGGCGTTCTCTGAATTTCGCCGGCTTTCTAGGTGGCCTTGCCAATCCTAGGGCACCCCTCACGTCGTCCCTCCTCGGGTCTTCCCGAGGGCGCTCGAGGTCGCTCCAAAAAACCGAGCTCTACATCGCTCTAGCGATCTCTTGATCGTTCTTGTCGATCACGCCGCGTTCTCTCGGCCGCTTGTAGGTTGTTTGCAACCTTTGTGGGCATCCAAGACCCTCAAGTTTTTTGGCGTGGAACCCTAATTCGCATCAACATACTTTTTGGCGACTCGATGAAAAACCAGCGTAAACTACGCTTTTGATCTTGATTCCAGCATCATGCCTAACCAAGACGCCAAGAAGACGGGTGAAGTGCACGAAGGCAACATCATCCACCCTGCTTCCGTGGACGAGCTTCCCGATGAACTGAAAGCGAAGCTTCAAGAGAAGATGGAGGCCGCCACGCACGCTTCCTCGACAGTTGCATCAAGGACCATCATGATCGGGTCGAGCTCTTCAAAGAACCGGTCTTCAACGAAATTTCGCCGACGCCGTGGTTGAGGTAATAGATCGCGTCAACCTAGATATGATGATTCTTACCCTTAACATGTTGATTATGCCGCCATGCTAGAAGGTCATAAGAAAGCCATAGATTCAAATTTTAATACTGTTATTGGCATGATTATGGCTAGATTCGATAAATTAGAAGGTAGAAAGCTTAGAATAGAAGAAATTGATGATGATCAATATGAGTTTGGCATGCCTCCTAATTTTTATGAGAATCAAGCACGGTACTCGCCTATAACAAAGGTAATCGCCCACCGGCCCTCCTCAAGCCGATAAAACCGGTTCTACAAGCAAAGAGACAGCAGCTAACTATAAACAAATAGTCTCTTTTGCTGAAACGTCGGATCGCAACCGACAAACTGTTAATAGGCAAACAAACACTAGGAATTCGGGGGCAACACTATACTACCCAACCCACCGAAATCACCTAGTCAAATTCCTATTATGAGCAATGAGACTCCAGCTACAGCTCTCACTAGTTCCTCTACCGATATGACCGATGCGTTTAATCGGTTGAAGGAAGATTTGAGTAAATCATTGCAGGAAAGCTTAGGTGTACAATTGAAAACCTCTAGAGGCACCTACAACAAACCGTACCCTCCACACTGACTACATGAGAAACCCACCAGGGTGGAAGGTACCTGACTTTCAAAAGTTTAGTGGTAATGACAATAAATCCACAATGGAACATGTTAGCATGTATCTTGCTCGCTTAGGTGAAGGGTGTGCTTTTGATCATATGAAATCTCGTAATTTCCCTTTATCACTTATCGGTATTGCATTTTCATGGTTTACTTCCTTGCCATCATGTACCATTGGTTCTTGGGCTCAATTAGAAGAAAAATTTCATGCTCACTTTTATGATGGGGTCCAAGAAACTAGACTTTCACATTTGACATCGGTTAGGCAAGGGCATAGCGAGTCTGTGCTAGAATTCTTTAGGCGTTGCAAAGAAATTAAAACCCGATGTTTTCATTTGATGGTATCTGAACGTGATCTTGTTGATATATGCTTTAATGGTTTACATCATAGAATTAAAGATAAACTTGAGCATGTTCAGTTTACTAGCTTGCCTTACTTGATCGAGAGAGCTGTTTCTGTTGAATATCGTTTGAAAGATTCTCGAGAAAGTAGTTATAAATCTCATCGTACTAACGTGCATGTGGTGGACGATTATCCTTCGTCCGACGATGAGAGTAAAGAGGTAATGGCTGCTGAAATTCGGTGGCCACCGAGAATAAACAAGTGACTTGCCCTTCTCTGAAGCCGATTCACAAAAATCGGAATGAAGAAGTAAAGTTTACTTTTGATGTATCTAAATGCGACCGTATTTTTGATGAATTATTAAAAATTGGATGCATTAGGATTAATTATACTTTGCCTTCCGCAGATGAGCTTAGAAAGAGAGCATATTGCAAGTATCACAATTCTTATTCTCATGCGACTAACGATTGCAATGTCTTTCGTCGGCAGTACAATCGGCTTTTAATGAGGGACGATTAAGTCTTACCGACATGCAGCTTGATAAGAACCCTTTTCCAAATCACGTGAACGTGGTTGAAGCCAAGGCACCCGCCATCTTGATCCGTCTGCAGCAAGCCGCTATCGCCAAGGAAAGAACGGGATCATTGGCGAAGCCACGCCCCGCATCGAATCGCCGCTAAAAATTCGGGACGGCAAGTAGTGGCTGAGAAGAATGAGGAAGGCAAGACCAAGATCACCATCGTTTGCAAGCTTCGGTGCAAGCTTTGAAGCGTCAAGCATGGCTAGATGGTCACGCCGCGACGGGGAAGGCCAGCTAGGCGACCAATCCGGGCGGCCAAGACGGTGAAGCCCAAAGCGACAACCAAACCCGGTTGAACCGACCACTTCGCTTGGGTCAGTCCGGCCCCGAGGGTTCTAGCTCCCTCACTTCCGGTGTGCATGTCCTAAAATCTTTCGCTCCACGTAAAAACCGGAAGTAGGAGTTTGGAAGACCAATGAGCCAAAGTGAAGAAGCAAGTCGTGAAGCCCCAATGCACATTCGACGACTTTTGGCCAAGTACAAGAAGCAGAAGGCTGATTCCGAGAATCGGCCAGCAAAAAAGAGAGTCTTCGCCTCCAAAGCGTGATGAAGCTAAGAATAAGCAATTGGCTATGACTCCTCCATATGTATCTTCTTCTCGCGTAGGGTACTCGACCACGGGTGACTCGTTGGGGGCCACCACTACCACCAGTGACGCCACTGCCCCAATGGGGACCGAAGGGAGTCTTTGTGCCTTATCCTTCGGCGCCTAGGATGGAGGGAGCTGCTGGTCCTGTGGTCAAGCCAACTGTCTTTAGCCGATTGGGTAATCAATCGAGCTCTAGCGGTGTAGAGAAGAAAGAAGAGCTCACATCCCGCACTCTCACGCTCCGGCAGTCAAGAAAGGCACCTATACAGCAGGTGTACGTTCCTAAGAAGGTAGAGGTGGTTGTAAAGCCTACTCCAGTTGCTACTCCTCCACCTTCCAAGATTATCGGTTCAATGACGACACCTATCAATGACGCCACTAAACCGATTATGATTGGGGGCAAGATGCAAATAATGACAAGGACCAGGCCATGGGAGAGGCGCTCAATCTCAAGACAAGAGGAAGAAGCCTGTGGATCCTCGGTACCGATAGCCCAAGTGGTGTCCAGTCGAAATCGACAAGACCCAGAAGAGGAAGCTTCAGCGGGCATGTCAGAAGATGCTCAAGCACATGGCGGCTGCTCAGGGGACAGGGCCTACCTTGCCGGAGATCGTCCAAGAGATCGCGTAAGGAAGTCGAATTGATCGGCCGCGCCGAAAGGTCGGCTCAACCGATTATTAAATCGGTCAAGTTGATCGTGGTGGAGCAACCGGCCAAACCAATTGAAGAGGTGTTCAAGCTAGCTCCTGATTTGTTGGCACTTCTAGCAGGTGGACCAAATGGCGCGCTTAAGCCAAATGATGAAATCGGCTAAGCCACGTAGACGGGCCGCAGTGCCCAAGATTCGGTCGCATGACTCGAGCCGGGTTAAACCGATGACTACTATTTCTGATGTCTCTACAGGTGCTCCTGAAGACTTCACCGCTACTATTTCCGCCATGGTCGGCATTGAGACACCAACCGAGCCTGATGAGGAGATGGTGGACTACGAGCCTTCACCGTCACGTGCCGAGATGAACACCATTTTTCTCTCCGCCGATTATTATGTGATTGGGCAGGGGAGATGATGAGGTGGCTGGCTGGCGAACCGAGTTTGGAGTGGAGGATGCTATATTCAAGAAGCCCGCTGCACCTGTTAGACATCTCAAGCATTTGCATATGAAGGGACATATCAACGGAACACCGGTCTGCAACATGCTAGTGGATAGTGGCGCCATTGTCAATCTCATGCCTTATTCACTATTCAAGAAGCTTGGGTGCAAGGAAGAAGAGCTGATCAGGACCAACATAACCATCACTGGCGTGGGAGGGGGTTCGTCAATTCCTTCCAGGGGCATTGCCAATGTGGAGCTGACCGTTGGGAGCAAGACTTTGGCTACGGCTTTCTTCGTCGCTGATGTGGAAGGTAGCTATGATCTCATACTCGGTCGTGATTGGATTCATACCAATCAATGTGTTCCTTCTAGCTTGCACCAGTTCCTCATCTAATGGGTGGGAGATTCCGTAGAGATTGTTCATGCGGATAATTCGGTTGAAATTGCTACAACCGATGTTACGCCTGAAGGGTCCGGATTTGCTTGTCTTTCCGGTAGAGACCTATCTAGTTATCAATATATTAGCTATGATGAGCATAGGTTTGTACTGTGTCATTGAAGCCGATGGATCATCGGCTCAATATCATTATATAAACATTGTTTATTAATGGAAGACAATCTTGAATGGTTGAAACATCGTCTTGAGCATTATCGGACTGAAAAGACCGATGCATGTGAAGCGATTGATGACTTTGATGAGCTCAATAAGTTGGGCCAAGACTTTACATCGGCCGACCCTTTGGAACAAGTTGACATTGGGGATGGTTCTATACTGCGGCCGACATTTGTTAATCAAAACTTGGAAGCCGATTATAAATTTAAACTAATCGCGCTTCTCAAAGAATATGTTGATTGTTTTGCATGGAACTATACAGAGATGCCTGGGTTAAGCCGAGATCTTGTGGAGCATCGGCTTCCTATCAAGAAGGGGTTCCGACCATACAAGCAACCGCCAAGACGCTTCAATTCGGCAATCAACGACCGAATCAAGGAAGAGATCAATCGGTTGCTTCAAGCGGAATTCATTCGTCTATGCAGGTATGCGGAGTGGGTCTCTAATATTGTGCCTGGTCGAGAAGAAGGACACCGGAAAGATTAGAGTTTGCATAGACTTCAGAGATTTAAATAGAGCCACTCCCAAAGATGAGTACCCTATGCCTATAGCCGACATGCTTATTAATGATGCTTCGGGTCATAAAGTTATTAGTTTTTGGATGGTAATGCTGGTTATGATCAAATATTTATGGCGTAAGAAGATACATCTAAGACTCGCTTTTATTTGTCCCGATTTGTCGGCTTGTTTGAGTGGGTTGTCATGACTTTTGGGCTCAAGAATGCAAAAGGCGCCACATATCAAAGAGCTATGAATTTAATCTTTCATGATCTAATTGGGGGTGATTATGGAAGTATATATTGATAATGTGGTAATCAAATCGGCTGCCTATAATTCTCATTTAGCCGATTTACGTCTTGCTTTCGAGAGGATGCGCTATTATGGTTTGAAGATGAATCCACTCAAATATGCTTTTGGAGTGTCGGGCCGGGAAGTTTCTGGGTTCATTATCCATGACAAAGGCATAGAGGTTGATCCCAAGAGGATAGCAAATATCAAGGCAGTTCAAGCACCTCAATGTAAAAAGGATTTGCAAAAATTCTTAGGTAAAGTGAACTACTTGAGAAGATTCATTGCTAACTTGTCCGGAAAAATTATTCCTTTCACCCCCATACTTAAGTTGAAAAGTGACGCTGATTTTGCCTGGGGGGGCAAAGCAACAAGAGGCTTTTGACAAGATAAAGGAATATTTGTCCTCTCCACCCGCTCTTCTTCGTGCACCTAGAAGGGGAGTACCTTTTCAATTGTATATCGCCGAAGATAAGGTGATTGGGGCTGTTTTTTAACTCAAGAAGATGAAGGAAAGGAATATGTTATTGCTTATCTTGGTCATCGTCTTCTTGATCCCGAGACAAGGTATGCCCATATTGAGAAATTATGCTTATCACTTTACTTTGCTTGTTCCAAGATGAGACACTATCTTTTGTCAAGCACTTGTGTGGTAGCATGCCAGGCCGATGTCATCAAACACATGTTGTATCGGCCAATCCTTTCGAAAGGGTGGGCAAATGGGCATATGCTTTAATTGAGTATGACTTGACTTTTGAACCATTGAGAATTTTGAAAGGTCAAGTTCTTGCTGATTTTATTGTTGAGCATAGCATAAATCTTGATGATGAGGCGAATTATTATACTATCACCCCATGGCGTTTGTACTTTGATGGATCGGTTTGCAAGGGTGGCGCCGGCATTGGTATTGTCATTGTTAATCCTTATGGTGTTGAAAATCCTTTGTCTTGCCGATTAGAGTTTCAATGTACTAACAATCAAACCGAATATGAAGCTCTTTTGTTCGGATTGATCATGTTAGAATCCATGGGGGCTGATCATGTGGAGGCATTTGGTGATTCATTACTCGTGGTGCAACAAGTTTCCGGTGAATGTCAATGCTTGGATGGATCACTTCGTGCTCGCCTCGATGCTTGCCTTGATTTAATTGGTAAGTTTTTCAAATTTAAGATTCAGCGTATTCCAAGAGAAGAAAATCATAAGGCTAATTTGCTTGCTCAACGAGCTTCCTATTATATATTGGAAGAGAATCATTTGCATTTAAAATTCATGCAAAGAGCAAACTTGCTTGCTCAATGGGCATCCGGCTTTGATCTAGAGGAAGGATACTTTCATCTACAACATTTGCCGATGCATGAAGATTTAATTTCTTTGGGTTCAAGTCCGAAAAGTCGGCTCAACCGATTAGTATGATCGGTTATACCGTTCGAAAGCATGATTCAAAGAATCGATGTAAAACTATCTTAAATCGGTCTATTTCTCGTCCTTGATAATGGTAGTACCGATTTAGAAGATTGGAGAACTCCTATTTTGTCTTTCTTGCGGGATCCTAGCATTAAAGTGGACAAGAATATTCGGCTTGCTTTCAAGTATACTCTACATAATGGTGAGCTCTACCGGGAGAACCGCCATAAATTTGTTGCTCAAGTGTCTAGGGACCGATCAAGCAAGAGTGGCAATGGGAGAAGTCCATGAAGGCATTTGTGGTACGCATCAATCGGCTCCGAAGATGAAGTGGCTATTGAGAAGGGCTGGTTTGTATTGGCCTACTATGATGGCTGATTGCTTTCGCTACTGGCAGGGATGTGAAGAGTGTCAGTGGTTTGGGAATATTCAGCTAGTGCTGGCTGCTATGCTTCATCCTATTATCAAACCGTGGCCCTTTCGTGGTTGGGGATTGGACTTCATTGGTCAGATTCATCCTCCATCTTCAAAGGGGCATAAGTTTGTCTTGGTTGCTACTGACTACTTCACTAAATGGTCGGAAGCGGTGCCATTGAAGAACATGACACATAAGGAGGTAATTGAGTTCATCACCGAGCATATTATCCATAGATTCGGCATTCCTCAAACATTGACTACGGATCAAGGAACGTCATTTATGGCAAAAGAGATAAAGGATTTTGCCAAATCATATAAGATTAAGATGCTCAATTCATCTCCATATTATGCTCAAGCCAATGGTCAAGCGGAATCTAGTAACAAGACCTTGATCAAACTTATTAAGAAGAAGATAGATGACAACCCAAGAAGGTGGCATGAAGTCTTGTCAGAAGCTTTGTGGGATCATCGCATATCGAGGCATGGCGCAACTAAGGTCACTCCCTTACGAGCTAGTTTATGGTCAAGAAGCTGTGTTGCCCGTCGAAGTCAATTTGGATGCATACAGGTTTGCTAAGCAAAATGATTTATCTCCCACTATGTATCATGATTTGATGATGGATAATATCGACGAGGTGACCGACAAGAGAATAAAACTCTAAAGGAGATAGAGAAGGATAAAGCCCGTGTTGCAAGAGCCTACAACAAAAGAGTCAAGAGCAAGTCGCTCCAAATCGGCGATTTAGTTTGGCAAACTATATTACCGATAGGAACGAAGAGCAATCAGTTTGGTAAGTGGTCACCTAATTGGAAAGGTCCTTACAAGGTGGTCAAGGTAATCTTTGGGAATTCATATGTGCTTGAGTCAACCATTGGAGAACGCCAAGCAAAGGCAATCAACGGGAGATATCTTAAAAAATATTTCCCAAGTGTTTGGCAAGAGGCCTAGTGCTCTCAAACAATGGCCGATGCATGCATCGCCCTTAGAACAAAATGGCCGATGCTTAGTATCGCCCTTAGCTGCAGGACAACCGATATGATGAGCATTCGTTGTTGTTCGGTTTTTTTGTCTTGTTTTCGTGGTTCGTGCATCTCTCTCGCCTCGAAAACAAGGGGGCATATGTTGACACCCAAAAATGACTTGGACCAAAGCACGGTAAATTTCCGTAGATAGTCAAATTCATGAAGCTCAAAAGAAGGTCATGCACATGATTGGAGTGCAACAAGCAAGACAAAGATCGAGGAAAACTTCGACGAAGGAGGCTGATTCATGCGGCGATAAGCGCGACGCTGGGATCCGTGCCGGCGTCCGGACGCAGAACAACGGGCGCTCCGGCGCAAGACACGCACGCCGGACTGGCGTTGTGACGTCCGGCGCCGCCTCGCGGGCGTCCGGCCGGCAAGACCGCGCTTTGGACCGCGTCACGCCGCCCACGCTGGGCGCTGCGGCGTCCGACGCAGCGGCGGGCGGGCCGTGTGCTTGCAGGCCGCTGCGGACTAACGTCCGGGTGGCGCTGGCGCGCCCGGCTCGGCGTCCGGCCACGGCGGCGTCGCGCCCGCGTTCGGTGACTTGTCCGAACCGATCTCTTTCCTAATCAGCTTTTGGGAAGTTTTGGTGCTTGAAAACGCATCTAAACCGGGTTTCTAAGGGGATAAGACCACCCCCCTCTATATAATGAGAGGTTCATGGCCGATTTGATCCCATCTACATCCAATCGATCAAACACAACTACCAAACCCTAATTTTCTCTCCTCAACCCCTCTACCCTGCTGTCCGGCGGGCGTTCTCCGCGAATTTTGTCGGCGTTCTAGGTGGCCTTGCCGATCCTAGGGCACCCTCACGTCGCGTCCTCCCGACGGGTCTTCCCGGAGGGGGTTTTGGAGGTCGCTTCGGTCGAAAACCGAGCTCTACATCGCTCTAGCGATCTCTTGATCGTTCTTGTCGATCACGCTGCGGTTCTCGCTGCTTGTAGGTTGTTTGCAACCTCCGTGGGCCAATACCCTCAAGTTTGTTGGCGTGGAACCCTAATTCGCGTCGACACTTATAATTACATGTCTCTTTATACTTTCGATGTGTTTTGGTTTCTTGAATTAAATGTGTACCCAACTGCCACATGATGATATCTATCTTTTTAAGGGGACTGATTTTGTGCCCTCTGTCAGGTGAAGATCAAAGCTAAATCTCATGATGATACCTGGCAGCGACTCTTTTTTCCCCTTTCTCCTCGCAAGCCTGTCTTTCCCAGTGAGCTTCTCCTTCGCTAGATCACAGCTTTATGCGTAGCTTTTAAATTTGTGCTGTACTAAGACCTCTAGCAAGCTGTGCCTACTGCTGTACTTAGTAACCTATGTACTGACATGTTGTGCATGTGATCGTTTCCCCCGACATGTGATCGTTTCCCGTTGCTTGTCGTGTGTTTTTTTCTCAGACCAGTCTCGATGAAGCGTTTCACCTCTTGATTTTCAAGATGTGAAACTTTGACATGAAATAGATGCCTCTCTCACGCACAGTTTCATTACACAGTTTCATAGGCTCACGGGTCCTACGACCTCTCTCTTATTGCACGCTTTCATTACACGCCCATGGTCAAACACTATTTCGCCTCAATGAGGATTTCACACTATTTTCAAAGACATGAGAAACGACGCTCAAGGGTTTCACCATGGTGAAACGCTTCCCTTCTCTCCTCACGCTTCATATAAAAGTGAATTTCTACTGATTTGGTACCCTATTTAATGTGCATGAAACGCCAGTATAACACCCATTGAGACTGGCCTCAAAACCAGATCACTGAGCTGCCAACCCGTGCTACAGACGGGCCGCTCTTTTGTCGGCCCATAATGATAAGTGAGCCGAGCTCGGCGCCACGGGCGCGAGGGCGCGCCTCAAATACTAGTGTATACTATTGGTGAGTTGATCTTATCCACGGATCGTCCCTAAATCCATAGTGTTTGAATTGAAATCACATAAAGACGCAGCCGTGTCTAATAAGGCCATATCCAATGATGAATCGGTACATGGAATAGAAAAAATTGCCACACTGATCCAAATCAAATCGACTCATCATCCATTTGGTGAATTGGTACATAGAACCCATATATCAAAACTATCGTGACTTTTCTCTTCCGCCACGAGTCTTGACTAGAGTACAGAATGATTAAAATCTGTACTCTAGTCTAGACTTGACATTTAAAAATAGGATATATATACTTGGTTAAAATTAGTTTAATCAAGAATAGGTCTACTAGAAGGTATAAAGTTTTGAAATACTAAGTTGTCAGGCTCACTTATTATGAAGATTAATAATTTTCATACGCCAATTTTGCGGAATATGTATGACTGAATCCTTGACCAAACTTGACGACCGAAGACGCATGCCATGCAACTGAGAAAGAGGTGTTCAGTGATCTGCGTTTCTTGGATGCACACACAGGTCAAAAGGCCCAACAACAAACAACATCCACTAGTGATTTGCGCCCATGCGCCGCGAGGATTCAGCCAAGTAATATTTGGAAAGTCTATGCTAGATTATAGAAAGCAAATGTGAAGATTGAGAAGTAAATAGCCTTGTATTGGGGCCATTCATTCAAACGACAGATAATACTAAACGATTAGGTATCCGAAACATGTCCACAACATATGTGGGCATAACAGCACATATGGTTGCTGATATAGCAGCTGGTAGCTAAATCACATAGTGTTGTACCCAGCTAGCTAAATCACATAATACTACACACAATATTAGTGGTTCCGAAATCGAAAGCTGAAGGCATCAAAGGCCCTACATGATTTTACCTAATCCATCTTGGCACTTAAGTTTGCTCTACTCCCTAACTAATATGTAAAAACAAAAGGGTAGATAACAAGAAAAGGATAGAATGGAACAATATGATTCTTTAACAAAAATATCATTACTTCATAAGATTGCATTAAGAAAACATTTTGCCACAGGTGCTTGTTGCATCTACTGATCAGCATGTACTATATAATTCATCTCGAGCACTAGTTCACACTCGCATGTTCAGAAGGATGTTGCTGTCAGTTTAGACCTTATAACATGTTCCTAGAGGAAATTTGCAATACATAGAGATTCTAACATTCTAAGGTTAACAACTGAAGGACAATTATGCATGAAACAATGGGCCCAATTTAAAGGATTATTTTCTAAAGACTAAGCACCAACTGACATCCAGGAGAAAAATGGTTAAATAATTATGGCGCTAAAAAACAGCAGTATGGCAGGTCACCTATGAACGCTTGAACCGCGCAGATTGAAGAGGCCAAAATCAGCATCTGCAGTGCATTGAGACGTAAACCTAAAAGTAGGTACCGCGACCTTTTCTATCACCGACAAGACTGTCGAGCTCCCCGTCCACCTTTGGGCCTACCCCCGCCGCACCACAGTCCTAGGGAGAGCACTCTTGTGGAGGGAGATGGAGCACGGGAAGCAAAGTGGAGGGAGATGGAGCATGGGAAGCAGACGCACATGAGGCAAGGACCACGCCGTCAACCTCCGTTCTTCCACCATGCCACCGTCATCCTCGGCATCCGTCGATGTGCTTTGCAATGCATCCAAATGAGAAGAGGGGCGGATCCTCGCCATGGATCGAATCCACCGATCCTCGCTTGTGGAAGGTGTCCGGACAGCCAATAAGCATATAGGCAAGTAAGAAATATACATACATAGATATGTAAGGCAATCGGTTAGTAGATCCCAACAATTCTACCTTGTTATTGGGCATCATGTCCAAATAGGCGCTTTGCAACCACCTCTCGCACATGGGAAGCTATGGAACTCAACAAAACCGATTTTCCAATAGATATGGTAGCATAAGCAAGATGCATGTTCCAATGAGTTTTCTTTTGAGTTAGAGATATAACCTCCAAGTGATCCGAACTTTATCATTCTCTGAGAGCATCTAGATTTCTTTTGAAGTCAGTTTTTCAATGCTTTCCAAAGTTTCAGCTTTGCGCAAAGAACGCAATGCCTCAATTCAACCTCGCATTCTCGAACTGGACCAAGTCCCGCAACCCGTGTACGTAAGCGGCAGTAGTAGAAAAATCGATAGATGAGAGCGGCAACGCGAAAATCATCTTGTGTAAGAACTAAAATAGCATTGTTATATAACATGAATGCACTAAAATCATACATAAATAAAAAACACAAAGAACAAATCATATTTGTCTATTGCCCTAAACAGAGTCGATAGGTGAAACAAGGCATTCTATATAACCTTGCCTAAATCAAACACATTCCAAATTTAGCCTATTATTTAGTGTCCTCGCTACTATCAAGGCACATAGCTGCCATTATCGAAGAAGGTTATAGCGTAGAGCAGCCAAATATAATGCTCCATGAGCAGAAGCCGTATGGATGACAATCTTCCCTCCAACACCCCAAAAGAGGCATATCGGTTCAAGAACAACAAGATAAGAAAGAACTCGATACAAAGACGTATGTAAAGGAAGGAAGCTTTGTTACCCGAACCAAAAAGGAGGTGGTAAACCATTATTGAATTGAGAAAATATTCGATTATGAAAACAGCTCCAAAATCAAGATCCGCCTACAAAAGCAATTTTGGCCTCCAGTTTAATAAGCATGGCATGAAAGAAAATCCACGTAAGCGAGTAAAAATTTGAACTTGTGCTTTAAAGCATGAAACCAAGATCAATGATCTATTTAGCTAAACCGCAATGTAACCACAAACTCATTATTTGAAATAGTGCCATCCTATTGATAAGCATAGCAGCCAATTAGGTACAATAGATGTACTGAAGTTTTAGTAACTATGCATAAGAACGAAAAATAATCGATGTAAATAGGATATCTCAAACCAGCTTGCAAATCAGAAATATAATGCACCATCTCAAGCAGGAGCCAAGGCAATTGACCTTATTATAGACAGGGACACTTGCCTGTGCATCCCCTCGTCCTCTCATTAAATCCTAATATTCAAGTGGTCTAGAAAAAATTTCACCGACATAAAAGAATAGTGTTCCCATTACCCCAATCCTATGTAGTCCAAAGTAATGCCATGGAGACACCAATTTGTATAAGACATGTGGCAAGCACCACATGTGCCACTTTCGGAAGCCACACATGAATCAACCATCGTTTGAGAACCTAATGCAATAGAAAAGATACCAAAGCCATCCGCAACAATACAGATAGACTATTATTTCTATATGAGGAATCTATTCATGAGGATCTACACATAGAAATTTATTTTGGGACTTGACTACAACCTGTAGGGAAAAAGGAGCAACACAACATTAGATGGAGAAGGCACTAAAGCTAGAAGTTTCTTAGAAAACTCTCTTTTCACCTTGCCATGTTTATGTCCATGCACCAATTACGAGTAGTTTCTTTAGCTATCTCTTTACCTTGCTATAGAGGAGGCATTTTTCTTAGTAGCTAATAAGCAACAAAGTAATCAACCTCGTTATAGATCATATAAGATCTCAAACCGAAAAGGACTATATATTTTTGCAGTAAAGGTAACGTAAATCTAACGTGAAATCTATTTACCATGGACAAATGAAATTTCTCTCACCCTTCCTGCTGCATCCCTTCACTTTTTAAAATTAACAGCAGCCATCATCACATATTGATTTACAAAACCGTGAGCCATACATAGGAATTGTGGTGAGAATAAAACATACCAAAGAATCCCACGGTCCTCCACCATGCCATCGATGCCTTTGGTCTCCAAAGTGGCTTCAAGTTTAATCATCCGCACAGATCCGACGTTAGGACACCGTAATAAAATTCGTAAAGAACACTTGCCGCAAAAACAAAAAGTGTGGCTTTCAACACCGTAATGACGTAAAAGAATGACAAAGTGAAGTGATAAGGAAATAAATATTTTTTTTGCTGATGTTAGAATGAAATAAAAGTGCTCGAACGTAAGTTACATACCACATTACCTGTATGTTTTAATATGCTCATGCTATAGTAAATTTTTAGACCAGGGCCACATTTCCAAATGCCCACACCATAGCAAAATTGTAGACTTAGCTGCTCATTTATAAAGCCAAACCATGGTAAATTCTCGAGTTAGCCATATTTTCATATACCCAAACCCTAACTCAAACCCCAACCCCAACCCCAACCCTAACCCTAACCCTAATCCTAGGGCACATGGTGAACGCCACCGGTGAGAAGACGCGACCTGAGACGGAGAGAGAGAGAGAGAGAGAGAGAGAGAGGAGAAGGGGGGTCACCTCACCGCCACCGGCCGCCGCTGGCCAGCCGGGCCAAAGCCAAGGCCAAGGCCACAAGGGGTCGGAAGCCACGGGCCGCCACGGGTCCGGTCCGGGCCGCCGCGCCGCTACGGGCCCGCCGCCGCCAAGCAGAGCCAAAGGCCAGGGCCACGCCGCCAAGCCGCGCCACCGCCCCACGCAGGAGGAGGAGGAGGAGAGGGGGGGGGGGGCGGGGAAGCGCCGGGCGGGCGGCGGTGCGGGGTGGGGGCGCCCGCCGCGGGACGGAGAGGAGAGAACTGAGAGTTTTTTTTTTTGCCGGGCGTATGGGGGCGGTATATATTTGCCCCGAGAACAGTAGCTGAGCCGATCCGAACGCCCAACGCGAGATCGAACGACACAAAATGAATTTGTTATCGCGGACAGCCCGACCGGGCGCTTTTACTCCACACACAATATTACTTTTAAATCTATGGCGCCTTCCTTTTTGCATAGCTCCTTGGCACCAGCCACCAGGTAGCTCTTGTCTTAATCTCAAAAAAAAAAAAAAAAGGTAGCTCTTGT